>CM035795.1:28296650-28684150 GCA_020466265.1 Siphamia tubifer | reverse complement strand
ACTTACAGAAGAAGGAAAAAAAAGAAGTATTTCACATTTATTTCTTTATTCTTCTATCAGAGGTTACATTTGATCTGCTCATAGAGCCGTTTCTGCCTTTACATTCCAAACATACGTGTGGTTGTGTGTGTGAGCGAGTATATTTAGTCATGTCGACATGCTTCCACATCCTTGTCTGCGTTACCATGGAAATGACAGACCCAAATTGTCACTTAGCGCCAGAAAAAGAGGGTTAAGTGATACAGTGTGTGTGTGTGTGTGTGTGTGTGTGTGTGTGTGTGTGTGTGTGTGTCATGCATATTGGTTTCTTTAAAACAAAAAATGTGGAGGTGAATTGATAAAAGAGAGCATTTGTTGTCATTATTCAGGCCGATAAAACATTATTAGCAGCGTTGTGCCATCAGTTTCCAGCTCTACCTATCGCCTTGTGTGTTTGACCAGGAAATTAAATCTTTCATTGTTTTTCATAAATGCAGAGTCATTTGATCTTCCTCATTGTGTCTCCTAATGTTATCGACCCTATTCCACCTGCTAATCTTTCTTTCCCCTATTTATATCTTTCCTTTAACATATCTTTTTCCTTCACTGTCTTTTCTTTATTGTTATCTCTTTGTAATTTGCTCATCTTTACTGCGCCTGTCTGCCCCTCACTGGGTGCTCGTGGTGAGATGCAGCTGTTTTGGAAAGAATGGGGGGGTGGGAAAGGCAGAAAATGAGGTTTCGATGAGGTTCATTTAACTGCTTTTAGGGGGGCCGTGTACTCCCCAAAAGCAGTTAAATGAACCTTAAAAGTTGTGATTAGAGAAAGTAACAGTTGAAATTTCTCAACACAAAACTTCTCCAGACAAATGTTTCGTTGACAGGGTAAAAGGGTGCATGCAGAATGTTTTCAGAGTTTGTGAAAGGAATGTAAAGATCTGTACTTCTTTTATTCTTCCTGTGAACTCAGGAGGGTAATGACATAGAAAGCCTCCTCTAAAAGTAAAAGGTTCAGATACATAGAAACTACGACAAAAGACAATTCTGTGTCTGTAGTGTGTAATTTCTGGAAAAAGAAAACTCTGACAATGCTGACTTCTGCTGCTGTGCATTTCCATCCAATTTAATACCATACCAAAAAAAAAAAAAAAAACCCCTAACATTTAATAAAGTTTGTAGTATCACCTCTGTGCCACTAGAAAAGTGTTACACAAAATGTAGGCGTCGTTTTTGAGGGAAATTACAATGTAATTATTTTGTCAGATTCTTAATAGTCCTCTAGCCTCGGGGTACATTGTTCACTGTTCCGTAATGATACATGCTGACACTGATCAAAGTGAAAGTAAAACTGCAGCCCACAGTAAATTGTGGGGACAAGATCAGCACAATCCTCTTGAAACAAAAGGCATGTAGGCGTGAAAATACTCCAGAAGCACAAACTTCACCCCACAAGAAGAATCACTTACTGTAGGTTCTGTTCAGACTGCAGGCAAATGTAGCCCAAATCTGATTTTTCTGCCCATATGTGGCCTGTATCCAATCTGTTAAAGTCAGTTTGAACACCACAAATCCAATTCAAATATGACTCATGTCATTTTCATATGTGGTCCGAAACATGACATGTATCTGATGTTTTGCAATGCGACTTCAGTGTCAACAGCCAGGTTGCATTTATCTGACCTTTACATCACTGAAATGCAACAAATGTCAACAATTCTGCATCCCAGGAGGAGACACAGGAAAAGCATACTTACTTCTATAAATGTGTGCCTGTGTTATTACATATTATGTTAAGACCTCTTTTACATATGCAGGTCGCATTCAGTTCACACTCAAAACTGAGAGTAGTTGTATTTAATGTGTAATATGAACGAGCAAACAAATAAATTCAATTTCACCAAAAAAACTATCTGAATTGTACATGAAGACGTGCTGTTCTGCTTTACCATGTTTCCCATTTGGAGGTGAAACTAACACTAATATTTCTGTTTTTTTCTATGAGTATTAGCCTGTTGTGTTGATGATATGTGCTTTTTTTTCCCCTGCCATGATTTAGAAACAGCCACAGTTCACAGCACCTCCATGTTCTTATAGATATACTGCTGTCCACACTGAAAAAAACTAAGTTAACTTGTTTTGGTGTATTAATATGTATTAGGTTAACTTTACCAATTTTTATTTTCTAATTATAAGTAAAGACATTTTTCTGAAAGTTGTTAACATTTGACAGAGAAAAAAATTCACTATCACTTCCAATTATCGGCTTAGAAATATCAACGGCCTAAGTCAATCATCCATGTGGAAAATTATGTTAAAAAAAAAAAAGCAAATATATAAATAAAAAATAAATATAAATTTAAAAAATCCATATTGGTCAATCACTAGTCCGAACGTAGCCTTAGACACAGCAGATGCACTAGGTCAAAGAATGAACTACACTCTCCCATCTCCTGGTTCTTTGTGTATATATATATATATATATATATATATATATATATATATATATATATATATATATATATATATATATATATATATATATATATATATATATATATATATATATATATATATATATATATATATATATATATATATATAAAATGTATATATTCCTTTCAGTGCATGTTTTGTGATGTTAAAGGTTATTTGTTGGCTACACATGCTTTTACTTGTGTACACTGAATAGAAGAGATGAAGGTCAGGGAACAGGGATATAAGATGGAACTGTGTACTTTGCTGCAGGGAGGCCTTAGGGAGTGAGAAAATAATCTGTGTTTGTGTATACAGTATGCATATGTGTGTGTAAGACTTTCTGGAGAGAAAGTCAAAGATGTGTCCTTGCCAAAGGGAACATAGAGAACAACAAGAAAACTGTCCAGGACCAATATGACAAGATAATCTGAATGAACATCCATGTGGTGAACACTCTGGTTTTCCTCCAGAAAACAGTGTGTGAACGCATGCGCAAACTAAGACAGGTGTTATTATTCTCTTCACCTCATCCTCTCATCATTTTTCATTTCATTTCACTTCATCGATGTATTTTTCTGAGTCTATCAGTGTGAGTGGCAGCGAGTGGGCGCATGAGAGCAGGGGAGAGGAATGAAGGAGGGGAGGAGCAGAGAGAGAAACGACAGCGTCAGAGAAGCTGACAGATATTCACGGACAACATAAAGGATCTAAATTGCAACAAACTTTAGATTATGCTGTTCATATGCATACACACTCACAGCCTCTATCACACTCAGATAAATGTTGGGTGAGTATTAGTCAGGAAGATTGTATGTTGTAGCTCAAGTCGTGCTTTTCTACATTTCAGTGAAATTCTAAAAATACATGATGTTCTGCTCTGGCTTAATTTGAAAACAGATTTGTATCAAGGCCCAAATCTTACTATTTTAGTCAAGTCTTGTGCTTTAGTTTCCCTAGCTCGATTTAATGCATTCAACTGAAAGTGTCCACAGGTTTTATGAGATAAATCTGCACACCAGTCAAAAGAAGTGGACACTAAAGCACACTATTAATCATTTATTTCATGCTAAATAATGAATATAGTGCAATTTGGGTTCATACAAGAAATGCAGTCAAAAGTTGTTTACAAAAATTAATTACATGCATGAATGCTTAGAATATAACATAACACTGAAGATAAAGAACAATAATATATAATAAGTAATAAAATGTGTGTTATGTGATAGATACTAACACAATTTTTAATCCATTCTAAAACAGTATTACATGTATATACTGACTGTCATCCATTGGAACTTGACAAACTTAAAAAAAAAAAAAAAATCAATCAATAGTGTCTCCAATAGACAGTTTTTTTTATGTTATCTGTGTTCCTGTCTGTCTACTATCGTGTTTTATGTAGCTCCAGTGTCTCTTGTCTTTTCAAAACCTGCTGGTCTGGCCCTTTGTCTGTGATGTCCCTGATATCTAAACTAGTATTCATCATCCCATGTACTGCTTTTTTTTTTTTTTTTTTTTTTTTTTTAATCTTTTTGGCTAATTTTACATAGTTAGCACTTCCTGGAAGAGCATTAGCGTAATATTATCAAGGTAAAATCTGTGAAGAAAAGAAAAAAAAATCACAGAGGGAGGAGGAAAAAGGGCACCTGTTACAGTTAGTCATCTCTCAGTAACCCTAGAAACGGCCGGTAAGGATGTAAAATCGCTGTCACCTAGGGAACAGAAAGAAATGGAGAGAACATGATGGGAGAAATGTATGGCGGAGTGATAGATGTCATCATTGCAGGTTCTACTTCAGATTGTGAGGTGTTAGGTGTGTGCACGTGAGTCAGTGTGTCTTTTTGTCAAACAAAGAAAAATCAACGCAAAGGGAGGAATTAATCAGCCCTCGTATCCTTTCTTTGGAGCGTTCTGATAGATACACTTATTATGTAAATGACTGTTCCTGCGTTTGCTCTGCACACAGAGATCTCAAAGGTTATGTGGGTGTTAAAGATTAGTAGCAGTTCTTCCACCAGAGTAGTGAACCACACTGACCTCTGAATGGCAACAATCCCCCTATCACAGCACTGAGCGCTCTACTGAACCTTTTTTTTGCAGCAGATTCAGACCTGCTCTGCATAAATCCTTCCCAGGTTTTAGAATCAGTTTGAAACAATATGGTGCTGCCGTTTCACTGATCTTTTTAAGTGGCAAAAATCTCTTAAAACCTGTTTTAAATTCACAAAAAATATACTTAGAGTTTAGATGAATATCCCAGAACAGCCTGTAGAGCAGATTTAAGAAGACCCCCTCCTGAGGCTGTTCAAAAGACAGCTGCATAATTCTTACACACAAACCCATAACAAGAGTTACTTGTCTTTTCTGCTTTTTCCCCTTTTTTTATAGAATAAATAGCAAAATCATCAAGAAAACTGAAGCTTTAGCAACCTTTTTTTTTTTTTTTTTATCCCAGCTGAAAACAAGAAAGAAATGACATCTCTGTCTGCAGAATTCAAGCTGAAAACCTTAATACCTGTGAGAGGTTTTAGTGGTAGATGATTATTTTAGATTCTGGTAAGACAGAGCTATGAACCTGGATGGGTAATTTCACTTGAGGCTTAGTGTGTGATGTGAACATAAATGAGTAAAGACCACCTACACTGCAGCACTCAAGGAAACAAATTGTATTTACACACAGTATGCAAAGATTTGACCTATTTAGCAGGTACACACTGTGGGATTTAACTTCTCCCCAGAGAGTAAATGAGAAAATGTAGTGGAATCTTTAGTTGTAGCAACAGCAAAAAAAAAAACGGTGATTCAGTTAAGAGACGTTCAAAATGGCCGCTGGCATGATGTTGAAACCAAAGGCAGCCTGAGAGTGTCACATTTCATCTGACTGTCTGACAGTGTGATTGCTGCTACAACTAACATCTAACTATCAATGAAAAAGAATGATTGAATGGAATGACACAACGCACAAGTGCTTTTCAGGCCTTTTTCCTGAGACACAACTGGCTCCACATCATTTCCTCCTTACTTTTCATTGAGTGATCTTCAGTCTTTGTGGGTTTTTTGTTTTTATTATTTTCTTTCTTTTATCACTTTGTATTCACTCTGAGTCTTTATGAATATCAACAAGGTTAGTAAATTATTATAGGAAAATATTAGATTTTCATTGAAAAACTAAATGCAGTGAATAATATTATAATAAATTGTGGTAAATCACCTTTCCCTATAATGCCAGAACATATAGTTTTGAAGCCCTCTACATGAACAATATGGCATTTCTTTCTCAAAGAACCTGATGTGTACAGTTAGATACATGCACTACATAGATGATCCACCAGTGCGAGGAATTCATTCATCAGAAGCCAGTGACACTACAAGACTGTCAGAAGGCAGAACTTTGCCAAACTGAAACTGAAACTCTCATGTGTGTATGTATGTATATGTATATACATACATACATACACACACAGAGGTATATTTAATTTTATTTATTTATTCAAAAGGACGAATAAAACCTCTAGCTTCAAAAACCTGGAATTTTTGGTTAATGATTTAATGGTGCAGGTTTTACAGAGCTAGAAAAGGAATGCAAAATTAATTTGAGAACAGCCACAAACGTAGCTCTACGTCTTTATGGAATGAATATGATTTTTTTTGCAATTTTAATACCAACCTTCAACATTAACAATTATTGCACTGACGATGTTTATAATTTATTTTTTTTTTCAGTCACCTGAGATTTAGTACATTTACATTCGCTGTATATTTCTTGCTTTACATTCCTGTCACACAGTGTGACTACAGACAGATACATTAAATGTATGTTTAAATCCACAACAAAAATAGAGTGCCTGTGCCGAAATGAGGGAGCTGTATTTTTTCATCCTCAGTTACTATTTTGTAAAACTCAGCCTGAGGACGATGTAACCCACCAGCTGGTTGGGGTCTTTCTGTATGGAGCTTTTCCAGATAATAAATGGATAGATTCAAAAATCCTGATTAAATATTACTCTTAGTATCATGCATGTATGTGACTCACATCAACAGACAAACTATCATTATCTTCACTCTCTGCTAAGAATGACAGTGTGTATTTGCATGCTCTCCATCCCACTAATGGCTTCCCTGTAAACAGAAAATTATAAAAAATATCAAACTGCTTTTTATACAGAAATGCCACCCCCTTTTATCAGTGTGTTAGGACAGAGAAGAACCCTGTATTTTCCTTAGGTAATGTATCTTGGATGCAAGTTTGCTATGAAATATTTTAATTTATCTGCTGAAACTTAAAATCCCATGAGAAACAAAGAGGTGTGAATGCAGCTGCTTCAGGTGAACTGTAACAGATGCTGACAAAAGAAGATGATGCCCACATTATGAATATTTATAACCCGATGTTTAAAAAAAAAAAAACTTTTACTCAGCTTAAAAAAGAAAGAAAATAACTGGCGAAGAAAGTTTATGAGTCTGTAAAACACATAACCCCCCCCAGTTTATTTTCTTTTCTGCAATGAATGTTCTTGTATCATTTTCACAAATGAGAACACCAGACCTCATCTTTCACTCCTTGTCCCTTTATCCACTCTTTTCTTTTCCTTCATCAAGCTCCCTCTGGTCAGCTCAGGTTAGAATCCAGCCAAGCGCCAAAATAATCAGTGTAATTTATACGATTGAGTCCCAACAGAAGTTTAGTGGTCTGAAATATTTTCAGTGTTAACAAATGAAAATACCTGTTTTCCCCACACATTCATCTTGTTTTATTTTCAGTGACACTTCCAACACAAATTGAGCTACATCTGGAAGAAAGACGATAAAACTAAATTCTTATGAAAAAGAGGACATTTTCATATATTATGACAACTTTGACAAATTGGATACACTTTAAAAAAATATAAATGACATATTTAATGTAGGGCTGTCAAAATAAATAATTAAAGATTAATCCATCATCATGATTAATCTGATAAAAAAAAAAAATGGTAAGAAATTAACTCATCTGCAGCAGAATGACTGTGAACGTGTGTGAACACAGTTTGTCCAGTAGAATTATTATGGTTAGTTGATCCAGTAGTGACAGGCGCCAGAACAAAACAACACTTTGGCCTCTGGATGGACATATGAGGACAAAAAAACCCAAGATGGGACAGTCGACCCCCGAAAAGTATTCGACACACTCCACAGGAAAGTGTTTTTTTATTCACCGAAACACCTCCAGATTGAAATACCGCATTAACACCGAGCATACATTAGTTCTGGATCCTTCTAGTACTAAGGCTAAGGTGTTGTCCAGTTTGCACAAACACGTTCAGTGCAGATATGTTCCCTCCTTCTTGAGTCTGTTTGCTCATGAAAAATAAAATGCCCCCAATATAGATGAAAAAATTCAATATATTTAATTCTTATTGAATAACAGCAACCTTGTGATTAATCTGATTAAAATTTTTTATTATTTTTGCAGCTGGAATTTAATGATGTATTTTTTTACTAATTTAAGATGGTGGAGCGTGTGTTTGCATCTATTCAAGCACACATTATTTGGGGCGGCCAAGGCTCAGTTGGTCCATTAACCGAAGCGCTGCAGTTCAAATCCTGCTCTGTCCTAGTCTGTCCTTGGGCAAGACACTTCACCCTCCAGTGCCACTCACATTGGTGTATGAATGTGTGGTGGTGGTCAGAGGGGCTCTTTGGTGCAAAGTGGCAGCCACACTTCTGTCATTCTGCCCCAAGGCAACTGTGGTTTACCACCACCAGAGTGAGAATGTGCAAGTGTAGGAATAATGTCTCTGGCTTTCTAAGCTCTTTGGGTGCTTAGAGAATCACTCTATAAATCCAATCCCCTTAGTTTTATTATTATTATTACCTCTGCCAACGGAGGTTGTGTAATCATCAGGGTTTGTTAGTCTGTCTGTCTGTCTGAATGTTAGCAACATAGCTCAAAACGTTTTTGACAGATTTCAACAAAGTTTTCACAGAAGGTCTGGAATGACAAAAGCAACAAGTGATTAGATTTTTGGGGTGATCCTTATTCTTTACTACTGAGAAACTGGGCTGGTTTTGACAGAAATGGTTCTAACTCAAGAGGCCTGCACTGTTTGACTGCTTTTCTAGTTGTAATTACTATTATTATTATTAGTAGTAGTAGTAATAGTAGTAGTAGTAGTAGTATTATTGCTGGCAGAAAATACAATATATGTTTTTATAGTCATCATGTCATCACAGTGTTTCATTCAAGGATCTTTTTTTACATGAAATGACAAATTCATGAGTTTCAAGTTCACTTTATACTATTTGCTCAGAACATCAGATGTTATGATGCTTGATATCCACTATGTTTCAGCATAGTCTCTGATAAATAAATGAATAAATGGATCATTACAAATACTGAATGCATATTTTTCAAGGTTCTTACAATGGATCCTTTGCAATACTGCATGCTGTTACTGTATTCACCTACACAGTAAATTTTGCAGTGTTAAATCAACACTTAGAGAGTTTATTTAACTTCTTCTAGAGTGTATTTGGTCCCATTGTCTCCAAATTAACTCTCTAAGTGTTGATTTAACACTGCAAAATTTACTGTATACAATCCTGTGCAGAGTCTTTTTAAAAAAAAATCACTAAATGTAAAAACAGCCAACGGTCAAAATCTCAACAACAAGAATTAAGACTGCACTGCAAACTGCATTTAATTACTCATAGGAAATCTTATTAGGGAAGGTGAAGCAAACAAGACTAATAAAATTAAATAATGACTGATGTGGTTAAGTGAGAGTGTTTACTAGAAGACTTGATTAGGGGCGGCTGTGGCTCAGTTGGTCGTTCACGTCCTGACTGTGCCCTTGAGCAAGGCCCTCAACCCCCCCCCTCCATTTTCTCCTTGGGTGGTGATGGGTTAAATAGAGAGGATATCATTTAAGTGTATATAATACATGTGTGTAAAACGTACTGATAATAAAGACTATTCTATAACAATTAACAGTGAAAAAATTAAGGTCAGAATTAAGATTTTATTTGATTTAAATATATTTACATGTAGAGTAATTTCAAACTAAGTTCCAACCTGTGCTTCACTATAATTTTTCTCATTGTACGATATATTTATTGGGTTTCTACTTATTAATTCTGTAGTGTGTCTTATTGATCCAATGATCTAAGGGCAGGGGCTTTTCTGAACTGTTCACTCACAAATATATTGATCGATAGCAAGGACTTTTTCTTGGAAGGATCATTGATTTTAAGAAATACTATACTCAATGTGTTGACTTAAAAGGAGGTTTTGTATATGGACAGCTTTTCTTACGTCAGGAAAACAGCAACTGACTACTTTGTTTATTAAAGTCATATGTAACGTAGCTCATAATTAATATTTTATCATTATTCTCCTCAGCATAGGATTGTCAGTGGGTCCAGAAGAATTTTGGATCTGGAGATGTGCCAGTTAGTCGATCAAAGTGGTTGCTTTTACTATTTTTTCTTCTATCCATTTTTTCTATCATGCTGTTCATCATTATTTGTTTGTTTGTTTGTTTTTTATCTCCGCCAAGGAGGAATTAAATTCGGGTCTGTTTGTCTGTATGTCAGCAGGATTACGCAAAAAAGTTATGAATGGATTTTGATTAAACTTTCAGGAATGATAGATAATGGGTCAAGGAAGAACCCATTCAATTTTGAGCAATGAAGGTCAAAGGTCAAGGTCACACTAAAGGTCAACAGCTAAAACACATCAGTGGTAATATTTCAGGATTCAGACAAGATAGAATCGGGCAGGTTTTTTTTATCGTCTCACCTTCAGACATCAGATGGGTCAACACCTATGGCTCGATCACGTCACATTTTGACGCCATACCAAGCCTTGGCGGAGGTCTGCTGTCTTTGACTTCCTTGTTTTTCTTTTTTCTTTTTCCTTTTGGCTTCACATTCACCTGATCTTTAGGGTAACATACCGTGATCTCCCTAAAACCAACCTTGAGGATGTGGGCTCTAACTATGGAAACATTGGGAAGGGTTTTGTGCTCACTGTTATATGTTATATAGTGGATTCAGTGTGTATTAGGTCAAAGTCAGTACCAAAAAGAACCAGAGGAACAAGGAACACACTCACACTGAACATCAAAGAGTACACACACACCATAAGTGACAGCTTGATCAGAAAGTTTTACTTCTCTTCCTTTGACTGGTCCAACAGGAAACAGGCATCGAGCTGCCGTATCCTGGCAACCGCACTCTTTCTGTGACACTGAGAGATGGACAGGATGGAAGGGTTTGAGTGTGTGTTGTTGTGTGTTTGTGTGACTAATAGACTGTGAGTGTGCATGTGTCTTCTGCCAGCTTAACCTCCTGAAATCTGTCGGACACAGTGGTCGGTCCAACCTTAAAGGCTCATGCTGTGTTACCAAAAGCTAAAAAAAATAAATCAATAAATAAACTTTGCTTTCAATTTTCACCTAGTCCTCTGGCAGGAGAAGGAAATACTGTTCGAAATAACAAACACAATATCGATGTATTTGATGTAACATGACATTTTGACATGTCACAGTAGGAAAAACATTACAGTTTAAATTGCAGCAAATATTTTAGCTATTTCTCTTTTCATTTAGCTGCCCTACTGTGACTTATAATGTTCATGTTATTGGTAATAGCTGTAGTTTTCTGAGTGCTGTATAAAAAACAACTATATTGTATTATTATTTGAAAATTGCATTTCACTGCGATAATAGTTTCATGATGCAGAAAGAGACTAAACCGAATAGAATAGAAGGAGTTTTGAGCTTTTTAAGAAGGTAAATGTATTAGTTATGACTGACTGGTACTTCATCTTACATTATTGGATTATATCTTCTTGTTTCATTACAGTGAAGTCAGCACTCAAATTACTATACCAAGCAATTACTAAAATTCATCCGTGCCAGTATCGAAGCCTTATTGTGTATGTGACTGCATATTTATTCAGTTTAAGTGGTTCAGCTGAGTTTTCAACAATACCATATTTATGTGATAACCATTATTCTGATCCTGTTTCAGAGCAGAACATGAAACTGTAATGACATGGAGTTTTTAAGGAAAAGGGAAGCGACAGCAGTGATGCAAACATGTTATAGCAGGGGAGGGAAAAGATAGATTCCTATGGAAGATATAAATATAATCCTGCTCCATCAGATCCAGACACAATCTGGATAGGTTACGCATATTAATGTAAGGTGTAAAAGAGCCTTTTGTGTATTTGTTTGCGTGGGAGCTTTGGAGAATATCTGTGTGTAGGTGTGAGGCAGAAAATCAGAGTTTGGCTCAGTATATGTCCGTGCATGTGAGAGGCAGCAGCAGAATCTGCAAATGATCGTCAATATGTGTACGTGAGAGATGTAGACTTGTGTAGGTGTAAGAAAGAGAGTGTACCTGTGTGTATCTATGTGCGCGTCCATGTGTGTGTGTGTGTGTGTGTGTGTGTGTATTGAGGCGTGTGTGCCTGCGTGTCTTAATCCTCCCCGTCAAAATGATTTTACAGCCCTCGCTCATCTCCTCCAGTCTTTCCAAACAGAGGAAGAGAAGATTAGTCACACCTCCTCCAATCTTGCTCTCAGTCTCTCCCTTTATCCTCTCTTCCACAAGTGTGTATCAGTGTGTGCATACATTTGTGTGTTTGTGTTTGTGTGTGGGCTCAGCGATTTTACGTAAAGCTCCATAGAAAAGGCAAGAGTCGAGCAGAGAGTCCTTGGCAGCAGAATGCAATTGCTGCTCAATGGAGCGTTTTCTGTTGCGCTGACCCTGCCATATTATGTTTTATACAGAAAAGCACAAGTATACACAACAGGCTTTAGATGATGAACCTGCACTAAGATATTGAAAGCATACAGAACTTACAGTACATGCCCATAAAAATATGCATGCACATACTGATCCCATACACACACACACACACACACACACACACACACACACACACAAGGTTTTTAAATGTATTTATTATTTGCCACTATTTGACTTGATAATGACAATTACAACTTAATCCTACATTCACATCGCACTAAATACATGCAAAGCTGTTTATACAGTCTTATGTGCTGGTATGTGTATTTGACATAGGGTCAAGCGGAAATGACTGGTTTTCCTACTATTGCGGAAGTGTGTGTGATGACACGATGACCTTCACCACTACCGTTGTATAACCTTTGACCTGAACCTCAAGGTTTTTTTTTTTTAAATATACAATACCATGTTAATAAAACACAATGCCAAGTTGTTTATGTTTGAGTATAGTTGAAAACAGGGAAATCATTGAGATATGTTTGAAGAAGTCTGATTTGATGTGTTTCATATAATAATTATTCTTTTTGTCTTTTCTTTTTCCATTTATGTCTTGATGTTCCTCTGGAATGGTCCTCTGACAGGTAAGAGACAAACACATACATACATACATATACAGCACATAGACAGATAGATAGATAGATAGATAGATAGATAGATAGATAGATAGATAGATAGATAGATAGATAGATAGATAGATAGATAGATAGATAGATAGATAGATAGATAGATAGATAGATAGATAGATAGATAGATAGATAGATAGATAGATAGATAGATAGATAGATAGATAGATAGATAGATAGATAGATAGATAGATAGATAGATAGATAGATAGATAGATAGATAGATAGATAGATAGATAAAGAGAAGATCATATTTGTAAGTCTGCTTACAGACATTTTGGCTGTGATAGCTTTCCTCTGTTGCCATGGCAGCGCTGCGACATATCAACCAGCTGGACTAGGGAAGAGAAGTGCAGATACATAAGAACCCAAGCCTTTATATGCATTTTTTCTTCCCCAGAATAAAGTAAAATATGTGTTTACTTAATAACATAATACAATCACTTGAATTACATAAATGAAACAATTTTTATCTGTGTGGAGTTTTACTCCTAACTGTGAACATTGAACACATTTGTGACACTGTAAGCATTACCTGCAATGCGACATGTAAATTTAATGCATGTGTCAGTAAGATATAGCTCTTTAGTAATATCTAGTGGTAGCTGTGGGAAACTTAGTTCAACTTAACTGTCTACAGAAAGGAGTTTGAGCTGCACTTGTTCACTCAGACACTGTTGCAGAGACTAGACTGCATCTCATGTTAGAGGATTATGTTGTGTATTATACATGACACATGACTACAAACAGTATCAAATAACCATCGCAGATCTTAACAGCTGCTGGTGGTCAAAAGCATCTACTCATTTAAAATGTCTAACAACTTTTGAACCACTATTTCGATCAATATAGTTCAATAGTTTAAGAAAAATTACAATTTCTTAACTTTTCAGTGGCATCAGATTTGTCTTTCTTGGACCTACAGACCCTCCAAAGTGAATATAGAAACACTACCATCTTGTGCAAAATTGATTCATCAATAAAACCCCTGTACTTAGACAAATGATGGTGATTCTCGATGCAAATTTTATGTGAATTATATGAATTTTTTTTTTTCATTTTTCCCTGAAAATTTTACATGGACAGTAAATTAAATATTAGAAAATACATGATTTTTACAGAAAAATGCTAGATGCAGAGGCTAATATAATAAGTAGTGATGAATAACTTAGGAAAGATTAGATGTCGAAAAAAAATTATACTGGGAGGTGGTACGAAAATAGGTCTAGGTCTTTAAGGTTTAAAGCTGTGTCACATTGAGGTGTACGACACCTGAAGTGATTAAAAATATATGTTAGTTTTTGTGGCACAAATTATTAAAATGTTATTGTCGCGTAAATTTCTCATAAAAGTACACTATTCAATTTTTGCTGAGGACAGTATGGAATACGTAGTTAAGACAGGTTCACATCTGTCTCCGTCATCTACATACTGTTACATAATTGTCCTTATTCGGCTCAGTTCAGGCTAATTTCAGCTGTAGGTAATCAGACAAAACAAACTGCAGGTCATTTAGGCTCTGCCCACCTCTCGATCATGTCTCACCCCCTGCAGCCATTGCACTGTCAGTCTCTCAAAGTCACCTACCCCTCTCACTTCATCACTTCTCGCTATATTCCTCAAGTAAAACCTCATTTAAACATGGAATATATTGCAATCAAATCAGTCGCTGCAGAGAATCTCTTATATGAGGCGAACAAAAAAAATTCAGAATTTTGTTTCTTTTGGTTTTTTTTTTCTCTCTTCATTTTTGTTGCACATCGATAATCAACATGATGGCAAGTGTGCCAGTGTTTGCCAAAAACCATTAACAACAGCGTTTGCCAGATGTTAAATCGGGCATTAAAACAACACATGCTTAAAAGTGACCTCTGCCGTCTCAGGGAAGTCACACAAAGTCTTACAGACGACCTCATTAAAAGAATAGAAATGATCAAACTGTATGATGGCGTCAGAGCCCATGACCAAGGACAGACTGAGTGTCTATGGTCAAATCTGGCACTTTTATTATTTAAAACAAATGTAAACAGGCCATGGCTCAGATGGTAGGGAGGGTCATCCAGTAACTGAAGGGTTGGTGGTTCAATTCCCACTGGACCTGGTCAATCCATTGGTGGTGTATGACTATGTGTGAATGTTCGGTGGTGATCAGAGGTGTTTGCGTAGGCACAAAATGGCAGCCACACATCAGTCAGTCTGTGTTTGTGACTACAAATGTAGTTTAGCACCACCAGAGTGAGCATGTGAGAGTGAATGAATAATGGGTCACTAATGTGAAGTGTTTTCAGTGGTCAAAAAAGCACGATATAAATATAACATATTATTATAAATAGGTTGTGAGTAAAAACATTGTTTTTAAAAATCTGCCTCTTTTTTCACTTTCACCTTCTTCACCTTCATCTCTTTCCTTGTTCTCTCTGCTGCTTGTTCTTTCTATTACTTGTTTCTGTCTGCCCTTTTTTCTCTAACCTTTCCACCCCATTCGATCCGCCTGACCCTGCCATATATTTTAATCCTGTGTTTTCATCAGTCTCTCTGCTTCCCCATCTGTCTTTTTAGCCTACACTGACACATCCACACTCTCTCTCCCTCACCCAACATTTATCAATCACTCTGCTCCACCTATTCTCACTTCTTTCTTTCTTTTGCTTTATACATCCTAATCTTTCTCACATAATTTTTTTCTCATTGTTTGAGGATTTTTTACTATTCTCTTATCGCTTTAGTTGGTTTCCCTCTATTTAATTAATAAACAGATCACGTGTACTGTTGTGTTATTCTTGCATGTACCCTTTTCCATTTTCATTGCTTTTCAATTCGTCTAATTAACTTTTAAGTATTTTTTTATAGAATCATGCTGTTACTTTCAGGGCTGGTTCCCTAACCTTGGCACTAGTACAGCAAAGAGAACTTTTAAATCATCAAAATCTGCTAAGCATGCACCAATCACACACAGCTTTTATACATTTTTATTAATGATAGTAGAACAGACAACTTCAGCTTGAGATAATTATATTCATGTCTATGGTGAGTGGAAAAGAGTGCTGAACCATTAAACTCTAAAATTCCTTATTACAGAATCAGATCAGTGAGTTGTAATTACAACTGTCAATCAGAACACAAGTTTGTAGTTTTAGCAAGAATATCATGATGTACAAAAATGTACAAATGCATTCTTTAATCTGTACAACTGCAGTGTAGAACACACATTTGAGAAGAAGCATACTAACATTGAAGTCATACATGTCTTAAATTCTTCTGTACAGACATTATGAAATTTACTAAACCAGTTGTGTAGTGTTAAATATCAGGTTTCATTCAGTAAATGTTAAAATACATGTTATTTGTTCTGATTTATTTTTGTCATGGAAATAGAAATCACACTTAGTTTTGACTCTCCTGAAGTTCATATTTTTTATGAATTTATAATGCTGTGCAGATGACCCTTTATTTTTATTTAGATTTAAAAAAAAAAAAAAAAACAGCAAAAAAGAAACATAGCTATAGGTGACCAAAGACTTCTGCAGAGTACAATGGCTGATGACTTGTACATGAGTACAATGTGGGAAAACTCCTGTGAATAGCATGTCATTGTATTGCTTATAATTACCACCCCCCCCAACCCCTGAAAAGGGACAAAAGTGTTTGGTTTGTTTGTTTGTTTGTTTGTTTGTCAGTAACTTTACGCAAAAACTACTGGAGCAATTTCCTTGTCATTTTCAGGAAACGTACAAAGTCATCCAGAATCGATTCCATTAAGTGTTGGTGAATGTAAGTCAAAGGTCACAGCCACAGTCACCAAAAATGTGTCTTTGCAATCATAAGAGATGGGGCAAATCAGGCAAGCACCTTCATCGCACCTTTGCAATGAAAAATCTAATTTTAAAAAAAATTTCATTTTGGAAATGCATTGAATAAGTATCATTTAACAAATATCCAGCTGCACTTGTTCCTGCATTTGTTGTCTCACATTAAATGTGGACCAGTGTGTATCTGTTGTACATAGTAACATAATAACAATAACAACATAACATTTTGCACTTTTTGCTGATGAGTGACACCAACACACACAGAAGCTCATTTATCTGTAACACACACTTGATATAAACCAGTGTGTATATAATCAACTGTTCAGTCCCCTTCAAATACATTACCTTCAGTTTGCCTCCACACAGTTTAAACATACCGATGGAGACAGTGGTATTAACACGGGTAAGTAACAAAGCTGTGATAACAGGGTTCAAGTGGTCAACAATGAGGGTGTGATTGCAGCAGAAATTATAATGGACTCACTATAATGTCTATGTTTGACTTTTTCCTTTCAAAGCAAAGTGCACCACACACCTACACATACACACAAACAATGTCAACACAGCAGTTCACTGTAACTTTGTCAAATCTTGCCAAAATATGGCACTTAATCCCACTCCCAGTACACATTCGTATTAAATCATTTTTGTGAATACTGCTGTGAAAAATAGATGCTTTCAAATGTGATCCTGATTTACTGTAATAGAAAATGTCATCTTTGTCATCTTTATCAGAAAAGTAAAAATACAATTTCAGCAGCATAATCGTTTATATAGAAACGTGTCTTTCCAGAGCTTACAAGGTCATGAGTGCTTGGAAAAATCACATGTGAGCAACTGGTATATGTTATTTTACACAACAGAAAAATGGCTCTGTGCTGATGCCTGCAATTTACCATTTAATTCTGACAAGTTCATGGAATAATTCAGCATGCCTGACCCAAACTTGCATTTAACACAATGTCACAACCACACATGCATACACAGGAAATGTAATTATTTTGAAATTCAAAGTAGGCTTCTGCAAGTCCCTGATAAGGCAGCCTTGGGCAAGATACAAAAATAATATTAGTTTTTACTATTTCATTCTATTTCCCTGTGTTTGCATCAGTGTGTGCGTATGGACGTGGTTGTGTGTTGTTGTGAAGTAGGTGCCATCCATCACTAAGCTCCCTATCAATCACTTCTGGTCCAATCAGCTAAGTGGACCTCACCAGGGGGTCTGTGCCTGAATGTGTGTGTCACTGTGTGAGGGCCTCCAAGCATCTAAGATCTGCTTCATTTAATTAATTTTCATTTTCACTGAATAGATTCAGTTTTTCCCTGTAGTCAGCATAATATATTTAAATGTCAGATTTACAGTTTGTCAAGTCCTTGCTGTTCTTTATTAAAAAACTGAACCAACAGCCTAAACATTGTCTGGTGATGATGATGATGATGATGATGATGATACAATCACTTTAACAAATGCAAAGTTTACTGTGGCAGTAACATGATGTCTACTGCATTTATTATGAATCATTGTACTGTCTTTACATACAATATTAATTAATTTAGGAATGTATCTGTTTTAGTTGGGATGATACATTTTGGTAGGTGACACAATGGTGAGATGTTTATCACTGTCACTTCACATGAAGAAGATCCTGGCTTTAAGTCTAGTGTGGTCCTTTTTTTGTGGAGGTCACATGTTCTCCCCATGTGAATAAGTGTGAACATATATGTGTTAGCCTTCCAGCGGAGTGGTGATTTGTCCAGAGTGTACTCCAACTGTTCCTGTTGGTAGGTGGAATTGGCACTGATACAATAAAATACTCATAATAAGAATACATTTTATTGGATTACACTTTGTTTAATACATCGTGGGCATTATTGTACAGTACTATAAAACCAAACAGACAAAATCAACCATAATCATTCCACAGACAGACAGTCACCTGTTGCATGCCACCAGTCATTTTAGTCAGTTTCGGTTTTATGTTGAGATTGGCCTGGTTGTAAGGACTTTTTTGAGAAAACAAACCTTCTGTGACTGCCATAGTTTATGTTCTGCCACAGTAGGTTTCCTGTCCAGTCGCTGCAAACGGTGTCAGGAATCCTTTAGTCAGAATTATGGCCTCAGGAGCAGCTACACACTGTTCTGAAGTCTGTGTGTGTCTGTGTGTTGTGTGTGCATGTGACCTCTGGGAATGGAATTGATTGAGTGTCTGGTGCCCTGCTGTCAGCACACAGTTAGCCTCATTAGAAATAGGCCCCCCACTTCCTCTTCCTCTTCTTCAGTGCGTAACTTACATCATCTTCATCACATCTTTGCCTTCTACAACTTTAACCTTTTATGACCTGACATCTATCTCCTCTCCTCTCCTCTCCTCTCCTCTCCTCTCCTCTCCTCTCCTCTCCTCTCCTCTCCTCTCCTCTCCTCTCCCCTCCTCTCCCCTCCTCTTCATCACAACTTAATTGAAGACTATACACAGATAGGCTGGCGACAGTGTTGTCACTAGTAATGAGCTTTGGCAACTACTCTTCATGTGGGAAACATAATGGACTGTGAAGGACAGAGGTTTAATGAAACAAAATACTCTTTCGTGTAATTATTGGCAGCAGCTCATCGTTTCACCTCTCATAGCAGCTGGTGAAGACGACATTTAAACACTGCCTATTACAGTCTGGAGTAGAATTTACTCAGAAAATATCCTAATTGTATGAAGAAGATTATGGTATGCATCCTCCCACCTGTTTGAGTAGGCTCAGTGCAATACTGCAGTGATTATTATGTTTCAGATGGAAACAAGTTCTTTAATTGTCACTGATTCAGTGAGTAGCATCTTATTTCATGAATAGCCATCAGTTTGACACAGAACATAAAGAATGGACTGTATTTCAATGGAAAAAGGTCATGTGATCTGATGAGTCCAGACTGTTCCAGAGTGATGGATGTATTAAATATGGCATGCAAATTGGAAGATATAAGATACATAAATTAACAAGGTACAAGCCAAAAAAAAGGAACAGAAAATAGTCTTCCCTGTGTATTTTAAACCCAAGAGCATCCATGTGTAGATTCAGAGATGACAGATGTAAGATTCTAATCTTTACAGCTGTATATATTATGCTCTGCACCTGTGAAATCTTCACAAACCGTGTGAGTCCAGCACTGCTGCCTTGAGTGAATTGAGAAAGTTTTCTAAAATGAAAACCGTATTTTACCGCAAGCCAATAAAGAGAGAAAGCTGATGTGAGACCAGTATGAGTGTTTGTCAAAAGCCTGGCAGCCACATCCTGCAGCAGCTGCAGCCAGGTCATTGTTGACTGACTGAAACAGGAGAACAAGCCAATTCCAAAGACCTGACATGATGAGATAAAAGCATGAATGAACAAAAACAAAACAAAAAAATCTGGACAGGTTGCCAGTCCGTTGCAGTGTGAAAACACAGAATGACAAACTCACATCTACAGGCAGTTCAGAGTTCTGACTTCACCTGTTGTGCTTGTCTTTGCTTCTTGGCAGTAAATCATAGAGAGAATATTCACCAGTTTACAGTAAAAGGATGCTGGGAAGGTCTTACAATGTCATACAACCACAAAATATACAACTCTGTTTATAAATTAAACTTTTTTTTTCCAACAATCGATCTGTCTACTGAGATGAGACAGACATTGTTTAATTATCCAAAGGTCACATTAGCAGCACATTAGCTCATTTCAGTTAATTTAGCCATTGTGCCAATTTCTAATTACTGTTCTTGGACTTGGTCCATATTATATTCTTAATATTGCAATACTACTATTTTCCAGAATCCTACTGTTTGCCAACTCAAACAGTGTACAGTGTGTTTCACTTGGGGTTTACATTAACTGTGCCAGTGACAGAGGTGTTGTAAAATGAGACACTGCATGGGCCCACATATTATTTACATTCCCATACACTCTGTGTATGGAAGTGTTTGATTAAACCTGTTGACTTTACGTCCATCCTTTACCCATTTTGTCTTCCTATTGTCAGGTATGAGTGATCCATTCATTAATTTTCTGTACGTAAGCCCTTAATCCTTTAAAGGTTCATGAGGTGACTGGAGGTTCTTCCATCTGACATAAGACAAAAGCACACAGTAAATTTTGCAGTGTTAAATCAACACTTAGAGAGTTTATTTAACTTCTTCTAGAGTGTATTTGGTCCCATTGTCTCCAAATTAACACTGCAAATTCTACAGTGCAGGATGCACCCTGACATATGAATTTACTCTCACATTCACACCTGTGGGCATTCACCGACTAACAGGGTCCTATTGTACCTCATCATTCCATCTCTTTAATGATCAGAGTGGCATTGATAATTTTTTTGGGCTGAGTTACAGTATGAAGTAATTCAGAGGATTCTCAATTTTTGGGAAAATATCCCCACATGTACTCTCTGACACTGGCACAAAAATCTACACTTCTGCTACCAAACTGGTGATGATCTGTGTAAATGTCAAATGACTTAGAACTTGGACAAAGTGGTGACTCTCTCCCCTAGTTAGAGTGATGACACAGTGTGCCTTCTGGGTCAAAGACTCCAGCTAACTGCTTTATGTATCCATTCTCACTTTTGTCATATGACCATGTAGTCATCAATCACCAGATTCTCCCATTTTTTATAGATAGATAGATAGATCAGGAAAAAAAGGTTTTGATTTTATAGACAGTGATCTTGTAATACAAAAATGCTCTTTCTATACAGAATATTTATAGTAAATGTGTTGTAAAGGTAGTTGACTGCAGTGTATTTCCAAATAATAGCTGAGGGTCCCATGAGGCCTCCCTTTAACCTGTAATCAGTGAGTATTTCTGGTGTTATCACCAGATTAATAGAATGGTCAAGGTGACCTAAGGTTTATTTTTTTCCACAAGGAAAAGGTACAAGAGGAGAGGAAAAGAGGTTATGGGAAAGTAGGGGGGAGAGGTAAAGGACATGAGATGACCCAGTAGAAAGAAAGAAAGATGGAGCAGGAGGAAGGGGGACGAGGAAGAAGGAAAAAGAGAGGTGAGGAAAATGTCAAGGAGATTTAGAAGTAACATCAGGAGACTGAAGCATTGTCTCGTCCTGCGGTTGTGTGTGTGTGTGGGTGTGTGCGTGTGTGTTCCTGCGCAGATAAACAGGGAAGTCCCCTGATGGGAGTCCATCCTGGAATTTTTAACAGGAAATTTATTCTACCTCTAAACAATAGCATATTGCACGTACACACACACTAATACACTAAGTCTATGAATCTCATTAGAATTGCGAAGACAGTACCAGAAAAAAAAACTGAAAACATTTAAACCAGTCAAATGAAAACACTCCCCTTGGTCTGTAAGTGATTGTATAATTATGTTTGAGTTGTTTGCATCAGAGTTGGTGTCTGTTTTTTCAGTTATTAAATATGAGTTTCTGTTGATGCACCTGTGGATAATAGCATTTGTGTGCCTCTGCACTAATCATTACATGTTTGGGATTCAGTTTAATAAATTTACATTTTTAATTTGCTTTATTCATGTATGAGAGCTGAGCTGTCCCAGGTGTATACACACACATACACACACAGCCTTGGACACAGTGATGTATTAAACAGAAGGCTGGAGCTGGGTGAAAGGCTCTCTCCTTAAAATAACTGAGTACACACATGGGAAAAGGAAAACACCTCTGTGCATATGTGTAGGTATTCTTCACTTCTCCTGTCTTGGGAGTTCACAGTACTGATATTTGGCAGAAGAGACAATGTGTAAAGATAATTTTAACAACCGTCTTGGGAATAGTACTGTATGTCTACCTCTAAGGGAGGACTCAGTCAGTCACTGTCAGTTTGAAGTGATGGATCTTTCTACTCTGTTGATCTCTAAGGTTCGAGACAATTGGCAGATCAATCTGAAATTGTGACAGGTACTGAATACATCAGCTGATCATCAGAATACTTTGACTGGAAATCAATGTCTAATGGTTAAAAACATTCTGACCTTAACCAAAAACATGTTCTATCACCTGAGATAAACCTGTATTAATTAATTATTTTCACCTTGTATGTAATTTCTAAGTAACAGCTGCTTTAAACTCTTAAAGGCGGGTTCAGGCAAGACGCTTTTACTCATTGCCAATAAAGTCTCCTGGGTTCCTTTGAAGCTCTGCATGTCCCCATGAGTGATGTGACACAACTTCAGTCTACACCACAGCCTTTTACTTTTTCAATCCTGCAGCTTCAAGTGATTCTACTTTAAGTGTAATTGTGCTAGAAAGAGAAAGATATAACATACTAATATTTCTTAGTCAGACTTGAGCATAATATGGTCAGATTTGTGGTGAATTTTCAGCTGTATCCATGGCGATGTAGTTGTTTCCATGCAGGCAGTTGCCTTGGTAGCAATAGTTGTCGCTTTATTGACAATCATTTAAAAAGTAATATCTCACAGAGGATATTTACTAAACACTGGGGAGTGACAGTCATTCATTAGTATTTTAGAAAAGTTCAAATATGGAGGTAATACTTAATATTCTGTGCAATGTTATTCTATATAGAACCATAGATAAAAATCAAATCAGGCGGTTGGGGGTAGAATAGAAATAGTGCTAAAACTACAAGTTCAAGCTGGGTAACAGTGAAAAAGACCAAATAGAGAACGAAAGGGAGCCAGGAGAATGGTGAGAGCATGTGGGTGTCTGTTCCTGAACAGAAGAGTCAGATTAAAATAGAACAACAGCCTTATGACGACAGTGAGACTGTCGAACACCTGCAGCGGAGAGGCAGAAAAAAAGAGAGACAGATACATAATAGGATGTAAGGGACAAATGGAGAAACAGACAGGTGACAAAGAGACAGAGGGAAAAGGGGTGGGGTGACGAATGAGAATAGTAAGAGTATGCAGAATACTGGAGAGAAGAGAGGGACAAAGTGGGTGAGCGTGAGTCAGATACAGATGAGGAAATTTTAAGAACAAATGAAAGAGTAGCAGGGGAAGAAGAACGGAGACCATCATTGTGCCTTCTGAGTTTGTGTGAATGAGAAAGTACTGGTATTTTTCTCCCCTACTCATTCACATTAGTCTCTTTTATCTGGCCTGTTCTTTGAATAGCTGCTCACCACTGTGCATCTGGAACAACAGAAAGTAGATGAGCCTAGATATCATTGTTGGAAACAAAGGTGCCATTGCACGTGGCACATTTTTCATTTACATTTGTTAGTTTTTTTGGTGACCGTGATATTTAGACAGATTGGCCATTTTTAACATTTGAATGGAGGCCAGTTGTTCAGTGAATATGATGATAATCACAGCCATTTCAATTCGACTGGGTGCTTAGCATTTTATTGTATCAAGAGTTAAAACAAATCCTATGTAATATTTTTTGCTGCTGTTTGTGAACAGTTTTCAGCCCTAATGCTCCTCTATGTTCACTGGACGACAGAGATGGCAGAGGTGGTCAAGATAGAAATGGAGTGAATGTGGTGAATAAGCAGCAATAACCAGAAAAGGCTGTTAAGTTGAAAAAACATTATTTTCTGGTTATTTGACATCAGTTATGTTCTAAAACATACTTCCAAACCATTGCATAACTCTCTAGACAGAATGTAACAGAAGCATATGCTTCCTCCTCCTCCTCAGCTGTGTGTCTGAACAACAGAAGTGTTAAGGCCTTTACACACTAGTGACACAAAAGTGCCAAATACTCGCCCACAAATACTTTTTACATTGAAATTATTCACACCAGTGGTGATGCAAGTTTATGATAGTTGCAATACTTATTCAATAAAAGGTATGCGTACATTTGTGCACAGTAAAAATCCTTTCAACATCACCTGCAGCCTGAGATTGATCCAGCATCATCTGTTTCTCTGGGTCTATGTCCACACAATGTGAACTGCCTTTGATTCATATAATGTTCATGTTGCAGAAACTCCTCACCATCCTGATAGTTTTGTTTGGTGATGTTGTGTGAATTGAAGCCAAGAGGTCCAGATCCATCACTGCTCTTGTCACATGACCTCCCTTTGACCACACAGGAATGACTGATTGTTTTATTTTGCACTGGAGAAGTCTGGGAAAATAAAATCCAGCTTATTTATTGCATATGACGAGTTGTGTTCTATGGGAAAGTACTCATGAGTATAATAGTGGGCAAATGAAATGCACCAAAATAACAGTCTTTGTGACTGACAGCACTGTGAACTGTACAGCAGGTGTTTTGCCTAGAATTGTGTAGTGGTGGAGTGAGCGGGATGAGAAATAAGTGGAGTTTTTTTGTTGTCCACATGATTCACTAGAGGAAGAAACTCACTGGCTGACTTACATGCTGTAATTACATTACATGATGGAAACATATTATTTCTGAGCTACCAAACTATACTGTTATTTACCTTGAACAACTGCTTTAAACACACTTTTGTCTTTCCTACTGTATTATGTAGCATATTCAGTCAGTCATTTGAAATTGGAAGAGGTGGAATACTAGCTTAAGACAATGATTTTAAATATGTTGTCTTGCGTTGAAATGTGGTCTAATATAAGTGGAAATTTCTCTCTTTTTGGTTGTTGATCATTAAGGAAATGGTTGAAATTATGTATATATATGTATATATATATATATATATATATATATATATATACACATACATATCCTAAGTAAATAATGTTTTGGGCAAATTATTCATTCTTAAAAATTACTAATGAGGACTACAGTAAACCATAAAATGTACGCTGAAATTTTTAAATACTGAGGTTTGATGAGGTGGTGATCAGCGGTCGCTTTAACCAAAACATATTCCTTCAGATTAAAATACTCCCCCAAAAAAATTTCATACAACACAGTGAACAGAAACTTCTCACAGGATCATTGGTATGATTCACTCTTAACAAGGTATCTAACAGTCCAGAACACAATCCTACCTGTATAGAAAAATGTCTATAAAACCCCACAGTGTCAAACCCTAGAACATCTATATAGAACCCTACAACGTCTGTATAGAACTCTACAGTGCATGTATCAAACCCTACATCACATGTATAGAACCCTGGAGTCATACACGGTGGCACTGTAGGGTTCCTACAGTGCCACCGTTTATGACTCGACTGAATACAACACTGTTACTTCTGTCAAATGACTCAGCATTAGTTCGCCTGTAGTAGACCCCTGTCCAGATGATGGCCAGTGTGTATATTATTCAGTCACTGTCAAGTCTTGTCTTGTTGTTTAACTCAGAGGTCTTCAACCCTGGTCCTCATAACCCACTGTCCTGCATGTTTTAGATGTCAGCCTGCTCTGATACACCTGATTCAAATGATCAGCTCATCATCAAACTCTGCTGAAGCCTGATAAAAACCCACTGCTTTGAATCAGGTGTGATTCAAAGATGACATCTAAAACATGTAAGACAGTGGGCCCCAAGGACCCTAAAGTCAGCTAGACCTCTGGTTTAGCTGATGTTGGTCAAAATGTCAAGACAGCTGATTTTCCATAATAATTTTCAAAAACCCAGTAAATGTGATGGCATTGATAAATACAGTGAAAAAAAGATGGACTGACACAGTGGAGGATGAAGGGTAATATGCCCTTATTCCATTTATCTTACTGTATATACACATTTTTCACATTTATATTTGATGGCATGTCAATTTTTCCCAGGATCTGTGGTTCATATAACCCTAACCAAACCCTCATTGCATGGTATTGAACAGGGCTTCAACAAATACATGAAAAGCTTATTATTCGTACGGATAACACACCAATTAAAAGAGTCATGCATAATTACATGAGTCATGATGTCACGTTGATTTATCAGCCAGTAGCAAATATTGTTGCGTCATTGAGATGTGTTTGAATATTAAATACTACTAAATATGTCTGATTGTCATTAAAAATTTAATTTCAAATGAGGGATAATAATGTGTGACGGAATTTTTATGACCCTGTCCGTTAAAATGACGAACAATAGAAATGTCTAGCGCAACCTGTGGTGGTGATCTTCATTAGTGTAGGTTAATTGTGAGACTATGGCAAACATTAGAGGCTTCAGTCACTGTGGATGACGACCGCCACCAGAGGCAATGACAAAGGAGCAGAGTCAGTGAACAAAAGGATACTGATGATACTCAGTCACAGCCTGAAACAAAAGGAGACATGAGACTCATATGAGCACACAGCTGAGGAGCTGATTCATTTATGCACACAGACGCTCATCAGCTAGCATAAACAGCTGCAACCCATGTATTAGAGTTTAAAGGAATGGTAGTAGTTTTTAACTTTGTCAAAACAAACAAAAGTTAATGAACTAAATCACAATCTAAATTAACATTTTAACAACACCCCCCCCCCCCTTTGCACACATTTGACCTGATTTGCACTATCTCTTATCATTGTGAAAACACATTTTTGGTGACTGTGATGTTGACCTTTGATACATTCACTAAAATTAATGGGATCTATTCTGGACCATCTTGCACCTTTCCTGAAATTTTCTTGGAAATTGGTCCAGTACTTTTTTGCGTAAAGCTGCGTACATACAGACAGACAGACAGACAGACTAATCAACAAACAAATCAACTCAAAAACAATACCCCTCTCCCCTTCAGTGGGCAGGGTAACTAGTTCAGTATCAACATTTCCTGAAAATGTCATCAAAATTCTTCCACATATTTTGGACTTATCTCACTAACAGACAGACAAACAGACAAACCCCAATGAAAACAGAAGCTCTTTGGTGAGGGAAAATAACGTGTTGACATTCTTTGACTTCTGTGGACCAGTGCACACTCAGAAGGGAGCACGTTTGGAGAATGAAACAATACTGGACAGAGTTCAATAACTTAAGAGTGGTGTTTAATGCAATATATCACAAAAGCATGATGTGTCCCAAAACCTTTTTTCACCACTGTAATTGTCACAGTTATTTCATGACAAGTACAAAAAAAAGATTCCAAAACTAAATATAATGTGTGCGGTTTGTAACCATGTATTTTCTTTTCTCTTTTGTAATTAAAATATTAGATTATTGAGAGCAGAACAGCTGTCTGCTGTTGTCTTTGAAGATGTTAAGCCATGCTTGGACTGAGAATTGGCAGATATTCATTACTGGCAGAACATTCTTGTCTAGTTTCATATCATGGGGGTCTGATTGAAATCAATCTTGTGGGATTTGTTATGGATAAACTCATATGAAATATGTCCCTGGGTTTAGTTGAGTTTAATTTAGATCTGATGTCTTAATAATAATGATGATAAAATGTGCAATGTACTGTAAAGATACATTTCCAGTGTAGGTGTAATTGTATTACACTATACAATATGTGCAGAGCACAGGTTGGACTGACAGTGGGTTTGTTGAGTCCAGGTCCAGATCCTCTTCTTCAGTGTATCTGTGTTTGTTGGCATCTCTCCAAACTTTCTTACAACATTTCAATGGCTGTCTGTCCCTCTAAGCGATCTGTAAATTTAATCAGTGAGCAGTTTTCAGTCTTTATGGGATTAGGTTCCCCTGTTTAGTCTGTCAATTATTGCCTTAACACTTGTTCTTGGTGGTTTGAATTTTTTCTCCGCACGCTGTCTGTCTATCACATACTTCCCTTGAGTCATCCTGGGGTAATATTTATGATTTTCGGTATGTTGGTTGGTCTCATTTTAATGACTTTCACTCTTAAGTCTCCATTTTGCTCACTCTCTTTCTCTCTCTTGTACAAACATACAGACACACACACATGCACTAAGGTTGTGTGTTATTACGTGGCTGCATGGAGATGCACCTGTTACTTATACAGAGCAGTAGGTGTGCCTTACTATTCCCTGCAGTATCACTTTATTTTTCAGTTTCTGTATTTGTACAGATGGACAAAGGGCTGAGTGTTTGTGTGTCTGTATAGTTAATCTGCATGTGTGGGTGTGTGCATGGCGGGACCTGTCTTCATGGCTTGGCTGTATTCTACAGTGCATGTGTCTCCAGTATGTTAGTGATGCTACTGGAGACCCAGCTCTGTTGGAATAACAACCAGGACCCACTGCAACACTTCCAGCCTCCCTCCAGCTATTACTGTATGTGTGTGTGCATCAGTGTCAGCCCCTGTATGTTTGCCTTTATTAAACAGACATTCAAGTGGACACACTTGTCCATCTTCCTTCAGAAACTCACAAGCCAATGGAGAAAATCAAATTGCATCAGTCAATCACATTAGTGTGAAGAGTGAACAGCTGGTCAGCAGTACGTCCCTTGTCGATTTTTGCAATACACAGTAAACATATAAAGCAGGTGAAGATCTGTTGTGCTGGAATGCACTAAGGGGCTTGTCAATTCATGTAAATTGCTGATTTTACATGGAAATGTATAAGCAGGAGAGGCGTTGCCTTCAGTTATTTACACCCGAGACACCATTATTCTTAACTCTCTTGATGTTTCAGGAGATCAAGGTTAAAGCGGAAAGCTCTTGGAATTTAGATTCACTTAATTCACAGTTCAATAACACTGTGAACAATTTAAGAGATAAGAAATGCTGGAGTTACCCTTTAGTCATTTAGGTCATTAAACCTAATCCACCTCCTCTTTAGCTAAGCTGGATCTTTGTCTAATGTTCTTAGTTTATAAGATTCCCATTTAGATTATCTTCTACAACAGGATCAACAGGTTCTGTACATTCAGCTTTAATGACACATCAGGTAAAAGTCACATCTAAACCATAAGATTGTTTATTTTATTTTATTTTTACATTTCTAAATACTTTTTTTTTTTTAATCCTGTGTGTAAAATAAATGCTACAAACATAGAAAAGACACCCAGGAAAATGCTTCAGTGAAAGGCTGTCAGTCCTCTAACTGAGTATTAGGGGTTGAGTGTTAGGCTTTTAACCTTTGATCGTTGCTTTATCCTCTGAAAGACAATATTGTTCACTGAGATACCTAATGGTCCTCTTTGCTTGAAGCGCCAAAGATCTTGTGATTTTTTTTTTTTTTCTATAAGTAATGGTATGATGTGCATTGTGTATACGTGGACTGTGTTTAAAGATACAAGTGAATACAGAGAGGAGAATTAAATATGCATTTGTAATAATTATTATGGTTTTTATCTTGTACATGAGCTAGATAAAAGTGTAAAATAGCTAAATAGCTGGTGCTAAATTACATATCAAGTCTATTAGAGCAGCGCTGATTAATAGATGAGTGCATTAAAATAATTAAAATGAAGATAATCAGAATGTATCACTTTCTTTTAATAATTTTTCAAGCAGAAATGCTAAACAATCTCTACAAGTGGTGAAAATGAATGTTGAAATGGATAATTTAATTATTTTCTTCCTCACATGCGATGGGGTTTTTTTTAAGTTCTTGCTGAATTTTCATCAGCAAAAATTTCAATAAATATCCTTTTATGTGTTGATTCGAATTATTATCAGTAGTCTTATTTGACCAACTTTATGGCGGTAGAGCAACCACAGTTATCTTTTTTTTTTTTTTACTACGAACAAAAAAAAAAAAAAACAAAGTCAAAAGAAGCCTTCGTATCATGATTATTGCTTTAATGGAAATACATAGAGTTACTGTGGAGGAAGCTGTAACCAGCAATTTCCACTATTTACTGATTGTGAAAAACATTATCATCAGTCATTAGTTAAATTGGTTAGTCATTATTTAAAAGATGCATTAGTTGCAGTTTTAATAGTCATATGTTTCAGAAAACAAGACCTGTAACTTATATTAGATCTATGATGTGACCCAAATGAACACTTTATAGCAGAGTTAACATAAAAGTGAAATATCAGTTCAGGGACTTTCTAAGGTGATAATAAAAGAAAAGACATTAAAGCTTGTGGTTTATTATTAACCTTGGATAAATCAGTTTGATTAGTCCCTCTATGGTAACTGAGGTGAAACCATGGGTGTAAAATATTTGGATTATTTCAAAAATAGCCATACCAATTTTTGAATGAGAAATTACAGGACATTTGGGAAACAAAAGTTTACTGTATTTGCTGGACTATAAGGCGTACTTAAAATATATAATTAGATAAATAGATATCTAGGATAAATAGATATTTTTTTTTAAAAAGTGTTTTCTATTATTAGTTTGTAAAAAGGGGGTGGGAGTTTATAAGTTTTACTTCTTCCCAGTCCTTTTCGAGTGTAAGATATTTTGTGGACCATTTTTTATTGATTTTATGTGCTAGAATTAAACTGAACTGAACTGAAAAGACTTTAATTTCCTCCAAAGACCACAGTGTGGCTTATATATGGATTAATTCTGGTTGTGCTTAATGAATGGGAATTTAGATTTTTTTATAATTTTGCCTTTAATCTCATGATTTTGACTTCACTTAATGCACTTTATAATCCAGTGTGTCTTATATATGAAGAACCTAAAAAATATTGACAGTGCACCTTATAGTGACTAACTATTGTCATCAACAAACCTTTATCACGTGACAGAAATGAGACAAAACTAGACATAAATGTTGGTCTTGTGATGATAACTATAATTAAATATATAAAGCAGTTATAGATGAGCAATAAAAAACAGACAAAATATGGTTTAAGAAATTTAAAACATTCCTAAAATGTCTCTTAATTTTTGTTGACAAAACCAAAATGAGATGTTGTTTTAAGTCTTTTAGCCGTGTTCTTATTTATTTATTCATGTATTTTATTTTTATTTTTTGTTGCTGTCTCTCGCGAGGAAGTCAACAAATTATGTCCTCATTATGATTACTCCCATGGGTGAAACTATCCATTCATTCATTCACTCATTCACTTACTTAAAAAAAAATGTAAGAAGACATAAATAAAGGCACCTTTTATATTCTCCTACAATGGATATAAAAGTACATAAAATTAGACTAAGGTAAATAATTTCAGAATTTTTTCTACATTTAATATGACATATGACCTATACAACTCAACTGAAAAACCAACTGAAATCTAAAATAATGGAACTGCAGTATCTTTTTTTTTTTACATGACAAAACCCTAGCATTTTACCTGAGATGTGTAGGCTGTTCTATCTCCACTGTGTCATTTCGGTTAATTCTTACCTGTCAGATAGTGTTGAACTCTTTGTGGCCTCTCCATGTTGTTCCACCTCCATCTATTCCCTGTCTCTTTTTATCACATATATTTAAAGAAGCATTGTGTTTGAAATGTTCCTATTGAACATTTAACATACTTTTGCTGTCACTGCTGCTGAGTTCATAACGCCTGAGCGCAATCATATTTGTGCATTTATGGTTTTACAGTCAGACAGAAATAGCATGCTAAACATCAAAGTTGACTTAATTTTTTTTTTTCTTTTAACCAGCGCAAAACAGTTAAAACAAACTGGAATCCACCTGCAAAAAAAATAAAGAAACAAAACAAAAAAAAAACAAACAAAAAAAGTTGTAATTAGTCATGAAGTTAGAGGAGGTGCATGGTCACAGGTGAATGATATTAAGTATCCAATACTTAACTATTAAGTAATGGAACATTAATTGAATTAGCTTTGGTATTTGTAGGAAATAAAGAACAAATTAAGTGTGTATGACTTCATTTCACAGCTGTGTTGATGATGATGGTGACAATCTGTAAGTCGTTCTGTCATATACAGTTATATCTCTGATTGCCCTGCACACAGTTGTCTTACTTGAATTGAGCAAAAATAAATAAATAAGATGAAAAAATCTGCCAATAGAACAAGTGAAATTATCGTGATAACATTTCTTGAAATACGATTTTCCAGATCCATTATCTAAAAAAATCAGGTCTTATATCTCACTGAAAAGTTACTCAATAGGTGATTCTGTCTTATTTTAAATGTGTATATGATGTGATAGTTGGACTATAAATGAGACAAATACACTTTTTGAAGTCCAAAATGATAATTGTCTGTAAATACTAAAGCATCTATGTGCAGTCTGAGAACCATCTACTGACAGATATTTAATTACCTGCTCCGTAATGCTGCATCGTAATCAAAAGGACATTTTAGTAAAAACTGTTCGTTGCTACTGTGTCTAATGGACTAATTTAGGGCTAGGGACTGATTTTATTTTATTTTTTTCATAACAGAATTGTAGAACAACAGTATGTTTACATGGAGTCATCTGCTGAACTGCTCTTAACATCTTTGTAATTGGTCGATGAAATGTCACCAGGAACTTCCAGTAGGTGTTCTTGTGTCATGATGGGGACGCCCAGGCTGCAGCTGGACCCTTCAGTCCCTGAGTGACCAAATTAGGGTGAAATAAATGTTGTGAACAATCTGCCCTATTTCTACTTCATAGGAAATTATCTGTACATCAGCCCTAAATGATCTGCCTTTATCCTCCTACCACTCTGCACATATACTTCATTAAACTTCTGACCAAATTGTTCTCTTAGAGTTATGCTCCAAATGTCTGCCTCAATTAACACTGATTTATAACTGCTGCGGTTCAGGGAAAGACTGGTTGAAGAGGAAGGTTTCTGGCCTGTATCTTTTCACGGTTTATCTATATTTATAAGCAGGTCAGCATTTTCTTGTTCAACAGTGGAGCTTTGCTTCCCTTAAATCTCATTTCCATAACATTATACATGTAAGCCGACCACTGTGTCTATACTGGCTGCAGAACAGCTTCACAAAAATGTTTTGGATTTAAGAGCCCCGCTGAGCAGTTAATTGAACAGAGCTTTTGCAGGAAAGGCGTACAGTATATCCAGTTAAGACACTGTGAGTTTCTGTGTGCAGTTAAAACCTGCAGTGGGACTGCAAGTGTTAATTAAGCCAACACGATACAAGGAAAATCTGCAATGTCCAATTACATGCACTGTATTATCTAGTATTATTCCAAATAAGACAATATTCTATAGTATTCCATTCATCATATAAATAGCATTCTTTGAATTTGGCCTTCTTGCAAATTAGATATTTCCCAATTAAGCCATATATTATTAGATTTTCCTTTGGATGTTTGTACACAGTGAAATTCATCTAAATTTTGTTTAGTTTTTTTACTCTAGGTTGTAGCACAGGGTCTGCGGTTATAGTCACCAGGCGTAAAGACAAAGAGTTTACACCTTCCCTTCCACTTTTTCACTTGTGTGTAGGGCTGCATGCATGGAGTATTATTGGGATATGGATTTTGTTAGAGTTTTGTATTTTGCAGAAGCAGAGCGAACTTGGAATGTCATGTGCACATTTCATTCGTGATTACAATTTGACTTATGATGAACTTACCTCAGTCACAATCAAATTTAATGCAATTAATTTAAGGATAAATAACAGTTTTCCTGGGCTTCATCTAACCGGACAAACGGTGTACAGTATACTCGTGACCCCATCTTCCATGCTGTAAATGAAATTATTTTTCTGTATTTCAGGTGGTCTTTGTTGATGTGTTTACCACACATACACAACAGAACAACAGGGGATATAGAAAATATATTGATCTTCTCAGTCGTGTCATTATGCTGTAATTGTTTAACTGACCTTTCCATGATACTCATAAATAAGTCATATATTATTGTCCTCATTCTTGTCAATTACAGTTTTATGTGTGAAGTGCAAAATGTCAGAAGGGGTTTTAATTAGAAGCATAGGCTACAGCCAGAATTTTTGATACAACAGCATCTTAAAAGCAAAGGGGAATATACTATATTTATGCATATGCACAACATATACAGAACATGTGTGTTTAGCTATTCTGATCACAGCTGCCCTTCAAAATGTCAGAGCTCTCAGCATTATTAGAAAAAATTGCAGATAAGGCAACAGCAGAGCAGCATATGATGAAAGGAGCAGTCGGGTAGGAAAGAAAAACCCAGTGGTCAGTTTAAAAGTGAAAGGTTCAAGTAACATTGTGAAAAAAGAGGAAGAGGAAAACACAAAAGAACATGGGTTTAAAGGAATTTCTTCTTTGAGTTGTATTTAATCCTATTTATATACAGTATTTCTTCAAAAATAAGCCCCAAACACTCTGCTATAGTTAGTGAATGCATGTAATTAAGTACAAAAATATAATGGAATGGCCAGAGAGATTACATTTTGGAGAGCATTTCTGAAATGGTTTTCTGATGAAAAATACAAAAACAAAATAAACTATTATCATGATTGCTTCCAGTCTGCTGCTTCACATCTAGTACTTTTTGTATTCAGATGGGATTTGACTTTTACATTTAAATGCATGCTATTATGTCATTTTCATCTACTCATTCAGAGCCCAATTTGCACAGAATGAAGAGGAATAAGAGTAAAACAATGTTGTCATGAAATCACTTTGCTGTTTTCATTCAGATCGTTGTGATCTCAATCATGTTGTTTTTCATACTGCTTATATTCGGTGACTTTCAAAAGTTCAAAGTATATTTTACAGATAAAAAGCAAAGCCTGTCATTTTAGTTCAGTTGGCAAAGTGACATATAGATTCAGGAGGTTGACCTGACAGTGACTATATGAAATTTTCTTTCGTCATGATAAAATTAAATTTACTTAAGCAAAAAACAAAGACTAATAAAATAAAGTTCAGGAAAACCTACCTCGCAAAACAGCAGAGAAGCAAAGCCACCATTCTCCTTTTTAATAAAGAAGTGATATGAAAATATCATGTAATGTTTGGATCAGGGGTGGGCGGGTTACTGTGTGTGCGTGTGTCTGTGTGTGTGTGTGTGTGTGTGTGTGTGTGTGTGTGTGTGTGTGTGTGTGTGTGTGTGTGCGCGTGTGTGTGTGTGTGTGTATGGTTTTGAGAAGCAGGTCAATGAATATAACAGATGGTTTGAGGTTTACTGTGGGAAATTATTAAGGAAAGGTCATAACACGGGGTCTGACATTTACAAAGCCATACTTTTATTGCACACACACACATGCACTCACACACACACACGCACACACACACACACACACACAAGCATGGGATGGCAGGTTTCAGTGTCTATGTTCAACAAGTTCTTGACAGCAGAGTAGGGAGAATCATGAGCCACAGACACTTGTTGCTGACCCTCAGATCTACTTCTGCTCACATTTTGTCACCGAGGCTTGTATAACCCTTCCAAGATTCATGACTTAAGGTGCATCACACTTTTTCTCTCTCGAACACAAACACGCACATCAACTCACACACGGGCTGGCAGAGCGCCATTTCATTACAACAGCACTCTGCCAGCCTGATTGAGTGATCAAAACTAATTGCATTTAATCACATCTAATCATATCTAATAACAAACACTGAGAGCCCAGGGATGACAAGACTCTGCTCTCTGACTCCCCCTCCTCCCCCCATCCTCTTTTCCTCTCCTTCACTTTCTCCCACTTCACTCTTCAACATCTGACCATCATGTCCACCCTCCACCTCATCCACCTTCGTATTCATGGTCAAAGGCAATAACCTAAAGGAACGACTTTTGTTAGGGTCCGGGCTTTGTGTTGTTCAAACCCTCTTAAATAATTGGTAAGAAACCTGTGTCATTTTGCCAATGGTTTATAGATATTATTGAACTCTCTCTCTCTCATCAGAAGGGGAAAGTCACATACCAGAATTAAAATGGTGATGGGTGAGCTCAGCTGTCTGTCCATGCGACCACTCTACCCAAACCATGCAACACATTGTACAGGACTGCAAATTGGGACAACCTGTCACTAAATGAGACCTGTATGACACAAACCAGGAAGCGCTGGACTGGCTTAGGCAGTGAGCCGACAAGATATGATGATTATGACATACCAGAACACACTTATACCTACAAAAGACACAAATGAATCAACACCAAGTATCCATACACTGTGGAAGGCACTAAATGAAGGTCATTGTTTAACACTATACATATGGAATATTCATGTAAAGAACTCACTATTAGTTGCATTGTTGGTCATAATTGCACTCTAAAATCGTATAAGCTGATAATTTACATTATAGCTGCGTTTTACATGGAAAACAGCCACAGTAAAAACACAAATCTTCATTTTCTGCAGTTTGTTTAAACAATACCTGTACTAACAAGTATTCAGAGAATGCCTAATCTTGCCCCTATTTTGTACCAATCCCCAGTTTCTATGACAACCCTTTCTTGAATTAGAGCCAATAATGTGATTTTGACCTTTCTGCTAAATGTGACCTTCACCTTTTGCAATATTGATCATTTCGTTATATGTATATATGCGCCAGTGCATGTAATATTATAGTATACCCAGTATTGATTAAGTTATAGGGTGATGTCTATGCTTTACAGAAACAGTGTTACAGAAGTAAATTTTACGACACGTCACACACATGCAGAGATCTCAAAAACTATTGGTCGTAGGTGATAACACTAATTATGAGAATTGTAGAAATCTTCATTCTGCATCGTTTGGTACCAATCTGAAGGTTTTGTGATTCTCATCTCGTGAGTTATAACCAATAATGTGATTTTGACCTTTCTGCTAAATGTGACCTTGGGCTTTGACCTTTAGTCAAATGGATTATTGCATCTGATGCGCATTAGCTATATGTATATGCTCATTTAATTTCATGGTGATATCTCAAGTATTCATTGAGTTATAGCATGATATGTCTCTGTGGACACACAGACAGACAGACTGACTACAATAATCTCTCACAACCAATGTTGTAGTGGCATTATGAATATATTCAGAGCATTGGGACCTTTAGCAGCCCTTTATTCTGACTTTTATGTCATTTGTGAATATTATGTAGCCCACCTATACCCTGTGTATATGGGCCCCTGAGTTCTTTCTAACTCCAACTATTAATTTTGTTAAAATTTCCAATGTAAATAGTAATCCCAGTTCCTTTTACTTTACCAATTTATACATGCACATCAATAGTGAAACATAAAAGCCACCAAAGATTTAAAATATATTAAAAAATTATAGTTTACTAAATAATAATTTCAGGAAAAAGTTTACAATACAATCCAATTATGTAAGTGGCCACTCACCACACACCCCCACACACACACACACACACACACACACACACACAGTCATATAGCCGGCAGTTACCGCTACTACTAAGATATGTTGCAGGCCTGAACGTCGTTTGGGTGCGATGTAGAAGATAGTGATGAATGTAGAAGAAGGTGATGGATGAATGAAGATGGCGATGGTCGATGGATGAAGAGATGATGGCATGGACGTCACTGCCACACTGGTCCCGCTCTGTTTCGCCACATGCTTTGCGGGACGATGTTACCTCACGAAAGATACCCTTCAGTGCGGGACAAACTGCGGTCGGTTACTCCCTCGTGTCGGCAAAGTTTCTAATCAAGTTACCGCATTGTTTAGAGCACTTCCGGTTTACAAACATGGACATAGACCAGGAAAACCCTGTACATAATAAGTACATCCTGTTTCCTTCAAAATAAAACCTAAAACGAAACATCTGTAGCCTATTGTAATAATTTCTAAATTATATTTGGGTATTTTCAAAATGTTTTTAACTTAAAAATATTAATGAAAATATAAATTTAAATATTTTTTTATTGGATAAGTAATGTGTTTGTGCTTTTTAACACATTACTGAACATTTCTGAACACTTCTGATTAACTTAATAATAACTTTTTTAACCAGGTTACAATTATACAGTGGGAAGACTGCAAGGATGATGTGTGTTGAACCTGAAATCACGAACAACATTTCCAGTATTATGTCTCGTTGTTCATCTTACATTCTGTGCACATTTCACGGCTGCAGGATCATAAGCCAGTCAGATTTCTCTCAATGTTTTCCAATGCTTTGATCAGATTTGATGTCCTGCTGGGCTATTTTTTTTAGATTGCACCTACAAGTAAAAAAAATGAAAGGTAACAGAAATGGAAGGGATTTAAGGAAACTGCAGCTAGTGTGTAAATAGTGTTATGGTATGGATCACATGGGATGTTACAAGTCTTCATGTGATGAAAATTAGGTTCATGCTGGTCTTTACACTTAGTAATGTATGTAAAAGATGAGAATTTTAAAACCTCAAGGCACAAATTCCAATACGTATGAAAATAAACTGCTGTCTATATACAACTCTTCTAGTATTTTTTCCCCTTTTTCTTTTTCTGTTTTTTTTTTTTTTTTTTTTAATTTTAGTCGCATAACTTTGTACATCCAAAATCTGTTTTTGCTGATTTTTACAGCTTGGAGAGGCAGAAAATATAATGTGACAAAGCTGTAAATATCCCCAAATCAAACTGAAAGTGTTTCATTCCTACTCGCCTTAACCGTCAACGTTTGAGAGGGACCATGAAAGACGTATAAGTCAATAAACATTAAAGTAAAATGTCTATTTTATGTTCAATCTGGCTGATCAGAGGGTGAATTTGATTAACATAAATGAAAATGTGCTAAGTGCTAAGTGCTTCTATCCAACCTTCAAAGAATACACCAATGAGATGCATCCAACTAATATGCAAGCTGTGACCCATGTGTTTTTGGGGTTTTTTTTGCTGGTAGTAGTAACACACACTTAATTTCATGAATAATCTACTGTTATTTGTCTAGAAGACTAAAGAATCATCAAGTGTTTGGTTTGCACTGTGCCAAGAATGAAACAAAAGCATCAAGTCTCCCAAAGAGCCAAACTAACACTAGCTATCCCTGAAGATATCTGACTTCAGTACTTCATTTATTCTTCCAGCAGGCACAGATTGCTTTGCATTTGCAGAATGTGATTCCATTTCAATATTGTTTCAAAAGCCTGTCCTGTTTGCCAAACTGAACATCTCGGGAAGAGCTGTTGAGGCATAAACTTTGTACCCATAAAGAAATAAAACTATAGCCAATGCCTAAGGAGCCTCACAAATAGTTCATTAAAATAGCAACCAAAAAGACATCGGGGCATCTGTTTATCTCCATCCCCAGGATGCTTTGCTGCGGCTGGCGGCGGTTGTCGATGCACGTTCATTACGAGTTGCCCTTCGAGACAGCATACAGGAGCTGCTTCCCAGCACGGTATTTGCACACTCACACACTTAGTCTTGCATGAACAGCAAATTTATATTGCCTAATATGTAGAAAAGCTTGGTGTTATTATTCAAAGTGTGAATCTCAGTATCTGTGTCCTGACATAAGACCAGAGAACAGAGGCCCAGGCCTAGTAGCAAATGCATGAAGCTCATCGCTCATTAGATTAATTAGAGGCTGATTAATATTACAAGTAAGCGTGTATGTGTGTGTGTGTGTGTTTTATTCCAGGAGTGTGTATGTGTCTACACGCTGGAGGGAGACTCACGGCTGTTATCTGACGACCCTCCACATGAACTGCCACAGGAGGGAAAGATCAGGTGTGTTCTGTTTGTGCATGCGGGTGTGCATGTGTGTGTGTGTGTGTGTGCGTGCGGGTGTGTCTATGTTTTGTTTCAGGAAGTCACAGCTGTACGCTGAATTGCTGCAGAGCTGTTGTTAGCAGTGATTTTGTAGAGAAGCAATAGAACAAGGAACATATGAAGCAGTGAAACAGAGACATCTGTTTTCTCTGTGTGAATGGCAGGTGTCACCTGAATGATTATGAACCCCTCTTGGCTAAATCACAGCCACATATATGGGTGGACAGACTGTCACAGAGAGATCTCATCATCTAAAAGCACATGGACATTCTTATTTTACAACCTCTTACTTTTGTCACCACGACTCCCTCGGCGTCTTTATTAAAATTCTGGTTTTATCTCATTTTCTTTTCTTCATGTCCTGCATCTAAATCTGCCTCCTCTCTTGTCATCTGGTATTCTCTGTACCCCCTCAGTGTATCGCTGTGTCTTTGCCCTTTTATTCCATTCAGTCTGTTCTCTCTCTCTCTCTGAAGAGCCAGAAAGCACTAAGCCAACAATCTTCCTACTCACCCCCCTCTTCCAACATCCCCATTCCCTCTCACCTTCAATCCCTCTCCCGGTGGAAGCGTTGCAGGGCTAATAGCTGAGGTGACAGAGCTCGGGGTCCCTTAGTGAGACATGGCGATCCTTTCCTCTCTTAAGTGCTCTCTGAAGCTCTACAGCCCTGTGTCACCACGACTGCTGGCCGTACTGTGGCAAAAACCAACACTGCATTATTAATGAAACTGTCTGTTTGTCAGACAAGAACCGTTTTTCTAATGCCTTTTTCTCATACAAACATGGGATCACACACAAACATGCTAATGCAGACATGAACAAGTGACAACAAAGACAAAGCCACACAACATACAATCAGATGCTTTAACACATGCTGAGGTGTATGTGCTGTAGAGGCAGTGGGGATATTAAAAGAGCCACAGGGCACTTTGTTACTTTTTTCCCTCCAATTCACCTGCTTATATAAGCCTGTTATCAAGACCTTGGCACACACATATGCAGAAACAAGTACAAACACCCACACACACTGAATGGACCCATCTGAGAGGCAGAAGGCCACTTTGTTAGAGCCTCATTTCAGCTTACTTTCCAGTATAAACCCATTAACGGGACCTTGAGACACAAAAAGAGACACACAAAAATACACACAGTAGTTCAGCTGAGACAGGTTCATTAGTGTTTATCCTCAAAACTAAAGATGACTGTTGTGTTATAGCCAAACAAAATATAACCTACAGCGTAGATGCACATATGATGTGTAGTTACAAAGAAATGTTTAGTTCTTGATTTTGTTTTTGTCCACTTAATCCATTTAATCTGAACAAAGCCAGACCATGTCATGTCATTGTTTAACAACAAACAAAGAAAAAAAGGGGAAAATGCAGTAAAACCATCAAAAAGATGGTTATATAAGGGAAAGGATTCCATGCTATAAAATATCCTACAGTACCTAATTAATTGAATAATTGATTAGTTATCCATTATTATGTCATAATCAACAACTGTTTTTATCCATTTGAATATTTTAAGGAAAACTGTCAAAATTCTCAGACTCCAACATCTTAAATCTGAATATTTTTTTTAATTTCTTTTCTCATCTTTGACCAAAATAAAAATCTTTAAGCAACCTTTCTTTTCTTTTCTTTTCTTTTTTCTTTTCTTTTTTTGCCATTTTCCAACAATTTATAGATTCACTTAATCAGTTAATGGAGAAAATGTTAACTATTCTGTAAGTATTAAGTATTAAGTTAAGTATTCAGCCAATTACACATTCATGTCATAAGCCAAAATTCATATTCTGCTCTATTATATAGTGTGCTGTAGAACACTTCACATGCTTCAAAAAACACCAACATTCACCATCCACCACACATGATACAATATATTAAACTGCAATGAAAGACAAGAAAATTAATTATCTAGAAGCAGCTGATGTTATGCTACTTGTCACATATTAACATATTAACACACCATCAGTTTAATCAGGTTTGGGATGGTCAAGCAGTTATGACAAACGAAGCAAATAATACACTTTAAGTCCATTAAATAAAATCATTAACACCGCCCACATCTGTTAATCAACAGCTCATTTCCACTTATATTCCTGTACCATAATAGTCTAAACAACCCTAGTTGTATATATCTTTTATCACTTCAAGCATCTGCTATCACCTGTTCACTGCCTCTGTAAGAAAATCAGCCAAAATAAACCCCAGTGTAAGAAATATACCCTGTGATGAACTGGCAACATTTCAAGGGTTTACTCCGCCTCTGCCACACGGTGCCTGGGACTGGCTCCAGCCCCCAAGCGTCCCTCTAGATAATTAAGCTTTTCAGAAAATAAATAGATGAATACATAATTTAGCATAAATTTTATCATGAAAGTATCATCAGATCAAATGAAGTCTTGTTATATGTGCAGAGAGTTTACAGTGGAATCCTGTAAATTCTGTCCAGTCCAATCACATTTCATCAAGACAAACACACATATAATGTTAACATGTCTATTTAGCCCATTATATTTTAATGGCTTACTCTTAAATTTAATACCTTCTCAGAAATTAAAGGCTTGATTAGTGTCTCGATTTAGCATAAATGTAATTATTATGTGATATGTAAAGTTATAATCTTTATCTAACCCTATCTAATACATGTACACTGTTGTCCATAGTGTTGGAATATATCTTTACCTCTTCTCATGAAATGATTATGACAATGTGATTTATTCTTAATAGATAAAATATAACTGTATATAATAATCAATATATATAATCAATGTATCTGGGTGATCAAAGGTGATTACTGATATGTATAAAGAAGTAAATGGTGGAGGCATTGTGCATTTGTAAAATATTGATTTTATTTGTATAGTATGTTTTATTATATTAGTAGTAGTAATAATAATAATACTAATACTACTACTACTACTACTACTACTACTACTACTAATAATAATAATAATAATAATAATAATTATAATAATAATAATAATAATAATATACCTTTGTCTAAAGGATGCAATCTCCTGCTGCTTACTGCAGATCGTGGAAAGACAAAAACCTGCTAATCCTTATTAGTCACATCCGTATTACAGTACATGTATCCGTAGAGAAATATACAATAGAGGCATTTTTTTATTCAAACACATTGTTTGTTTGTTCTATTCAGCTGTCTCTAGGTTGTGATTTGTTCCTTGTGTTGCCTATAAGAAAACGGTGTCATGATTGTGCAGGAAAAAGCACTCTGAGCAAAGACATTAGACAAAGGTCAACTGTATCTGCCACGGTAGTAAACTAGGATAAGAAGGTTTTTGACTGAAGTGGACTGTTCTTCACTGAGATTAAACAAATGGACACTTTTAAATCAATGCATCATGCAGAGATTTGGCAGCAAAGGTTTGTGGGTATTTCAGACTCTGTGAACATATAATAGAATGACCCCTATTCAGAGTGTGGATGTGAGTGTGTGAGTATCAGTTTGTTTTATGCAAAAGCACGCAGACCACAAACTTCACTCTTTTTGTTCTTCATCAAGTCCCAGTGTTTTTGCAATGATGTTACCATACATGTGTGTGAAATGTCTGTCTGGCTGTCGACACAGGCCAGAATAAACAAATGCTCATCTCGTATTTCGCCATGAGTGCTGCACATAAACTCAGACGCACGCCTTCACAATAATGTCACCTGGCTTCAAACTGACCACAAACACACACAAATGGCTGTATTGAATTCATATAATACCACAATGAATAATAGGTCAGGCCATACAGTGTTTTGTTTGGTTTCCAGAGCACAATGTGTCTGTTTTTATAATGCTGGTGATTGTTTTTCCAGTTGCTCTGATTGTCTTCAAAATCCTCTCTTCCTCTCTTTCCATCTCTCAGATATCTGACGCACTGTCCCGTTCAGTCTGACTAATGAAGGGAACTGTGTGTCTCAAATGTGACCCAGCTTTTGTGTCTGTCTTAGGAGTATTGTGGGCCAGCTGAAACGATGTCAGTGTACCGGCCTCCCTTCACCTGAACTGCCAGAGAAATATAGAGCCTGCCTCGCGGCGCCGTTACCAGCACACAGAAGAGGTGTGTGTCATAGGTGTAGATTGGACTGTTTTGCTGGATGAGAGGAACAGACCATCATCACCTGAGTGTGCGTTTGAGGATGTGTGAGTGTTCACCTGTGAATGTAGAGGAGCAAAAAGATGTGAGAACGTGGGAGGGAAAAACAAATGAAAGGAGGTAGAAAGTGAAGTAGTGAACAAGAGATGATGATTGCAGAGGGAGAGGTACAGAACCGCGTGGGCAACACATTTAGACAAGGGGGAGAAAAAAAGCAGGAATGGAAGGTCTCTTATAAGATAAATAGATCTTAATGGAATTAATAAATTTTGCATAGCATTTCAAATGAGCATCTTTTGTTCTATGTAATGGTAATAGTGCCCAATATTCATGTAATGAACAAAACCAAGTGACACTGGAGCACATGTGACGAACATCTTTAGTGCATTTATGTCTTCTGTCCACTCATTCAACAGCACAGTGTCTCCAACTTATTTTTTTCTTGAGGATCTGTTGTATCTCTGTGCTCAACTTTGATGAAAATGAATGGAATACAACTGGAAAATGAAAAAAAAAGGGATAAACAGTGTTATACAAGGACACATCCATGTTTATTTTCCTCGCACGTCGTGTAGTATTAGAACATGAAGGAAGAACAAATAAGATTAAGCATTAGACAAGGACATGCAAGGAAAATTAAAGCTCAGTGATGAAAGGGCGAATGTTTGGGGTTTTTTTTCTAAATCAATGCAAAATGTATTATAAATGTCTTTCTTCCTTCTTTTCTTTCTGTCTGTTTCTTTCAGCTGTTGTCATTCCTGTCTTAGACCATGAGCGGGACAAGGCCATTGCTGTTTTACTGGTGAGCCCTTACTTTCAAGGTCAATAAATTCCAAATCTGCTCTGGCTGTCTGTCATGAAAGCGAAGGTCCCTCTGCTGTAGCTCCCTCTTTGAGGTTTCTTCCATTTTTACACATTAAAGGGATTTTTGGGGAGTTTTTTTTTTCTAAACTGAAGGACAGATTGTACTGTTCTTTGCTATTTAACTAAAATGTACTTGGCTTCATTTGAAATAAAGAATCAGTTTTTCTGATTGTTTTTTTTTTTTCAATTGTATTTACAGCTGTATTTCATTTGTATGTTGATTTTCTGCTTGTTATACTCAATGATATCAGCAAGCTCCACCTTTGAACTTAAATAGCACTGGGTTGTTCATTCTGTGTTCTTTCATATTAAAGGTGAGCTGTAATCCACTAACTGATCAGGATGAATTGCATCTTAACATGCTGGAAAGACATGTAAGTCTGTTGTCAAATGTTCAGTCTGGTGACAATTACTTTATTTGTACTTTAATCATGAATAATTGTGTGTTTTTTCTGTGTATATTACGATAAAAACACAGGCCTCTGTGGCATGTGGGCGTGTCCAAGCCATCCAGGCATCCTATCAGAGGCCTCCGCTCAGCCCTTCACCTATACAATCCCACAATGCACTGCTGCACCTCAATGTTTCAGAACAGGACTACTGTGAGCTGGACCGCAACATTCTTCAGCTTTGTGGTACGTGTAAATATACACACATATAGACACATTAAATAAGTGTACTTAGTAGCATACACTAATGCACATTAAATATATCTCCTGTCGTTCTCAAACACACTTACCTTACATTTCCCACACCATATTTATTCAAACACAAAACTCAAAGAAGAATATAATGAAGCGCGCACACACACACACACACACACACACACACACACACACACACACACACACACTGGTGTATGAGAGGTGAGGTATGTTAATAGAGTCCATCTGGATAAAAATCTCTATGAATTTTGATGGACTCTGTCAGTGGCACAAGTAATGTGTGACAGCCACTATGTGAAAAAAGAGTATTTTGCAAAAACACTGTTTAAAACCTCATGCATAATGCAGCTGGACTGCTAATGCCATCTCTGCATAGAGGCAAATACACATACATCAACACTGTTTACTTACTGGTAATTGTCAACAAATATGAGCTGCCTTCCGTGTCCTTACCCTGCTCTCTGCTTCTCTAACTCTCTTCATCTGGAGTCCACGCAGCTTTCATCCCTTGTCTTGTCTTCATTATTAGACCCTCTGTCAGATGGTTCCCGTTCACCTTTCCACGACCTCTCTCTCTCATCACATCCCTCTCTGACTTGCTTTCTGTCCACTCACGTACATGCTCTGTATTCCCGTTTTTTTTTTAATGCCAATCTGCTCCTGATCCCATCTGGTTTTTCCTCCTATCACTCTCCTTCTGTCTCTTCTCTCTTTCAGGTGAGCTCTATGACCTTGATGCAGCTTCTCTCCAGCTCAAAGTCATCAATTATGTAAGTGGTTGGAATCACCGGTTTGCTCTCACATACACACACACTGGACTCAAACACGAAGTACATGCAAATTCTGAAATGGTTCCTGGTGACTTCTGCCCCTCTTCCTACCATTACGCATACTACAAGCTTTTCATCAGGCAATTACTTCATCAATCTTCCCGTAGTGTGCCCCCTATCTATGTGTATGATACCCTCTGTAAAAAGATGGGAAACAAAAGAAGAGGTTTAGATTGATTACAGACAAAGAAATGCTGTGGAAAAAGGGAGGAGAGAAGAGATACTTCAGCTACTTTATAAGCAGAGAAAATATGTCAATATGCAGAATACTTTGCAAAAAGGGGAAAGAGGTGGTGATGATTTCACCATTTTGATATATTTAATGGATATGTGTGCATACTTATGATACTTAAACAGTAATTGTGTAAGAATAAGCAAACAGAGGATACTTTTGACATTTAGAGGACTGCAAAATAGAAGGAAAGCCAGTGTCAACAAATTTTACAATATATTTTGGGAGATATAAATATGCAAATAAATTACAAATTTTTCTGCCTTTTCCCTTGTTTGGTTTGGTATATTCATATATATATCAACATTTATATATATATATTAATAAATACAAGTGCTTACAGATGCCATTTCCATCCCAGTAGTATCACCATCCCTGGTTATTTATATATTTTTATTTATTTAAAGGGTATTTTATATGTTACTTTTTCTTGTTTTCTCTCTATGACCTTCAGGACTTCATGTTAAGACTTAGAGTGGTGAAAATACATACTTTTTTTTTTCTTGCTTAAGGAAATATATATTTTTAAAAAAAGGGGTTCTGACATTTCTCTGTAAAAAGCATGTACTTCACCTTCCCTGTGCCTGTGTTACATTAGTGGCCCAGGAGAATCAACCGCAGCATCAGTGTAAAACATCAGCCTTTGATGCCTGTACACATGCATTTCTTCACTTTTTCCTTCATCTGAAGAAAGCAAAGAGGAAGATGTTCTTGTGATGCCAAAGGCTGCAGGGAGGGTTAAAACATATTTGGAATCAGACACGATGCCTTTATTGTGTTTATTGTTACTGTTGTAGAAGGGGTGAAGAGGAGAAATGGAGGAAAGAAAGGGTAGAGGGGAGGAATTGTTGCTTCTGAAGAATTGTCAGTTTGGTGGGAAATGCTTGCGGCAACTCTTATGGGATTAACAGTATTTGGGGAAAAGGGGCGGAGGGATTTATTATTATATGTGGGTACATAACATGCTGTGTCTCTGTGTGCATTTTGTGCAGCGTGTGTGTTTATGTTTAGCACTTTGCGTGTATGACTGGGGGCGAGTGTGTTGGCAGTGTCCTGTGTTTATTCCTGTCTCGCTTGTTCTCCATCCAGCTCTGTAGATTACAGAATGTGATGTGAGGAAATGCTTCTCCTAAACTACATGTGGGTGTGCGATCACGTATCTGTGCTAGCAATACTGATGAACCTGCACGCCTTGTTTACAGCTTTGTGTCCGTGTTTTGTGAATGCATGAATTAGAGGGAGACCAATTAATCGGTACAGCACTGATAAACACACACAAGTCATTCATACAAGCCCAGCATCTAATTGTGTGTATTGTATTCACACATTGATTAGTTACATAAAATTACATTAGATACACAAGTAAGTTATAATTAGTTTGGGACAAGATACGATCGCTATTAATGAACTACATTTGTTTGGTCTTGGTTTGTTGCTTTCTTTATTCTGGACTCTTCTGTTCAAATCTGTGTTTTGTTTTTTTTTCTTTTCCTCTCATCAACCCTAATGATTTTAATTCTTCTTTGTCTTTGAAATGTGGCTTGGATAGTATTTGATGAATATTAGGCCTGTTGACTACAATTGACTTTGAAGGCTATCGTTTCTCCCAGCTCAGAGTTGTCAGTATTTTATTACCCTTTAAAATCCTCTAATGGCTCACCTCTGCTATGAATGTGACTACACTGTTTCCCATCATAAACAACAGCAGGACATTGGCTGGATCCCTGTGGGTCCAGCAGAAACACTGACTGCATACACATTCTCTCATTTATTTAGACACATAAAATGTAGTGGGGGTTTTTTTTTCTTGTATATTGAGAAAAATTTTGTCCTTTTAAAACCTTGATGCTTTTCAAACATCAATACATGTTAATGAATGCTTTGAGATTTGTATTATAGTATAAAGACATCATTTTAAAAAGATGTAAAAGATTTAATTCATTTTAGAAAATCCTTACAGACTTCACTTAATTGAAAATTCATTATAAGTCTATGTACATCATTATTTTATTATGGTTCAAATGTTAAGTTATTCAGGATTCTATCTTACAGAGATTTAATTTGTAGGCTTTACAATGTACAGTTGAACATTACATTAAAAACAGTTTCATTGACATTTTGATTCTTTGTATTCTTACTCCACCGCTGCTAAAGTTTTCATTCATTTGCTGATTTCTAATCTTATCTTCAGATCTCTGCGATGCTGTAAGGAATCCTAAACGGAGGCTTTGGAAACAGTCTGAATCGTTAGACAGGATTCCTGTGATTCCTATATGTCAGGACTGAAGCTATGTTTGTGTACTTTTTCAGCTGCAGCAGCAAACTCGATCGCAGTGTTGTTGTCTCTTACTAGTATCCGAGGACAACCACCAGCTTTTCTGCCAGGTACACACACCCAGACGTTGTTGTTTCCATCACTTAATTTGCTCATTCCCCAGAGATAAATTACTTACATTAAAATTAAATTGCATACATCACTAGAACAGACTTGTGCCTCCATTACATGAGTATGTACATTTACTCACATGGAATTACCAATCTCTGTCTACATCTCTATTCCTCATACATCTTTATTTTCATAATATCCTCAAATACACACACACACACACCACTAATATGACAATTGACATTTTGATAACCTGTGACCTTTTTACCCATGTGACCTTTAGGTAGTCGGAGACAAAGTCCTGGAGGAGGAGATCAGCTTCCCAGTAAGGCCCGAAACAGTTATCATTTACTTATTTATTCATGTATGTGCTCGTCTGTTTGCACAGTCTGTTCACTGTTTACAGTAATCAGCTCTTTATATATTTATTCCTTCATATTTGTTCATTCATCTCTGTAAACATTTGCAAATTAATAGGATTTACTCTTTCTGCATTCACTCACTCATCTTAGGGAGTGTTGCACACTCTGGCTCTAAATCCTGTTTAAGGGAGGTTTGTAGCACTTTTTAAGACAGCATACTGTTGTAATGTACGTTTCAGTGACTGACACGATAAACCTCCCACATGTAATCTTTCATAATCCCCGGCAAAGGTTATAATTAAGAAATTTAGGTTTGGAAAATAATCACTTCCTCTAGGGTTGCACACAGTCTCCTATGCCTGGTTGTGGCGCAGACGTTGCATTTTTAACAGGCTCTCTATTATAGTGCAAATAGACTGTGGACCCCAGGCTAAATGATGTGTGAAATCTTGATAATAGTTGGTGTAGAGATATTAGGGCACAAATAAACACACCCAAGATTGGCAATTTGTGCTAATTTAACAGTGCTAACAGACTCAGGAAAAAAAAAACTTTATTTATTCACCTGAAAAATTGTAGGGACAGCTCTCTTCATGTCTTTCTCCTTTATTATTCACTTTCCCCTATTTGGTTCATACTGGCTTTGTCTCTCTATCTTCTGTTCAGCTCATGTTTGGCAGGTTTGGTCAGGTTGTGGAGAAGAAGAAGTCGATTACCCTTCAGGACACCAGTGCTGTAAGATGATATCCTCTTGAAGCATGACTCCATCTATCCGAGTTCTTATTATTTATTCTGTATATGGATGTAATTATTCTGTTTGTGCTCTGTCAGGAGGAGCGTAGGCAGCTTTCCAGCATGTTGGGCTGCGAGATCTCATCTATGCTTTGTGTCCCAGTTGTCAGCAGAGCCACAGGTCAGGTGGTGGCTCTGGCATGTGCATTCAACAAGCAGGGTGGTCAAAGGTATGTGTCTAAATATAGTAATGTAAGGTATTATAAACTCATTCCCATTTCACTCTCAAGGAGATTATGTGAAAACTACACCAACAATTTCTGTTAAACTTGGTATAAAGGTAGGGCGTGAGCAAGGAATGAACCCTTGAAAGCATTGTTCTTAAAGCTTGGGGTTGCCTCCAATTCAAATGATGTCACCTGATATATCTAGTAATTGATAAATATAAAATAAAAAACTCACAAATAAAAAATATATGATGAGTTGAGAGACATGACAAATCTAAGCTGAAACTTAAGTCCTGTGGTACTGTTTATCTGTCAAGCTGGACTGACTGTACATATTCTGACCAATGAAAATAGACTTCTCATCTTTTGCATTCATCTACACTTGGCTTTTTTTGCGTCCATCCATAATAATATACATTATGTAGTTGAACAGTTGTCTAAAATGTACTTTTATTTACAACATAGTATAAGCAATTTTGAATGTCTGGGGTCACCAGAAATGACTAATTTTAAAATGGGGTCACAAGCTAAATAAAAATGTCCAGAACCACAGCCTTAAGGTTTGGGTCAGAGTCATTAGAAGAACCAGGAATTATTTCACAAGCACCTGGTAAACGTAGACCTTAGAACTATACATTTTTTGAAAATTAACAAATAGAATAGAATAGAATAGAATAGAATAGAATAGAATAGAATAGAATAGAATAGAATAGAATAGAGTACTTTATTCATCCCACCCGAGGGAAATTTTGTAGTTACAACAGCAAAAAATTAAGTGCAGGTATGAATAGCAGAGCAGACAGGCATATTTGCATATATACAGTATTTACATTGCATTGCATGATGGTTAGGAGTGTTATTACTGAGTGTTATTGTACAGTCTGATGGCTGTGGGGAGGAATGACCTGTGGATGCACTCCTTCTTGCATGTGGAGTGTAACAGTCTGGTGCTGAAGGAGCTGCTCAAGGCCTCTACAGTGTGGGTGGTGCATGGGGTGGGAGGGGTTCTCCAAGATGGACATCATTTTTCTCACTGTTCGCCTCCTTGATGGAGTCCAGTGGACACCCTAGGACAGAGCTGACTCTCTTCATCAGTTTGTTGAGTCTCTTTCTGTCTGTACTGCCTGCACCCCAGCACACACTGGCAAAGTGAACTGCAGAGGCCACGACAGTTATAGAATGCCCACAACAGAGCCCTGTTCACACTGAAGGACCTCAGTCTCCTCAGTCTCCTCAGTCCCCTCAGTCTCCTCAGTCTCCTCAGTCTCCTCAGTCTTCTCAGTCCCCTCAGTCCCCTCAGTCCCCTCAGTCCCCTCAGTCTCCTCAGTCTCCTCAGTCTCCTCAGTCCCCTCAGTCTCCTCAGTCTCCTCAGTCTCCTCAGTCCCCTCAGTCTGCTCAGTCTCCTCAGTCTTCTCAGTCCCCTCAGTCCCCTCAGTCCCCTCAGTCTCCTCAGTCTCCTCAGTCCCCTCAGTCCCCTCAGTCTCCTCAGTCCCCTCAGTCCCCTCAGTCTCCTCAGTCTCCTCAGTCCCCTCAGTCTCCTCAGTCTCCTCAGTCCCCTCAGTCTCCTCAGTCTCCTCAGTCTTCTCAGTCCCCTCAGTCCCCTCAGTCCCCTCAGTCCCCTCAGTCTCCTCAGTCTCCTCAGTCCCCTCAGTCCCCTCAGTCCCCTCAGTCCCCTCAGTCCCCTCAGTCTCCTCAGTCCCCTCAGTCTCCTCAGTCTCCTCAGTCCCCTCAGTCTCCTCAGTCTCCTCAGTCTCCTCAGTCTCCTCAGTCTCCTCAGTCTCCTCAGTCTCCTCGGTCCTCAGTAGGTGGAGGTGACTCTGGCCCTTCTTGAACAGGGTGTCTGTGTTGTGATTCTGTTTCCAGTTTGTTATTAACAAGTTGCACCAAAATATGGCCAATATATTGTGATTTGTTTGTTTCGCTTCGCCCTTGGCAACACCAAAACAAGACACATCCTATTTTTAACCATTCTGATGTTTTTAAAAGGACTGTAATTAATGAATTTCAGCTTAACCTATAGCTGAAATATTTCTAATGCCAGTTTCTTGTTTGACAAATGCTTATCTTTTACAAATTCCCATAGTGCCTACTTATAGTAGATACAAAGATATTGTGGCTTAAAATTGAGATCACTTCAGCTCAACGACTCAGATTTGTTACATTTCCCTGTGCTTCTGTTTGCACTGAAATATGCCACTAACTGTGAGAATGTACTGCAAACCCCTCAAGAAGGGATACTATCACTTTGGAGCCTGTGTCAACCCAGCCCATCTGTGTGTGTGCGTCTTGAAGTCTGTGTGAATGCAGATGGCTATGTGATGATCTGGAGTCAGGTCATGAGTGTAACAGCAGCGGGTGGCTTAGCTGCCTGGTGTTGGCACCGTATTCTGGTGTGTATTTGTGTGTGCCTGACCAGAAGTAATACTGATATCGCCTGAACACAGAGAAGTGTGAAACTGATTCCAGCTGTGAGTGTTTATCTATCTATCTATCTATCTATCTATCTATCTATCTATCTATCTATCTATCTATCTATCTATCTATCTATCTATCTATCTATCTATCTATCTATCTATCTATCTATCTATCTATCTATCTATCTATCTATCTATCTATCTATCTATCTACCTACCTGTCCGTCCGTCCGTCCCCTACATGCACTCTCACAGACACCACACATGGTTAAGCTCACATATGATCCCTTCCCCTTTTCACGCTGTCTCTGTTCTCTGACAACGAAGATAGATGAGAGGGGATTATGTTCCATAATTTCTCCCTCTGCCAGTGGCATTGATGACAGAGCTGGCATCTTATTACCATAGTAACAGCAGTCGGATTATGGTAGCAACTGTGCATAAAATGTGATAAATCTATCTATCACTGTGAGCACAGTTATCCAGTTTTTACTGCAGGGCAAATTTATCAAAGATATATCCCATCATCATGTGGATTTGGCTTTCATATGCAGACTAATGTTTGTGCTTCTCCTTGGCTGAGCCTCTAACAGTATAATTTAACTTCTCACATGGGGATGCTGGTGGATAAAATCCATATGGAAACTATAGGAATGTTTGGACATAACACTCTCACACATCCATAACTCTTTAGAAGTGAAAGCTGCAATACAACTTTGTGCTTGTTCTGTTCATGCTGTGCATACAGACCACTTAGTTATGTATGTGATATAATTAAGCAGTCTGTATGCACAGCATGAGCAGTAATTAAAGAAAAGAGACAGAATTGTAGTGAAAAGACACCAGCATGACATACCTGACCATTGTGCACTGATATAAGAGTTAAAGGAGCCCAGTAATAGTGTATATAAAAGCAGGTGTTCTGTGACTTTCTTTTCTCTACGGGGTCTGTGGCGCAGTCATTTTATAAGTGACTCCCTGTTTTGTTTGCACTGTGCACCCAGAGGACAGGACATGATGATTTTCCTGCTGTTGTAGTTTCACTCCACTTCACTGAGTCATGAATGTAGCATCGCACTGATGATAACAGAAAATTTAAACTTTTACAAGGAGACATGAAGTCGACAGTGCATATTCCAGATCAACTTTTTCAGAACATTTCGTAAGAAAGAAAATGTAATGAAAGCATTTTCTAATCAAGGTTATACACAGTATGTTTGGGGAGGATATTTAATTAAATGTTACTTTTCTAAGCTCCACAAAGCATCTTTGAGTTCTCATTTTTTTTATCTGAGAAACTGCAGCTAAAATGAAAAGCAGAAATAATCTGTACATCTCAGCCTACACCCAAAGCCAGGTACTTTTTTTAAATACTTACATTCTTGGCCCCAGTTTGCAAAATGGAGTTCATATCTAGAGTCAGTATCTATGTTTTGTATCTGTATTTAACCAGGAAATATCCATTGAGATAAAAGATCTGTTCTTCAAGGGAGTCCTGGTCAATTATTATATACTTTACAAATTCTCACTACATTGAAGTAATTACTAAGATAGAAACCTTTGGACTTTGTGGCCAGTCTTAGTGGAATGAAGATTTGCAATTCCCTTAAATAACACTCACAGTTCATGGGAGAGTGCTGCCTTCTCATGTCAAGCTGCTACATATCTTGCCTGCTTTGTTAGGATTCCTGGGTCTTTCATGGTAAAAAAAAAAAAAAAAAAAAAAAAAACTAACTAAAAAAACCAATAACTGCACGTCCATTATTCCCCTACAATTGACACAATAATATACTACTGCCCTCTTTAGGCCAGTCAGATAACTGCAGACAAACACTACAGTGGTCATAACTGCAGTAAAACACTTCATTGATCAGGCTTCATTTGTTGGCTTATTCTTGTGAGGTTTATTTAAATCCCACAATCGCCGCTTCATTAAGTTGGTGCAGAAATCCATAATAAAGCAAAAAAAAGTTAAATGTCATGATGGAAATAATAAGGGGTGGGTAACAGTTTTTTTCTGTTTCACTTGTGCAGAATTCCTCTCTTAATGAGCAAGAAAATTAGATAAATGAGTGTTATTTTACTGATGCTCAAGTAACAAAGGTTCTCAGATTCTCATTATTTATATTTATTTATATTATTAATACAATGGAAACATTAACACCAGTGGCAAATGATCAATTATTCATTTTAATAGTAGGAGCATGTATACTAATTTCATTAATATTAAGGAGCATCTTGGTCAGTTTAAGCAATCGTTTAATGTAGTCATCACATCTGAAACTTGGATTAGTAATGACAAGGATACTGATTCTGATCTGAACAGTTATGAATTCATGCATATTAACAGATAAAACAATAGAGGTGGAGGTGTTGCCTTGTATATTGACAAAACAATGACATGTTCAATGGTGGAGGACATGTCAAGTGTTGTTGATAACTGTGGAAATCTGTAAAGAAAAAAACAAAAAGGTCATTATTATCTGCATATATTGAGTACCTGTTAATAATGATGAAACCTTCAATACCTTGATGGAAAAATCATTGTCAAAGAGAAATCATAAACTATTAGTCATTTGTGGAGACGTTAATATGCATGACCATTTTGAGGCTCACATTTGAAGAACATTGCTTTGGGTTCATATGAGTGTTTGCATTGTGCATCTGATATATATCTTTTTACTTTACGGCTATGGATCCTTTTATGAGTTAAAAAAAATAAATAAATGTTTGAGGAGAATTGTATGACAACTGAAACTTAGCCACGAGTGACTTTCTGCTGTGTCTAAATTCAGATGTTTAAGTGTTTAAGCCTCTGTGTTCATCTCCCTGCTGCAGACACACAGAAGCGGATGAACATGCTATCCAACACTGCTTCTGCTACACTTCAACAGTCCTCACATCAACTTTGGCCTTTCAGAAAGAACAGAAGCTCAAAGTCGAGTGCCAGGTACTGCAACAAGTCCCCACATACACAGCCACACAAACTGTTAGCATAAATTAAATGTACATAAGTCTGTTTCCTTAAGAGATGCTCATGTCCACTGTCTGTCCACATAGGCTCTCTTACAAGTGGCCAAGAACCTCTTCACACACTTGGGTAAGTTTCACCCCCCCTGTCTGTCTTTCTCTTTGAAAAAAGCACGTAAAAGGACAATTTGTGTTAATAGTCGATTTGTAAGTGATTGCCTTGTGGAACTAATGATGCACATAATTAAATGAGATATTGCTGACCCAAAAGGTTATTACACACAGGATCATAACCATAAAATCAAAAGGGCATTAGAAATGATGGCTCCACCTTTCTATCCTGTAATTATACTGAGGTGTTTAGATTTTTATCTATAGCGGTAAGCACAGAAGAGTGGAATAAGTCATTGATGAATCATCATGATTGCAAGCACAAAAAATTGATCCACAGTAAAGCAAATTGCCTCTCACTGTAGAGAGCTGTTGAACACAAAGGCTCTTATCAGCTGCTACAGTGGATCCATCAGTTCTCACAATGTAAGCCCTGTTAAACTCTATCTTGGCTTTGCTGTATCCCTTTAATTTCCTCTGTTTTTCTTTTATTTCTCCCCCTCTTCTCTCCTTTTCTGTCTTCTTCTAATTCTTCCAGATGACGTGTCGGTGCTGTTACAGGAAATTATAGTGGAGGCCAGGAACCTCAGTGATGCAGAGATGTAAGCCCTCTGATTCCTCTTTAAAGGGATATTTTTGTGAGCATGTGTGAGAGAGTGTAGGATGTAACTAGGTGTCAGTGTCTTCATTGCCATTTACAAAGGCTATCTCTATCATTTGTTCTTAACTGACTTGCCTCATTTAATAGAAGTTACAAAATGACCTGAGACAGATTTAGATAAAATGGGGCCAAATCTTCTCTCCCCCATTATTCATTACCCTCTCTTCCTCTGTTTCTCTGTGTCTTTGTTGGGTTTTTTTCCCCCTAGATGTTCAGTGTTCCTGCTGGATAGTGTCAGCCATGAGTTGGTGGCAAAGGTGTTTGATGGCGTGGTTAGCGATGAAGAGGTACAGCATGTAAAATGTTTTTTTTTTGCAGACAAAGACACATACTTGCAATCAGTTTATGCTGGTTTTACAGCTGTACTAGGTCTGATGTCCTGTGTTTCATCTCAATGGTCTTAAAGGTGCCATGAAATTAAATTCAGTAGTTGAATTATTTTATATAATCAGGGTTCCCACAAGGTTTTAAAAAGTCTTAAAAGTCTTGAAAGTCTGCAAATCTGCATTCAACAACTTAAAAAGTAGTTTGAAATGTTGCCATACATTTGTTTGCCATATTGTGTTTATTGTGTTTGTCTGTTAAATACAAGCTACAATTAAAGCAATGTTAGTCAACTCAGCTCCATCTGTTCCAAACAGACAATTTATATAGAAATCAGGAGTTAATTATCATTAACCTTACATCCCCCAGTGACAAATAACTCAAAACAGTGGAAATAAAGGCAATGGAGCACAATGCATTTTCCTAAATTCTATGAATCATAGTTTTTGTCAGTATAGCAGAGCTTTAAATTCTGTTTTAAATAGCCTTAAAATGTCAGAAAAGTCTTAAATTTAACTTGTCGAGACTTGTAGGAATCCTGTATAATATGTTTTGGAATCTGTCACCTATGTATCTGGGCCAAATTTCCATTCAATAAGATTCTTTCATAAATGTCTCTGTGCCGTATAGAGAACCTACACTAACAGTTATGGCTCATCAGTTACCATTTTGGGTCATTTCTCCACAGATGGAGTTGACTGGACATTATTTTATACAGGAAAACAAATATTTTTTTTTGGTTTGTTTTAATGGTGACCTTACATTTTTACCTTCTCCTTCACTTTCTTCATTGTGTATTTTTATGGCATGAATTATTGTTTATGTTATCATTTATGTGTTTGCAGAAAGAGTTTCGTATCCCAGCAGACCAGGGTATTGCAGGCCATGTTGCAACCACTGGTCAGATCTTGAACATTAAGGATGCATACTCTCATCCTCTTTTCTACCGTGGAGTAGATGACAGCACGGGTTTCAAGACTCGCAACATCCTCTGCTTTCCTATCAAAGATGAGAATAATGGTAGTAACAACACACTGCTACATACATCCTCATTCTTCATTACATCCTGTTGTGTGGCACATTGTAAAACATATAGATGAAGGACTGTTATCTGATTTTTAAAGTCTTTCACTTTGAAACTAGACTGATCAAATACCGTCTTATTATTATTAGCTCTATTACAGTATAGACCATTATATACCTATACCTTCTTTTTTCATTTTAACAATGAAGCTACCTTTGTACAAAGGTGTTCTCCCAGAATAGTACAAAGACATGTTACATCACATCCTACTACCTACTAAATGTGAAAGTGTATAAAGTGCACTTTGAAGAAGCAGCCTTCTTCAGTATGTTCCAAACTTAGAAATTATAGGAAACAGAAAACTTTGTTTCATTTTGTGGGAACTCCTTGAACTCAAACATCTTCTTATTCGACCAGATTAGTCTCTTTATCGAAATCTGCCTGTCATTTGAACAAAGCGTTAAAAGCCTAAATGTTTTATGTGCAATTAGGTTCAGCACCAGTGTGGAATTAATCTTCCTTGGGCCTGTTTGCTTCTACAGCTTTGACTATTCACTGCTATTCACTTTCTTGTTCTTGACATTAAGCCTCCACTTTCCATTTTCCTGCAACATCTCCATCTTATTTTGTGGGTCTTCCTCAGAACATTACCTCCTTCAGTGTCTCATCATTTTCTTTCCTCTTTCCTTCTCATTCTTTCCTCAGAGGTGATTGGTGTAGCCGAGTTGGTGAATAAAATGAATGGACCCTGGTTCAATCGCTTTGATGAGGACCTGGCTACAGCATTCTCCATCTACTGTGGTATCAGCATTGCTCATGTAAGTTATTTTCCTTTGACTCATCTTTTTAAACAATGTCTCCAATGACTAGAGATGTTGTTGCAACATTCACCAAGAGATTTTGGATTTAATGACATCTTAAATGACACACTTGTAGATTAGAACAACTGTGCTTACTAGTGTTATAGTATAGAAAAGCAAACTTTAGGATATATTCATGCCAAGTGGTCCCTTACGCCTTTAAACAGGGTTGTAGATTAGTTGTTAGTGCTGTTGGAAAGATCGATCTTGTCAAGACAAATAGGATCAGTTCAGTGAGCACAAAATGCTCAGTCAAGGGCAAGGCGGAGTAGAATGCAGTCTCTGGGGAACGAGATTTAGACAGAGATTTAGCTTGTGATGGAATTGAGGGAAGTAAGACAGACAGACATAAAAAAAAAAAAAAAAAAAGAAACAGACACTGATACAGCTGACGTCTGCTTAGATGCAAAGTCCAGTGCAGATATTTTACTGCACATTTCTGAGCCTCCTTCATTAACTGTCTCTCATGGAGTCCGACCTTTGAATGACTGCAGGTACTCAATAGTTTATCTGCAAACTAAAAAGATATTTTATTGAGAAAATAATTGCCTTCAAGGCAGCTCATTAATCATTTAAACATGACCAAATGCATTATTTATCGGTGCTCACCCTGTATCATTGTGGATGCTGTGGGTTATAAAGAGCATGTCCCTTGTGTACTGAAATCTAAGCAGTATTCAATTTGAGTTTTATGTGCTGTTTACTGGCCAAAAAACTGTGATAGTCCTGAGAAATACTATAAAAATTGGATTGTACTTAATTATGAATATTGGGCATTTGACATTAAAAGAGACACACACCAACAGATCTGCATGTGAGTTCCTTATTAGAAGAAGCTAATAAGACATCAGCATTCATATTGAGTGTTACCATTCATGAGTCCACATATTTTAGCCTTTTACAATAGGTTTCCACTGAAGGTAGGATTAAAAGACACATCAATGTATGATTAAGTTAGTATTTTCTTTTATCTCAGACACATATATATATATATATATATATATATATATATATATATATATATATATATAGGTATGTATCACCTGACATGTTTTGGCGTCACCCTTTGTCAGAGGGTCACCTAACAAAGGGCATTCAGCATGACGTGCTTTTAAAATGTATGACATCAATGTATGAGTCCATGCATAGAATTTAATGGAAGAAGAAAACAGATATTAAGAATTTTGCTTTCATGACATTTATTAATGTTAACATTTAGTCATTATACTGTGCTATATATATATATATACATATATATATATATATATATATATATATATATATATATATATATATATATATATATATATATATATGTTTGTGTGTATGTGTGTATGTGTGTGTGTGTGTGTGTGTGTGTGTGTGTGTGTGTGTGTTTTCAGGATTATGAGTTGTGTTCTTGGTAGTTTCACATGATTGTAAACTGACAGAATTGTTTTCATTCAAAGATGTTATTTCTTTTCTTTCCCTGGCACAAAACAGCATAAATCAAACAAAACAAACAAGCAGAAAATAACTTAAATATGAGCAGGACCTGATTTTTTTTTTTTTTTTAAATACGTCAACTCAGATTTCCACAGTCTTCAGTTAAAATGCACAATATAATACAGTTTCTACCTTTGAAAATGTCCCACTGTTTGTTCCTCTAGTCTCTGCTCTACAAGAGAGTCCACGAAGCCCAGTTCAGATCCCATCTGGCCAATGAAATGATGATGTACCATATGAAGGTAAAATCACTTTCACACACCTCACTCATGTCTATGGTCAGCACATGTGGTAATTACTGACACTGTCAAAATTGTGTACTCTATATCATTCAGTATGTGTGTGTTGCAGGTTTCAGAGGAAGAGGTCTCTAAGCTACTGGTGACTGGAATAGACCCAGTAAAAGAGATCGATCCCTCCTACGCTGAGTTCACGTATACACCACGCTCGCTAGCAGATGACTCTACGCCAATGGTAAGGAGTGTGTGAAACAGACATAACAGACACAAGTGCAAATGTGATGTAACTGGTCCTGCTGTGTGTGTGTGTCTACAGTGTGTCCTCAGCATGTTTGAAGACATGGGTTTCATCAACACCTACAAGATAGACATGAAAACTCTCGCCAGGTTTGACAAATGAACCTTTTTTTTTGTTTCTCGTGATTTAAAAAGTACAACATAATTTCACCACTGTGGTCTTACTTATATCTGTACAGTATGACTAAGGTAGATGAGTTTTTATGCTTAGGGTTAATATTGTACATGTGCAGCCTTAACAGTTTTTCCTCAGTTTATATTGGTGTGATCATTATCAAAGCTCGTGGTGCATTTGTCAAAAAGGTTTTATGCTACAAAACATCATCATAAGTCAATTGAAAGTTTAATCTATTCTTCAAAACAAAAGGAACTGTCTGATATTTAAAAAAAAAAGGCAGTGTCCTCCAAATGCCTTTAGCATGGTGTAAACAGTGGTCCCAATGTTTAGATGTTTTGTCATATGTATTCCTTATCCCATGTCTTATTCAGTATCTTACAATGACATTTCACTCCATCAGAATAGTTTATTCTTGTAAACTGAACACTATTTAGATTCAGATTTCAATAGTACAAGGTTTTACATTACGCATTGCACTCACGTTTCATGGAAATTGTTGCTGTATGAACTGTGGTCAAAGCCTATAAATACTTTTGGAAAAATCTATACTTATGAATAGCAGCTGTCATGCTTAATGTAAGACCAGATACTCTCCACGGTTAATGTTGAAGTTCACTTTTCATCTGGTATTAAAAAAAAAAAAAAATGTATGCATGTTTCAATAAAGACATTTAAATAGGCCTGTCAGATTTTGACAGTTGAATGGACTATTCTGCACATGATGATTAAAACAAAGAAAGAATTCACACACATTTCGGTGAATATTACCATTCAGCTGAGACTCAACATAATCAGTTTTGATCTCCAAGATACACGCTATTCAATTGTGCAAATTGTAGACATTTGTACAAATGCACTGCAACATTTTCAATCTGTACACATGAATGAGGAATTCAAATGAGTCGTGAGTAAGTGCGTGTGTTGTTTTGTAAATGTATTTAGCATTTGAGGATGATGCCAAAATAATTATGAAAAACTGCAGGGTGCCCACATATAAGAGGATGAAATCAGTTTTCAAGGAACAAAATGTATCCACAATTAATCTTTTTAAGGTTGTGAAATGTAACTTCCCATGTATTTTTACTACATGAATTCATTTTGACTTGTTGAGTAGTTGAGGCTAATTCCTGCTGTGTTTTGACAGGTTCTGTCTGATGGTGAAGAAAGGCTACAGGGATCCTCCCTACCACAACTGGATGCATGCCTTCTCAGTCTCACACTTCTGCTATCTGCTCTACAAAAACCTAGGGCTGTCTAACTACCTCGAGTGGGTTTCCACCACAGATTTAATCTGTTTTAATGCAGTATGAGCTTTAATTTTGTTCATATTGCTGTAATGATGAATATTTTTTTTTCTGTTTTTTAGGGATATAGAGATTTTTGCTCTCTTTGTCTCCTGCATGTGCCATGATCTGGACCACCGGGGCACCAACAATTCTTTCCAAGTCGCTTCTGTAAGAACAATATTACAACTTTTTACTACTTTGGTAGAGAGCAAATTGAAGTTGTCAGCAATTCCAGACAGGGACTTTTATAACAAGGATAAAATGGAATGAATGACAACATTTAAATCCTAAACACGTAGATGGATGAAAAGCAGAACTGAATATGCACTTCAGAAAAGTAGACTGTTAGCAGCTGGGGATGGAAAATGTCAATAAGAACCTGACTCAGTCTGTATTTGTCAGCAATATCACAAAAGGGTTTTATCTCGGCATGTGTTGATTTGCTCCTGTGAGACGTGTCTACATCAATATGATTGGGAGTCTGTTGCTTTGTTCCATTACAATAATACATAATATGCACAAAGAACACACTAGACCAGCTTACATTGCGCTATAAAGGTCGCACATCGCTTTATTGGCTTTCTCTATGTTTTATTTTATGTCATTTTGAATATTTATAGGAGAGATGACAGATACATGCAACTCCTTTTTATTGAATTTTAATTTTTAATCAAATCAATAAATGCATTCAATAACACATTGTGTTTCACATGCATCTGTTTCTGTTTCAGCAATCTGTCCTGGCTGCTCTCTACAGTTCAGAGGGATCTGTGATGGAGGTACACTCACAACCAGTAACAGCACAAGGATTTGAGAGCACTGCCTGAAAACTAATGAAAACTCATTTTAAGCAGACAGCATGGTGGCTATGAACACTCATGTATAACTATAGGATATCATAGTATTTATTCTGCAAAACAAAAGTACATATTAATAATAACATTTAACAGTACTGTAGATCAGGTGTTTCCTCAGTTCTACATTTGACAGTAGTATCTACTGGTAGGCTTGTGTTGTAGTGGGACCTCTAGTGGTCAAAATCTAACCTCGTACTCGTCATCTGAACCCGTTTTATCCTCACTAGGGTCACGGGGGTCACTGGGGGCCTAATCCAGCTACAATGAGTGAAGGCGGGGTACACCCTGTATGAGTCTCCAGTTCATCTCAGGGCTGAACATATATAGACAAACAATCACTCTCACATTCACACCTATGGACAATTTAGATTAACCAATTAACCTATCAGTGCATGTGTTTGGATGGTGGGAGGAAACTGGAGTACCTGGAGAAAACCCACACAAACACGAGGAGAACATGTAAATTCCACACAGAAAGGTCTGGTGTGGGATTTGAACCAGGGTCCTTTTTGCTGTAAGGCACAAGTGCTAACCACTGCACCACCGTGCTGCCCCCAAAAACTACATTTTTATTTGAACTTTAGAACACACAATATACAAACTTTTAAAGAGGACAATTCAATTACTGACCCCCCCATAACGAACACATTAAGTAATAATTACAAATGTAATAAAGAAGGTAATGAGAAACATCTGCACAGAAGCTGCTTTTTTCCCTTTGGATTAAGATTTGTCATTCCTTTAGAAACAGTCTTTTAATTCCATTTATGTATCTTCCATGACAGAGGCATCACTTTGCCCAGGCCATTGCCATTCTGAACACTCATGGCTGCAACATCTTTGAGAAGTTCAACCGGAAGGTGCGATATTAAATCTTACAATTACATGTTACAAATGCAACATGTTATTTCTTTAATTCACTGTATTATGTTATCTGTGTTAGCTACAGTTACTGTGGATGTTTTGTAGGACTACCAACGCATGCTGGATTTGATGAGAGACATCATTCTGGCCACAGACTTGGCTCACCACCTTCGCATTTTCAAGGATTTGCAGAAGATGGCAGATGGTAGGTTTCAGCAGTTCAGAACAATACAAACAAACCACTCTCTGCCTTGGCTTTTTCTTGCAGCATAGATCAGCAAAGGAATGTTTGATTTATGTACTGATCTATATGACACCATACTAGCATTTAATTTCATATTATTGAATTCAAGGGCATGGCATTAATAAAGACTCTATCACTGATAAATGTTGTTTACTGTATAGGTTCTTTTGGTATATATGGATCTTACATATTTATTATTTGAGAGATCAACCTTACATCATACATCTCAACATGTTTAAAAATCACCTTCTTTTATTGGAGTATTTATCCTTTTGAAGCGACAGTTGGTTTCTGTAATCTAATGTAATATAAGTGGCCGTAACCTCTTGGCCAGAGGGTTGCTACGCCTGAATGCAACTAATTATAAGTCATCCTGAGTGAATGTCTCCTTAGTGGAATCATTTTTGAGCCGTTAAAGCAATTCAAGGATATTAAAAACCTCTAAATAGGCATGCAATTACTTCACAGAGTGTGTGACCTGTCAATCACAAACTGAAATATTTCCCTAGAAGGGATGTGTATGGTGACAGGTTGTGATTTAGGCATCATTTCCTCCCACCAAAAACCATAAAACAACTGTTACTGAAGTTTACACTGTGTGCACAGTTACTGCTTTTAATTATTAGCATGTACTAGTGTATAGTAAATGTTGGTCTGTTTAGAAACAAAATTTAACCACATGGTTGTTCAACTTGGATTTTTTACAGAACTTTAAACTAACAGGTTGACTTTCATTATAATTGGGGAGATGTTTACAGTATATTTGTGTTACTTTCAGATGGATATAATCCAAAAAGGCGTACCCATCGCTCTATGCTGCTGTGCCTGTTGATGACATCATGTGACCTGTCAGACCAAACCAAGGGCTGGAAGACGACGCGCAAGATTGCTGTCAGTTCTAAATCCAGATTATTTTGTGTGTTGTGTTGTATTTATAAAATGTGTATATTCATCTCACATATTTTATTAGGTAGTAAGTACTAAAAAAAAAAGACCACAGTCTCATCTTTAGTTTACTTTGTTTTAAACATTCTGCACAGAAACAAAGTTTTATTTTCTCCCTGTATTTTTTTATGTGTGAATGAGGTCATGGTTCATTTAGACGTATATATAACTTAAAGGTTAAAGCTTTTCTGACTTGTAGGATATACTTTAGTGGAATAAAGGTAACCATTTGAGTCACTCCTCCATTCACCTACGTACAGTATCTGCATTATCTATGCCCCCCCCCCCCCCCCCCCATGCCAATAACCTGTAACTTTATATGCTGCATTTACTTTTGCAAGGATTTAGTAAATTTAATAACATTTCCACAACATGAGTGGGTGATTTCCAACATGGGCAGACAATTAATGAAGAATGGCATTACCTAAGGCCATGTGACACCCAGCATCCATAATACTTTAGAAATAAATGATAATAGGACAGGGTAAGAGATTTGGGGTTGAATGATATTCCCCTAATGGTTGAGGTTAGGTAAGCAGTGTGTTAAAGAAAACAGGTGGTGTCAGGAACATTAAACCCCACCCCTCACACATATTGTAGGTTATTCTGGCATTGATACAGCTGATGTTATCACGTCTATGCATGTGCTGATATCAGCATATCAGTTGCCTCTATATATGTGCCAAGTTTGAAGTATATTAAAACAAAATCTATGTTTTTATAGACCATTTGTCTGTTAGAATTAAATGGGAGAAAAAAAATCATAGAAAAAGATCTAAACTTTGACCTACATTTCCTAAAATGTAGTAACATCTATTCTGGATCACTAGCAATCTATAAACCCAATTTAGTATGAATTCATCCAATAGTTTTGCTGCTAGAGTGATAAAAAAAAAATTAACAAACAAACTGAAACAAAAAAAGTTATATCCCTTGCCTCCCATTCAGAGGACAGGGTGCTAACTAAAGGAGAAACAAAAAGATAAAACACTGTTAGAGAGTGTTGCATGTAATAATTATGTAAAAATCTTCAGTGTTTCTTTGGTTTGGTTAATAATATTCTAATAATACCCCTTAGGTATGAAAGAGAGAGTGAGAGACCAGAGGTTTTGATGGATTATGATTTATTTATCTCATGTATAAGTTGCACTGGCCTTCCGTTTAGCTGAAATGACCTGCCTAACATGACATTGATATAAATAAATAGATTAAAAAACACAAAGCTGCACACTTAAATAACTCATCTAAAATTCAGAAGTAGAGGTAAACATGTAGGACGAATAAGACCAAATAAACGAGAATAAAACGTATATGTTTTTCAATCATTGGGGACAGTGGATGTTAAAAGTTGGAGTTGGAGAAAATTGGGGACCAGTGTATTGTACTTTGTAGTATAGTGTATACTGTAATAATGCAGATGTATTCTATTGCAATGTCTTATTTTAGTATTGATTTCAATCAGACCAGTTGTCAGTAGGGTAGTTCCAGTGATTCCTGTCATATAATGAGTATAATGAGTGTGCAGGAAAACTGACCCATTTCTTTGACAATAAAGATTATGAGATACTAAAGCCATAAAGAGTAGGAAACAACATTTCAATCTATATTGCATGACATTCTCTTCTCTAGTCTATTTTAGGATTATACTTAATCTTGTTCTGTCCCCTTTTAAACACCAAACCCCTGACCCCCATCCTAAATCCTTCACCTAAATCTGTAAAACACCTTCAGCAAATGCACAGTAATCCTTTCCACAGAGCTACAACACATTTATCTTTAAGACACAGTGGCAAATCATGATCCAATACAATATTTGGCTTTTATTGACATCAGAAGGTGTAATAATCGCTCAGTGACCAGAAAAACCATTAAGAATAATTACATTTAGTTTCATGATATACCACATTCCAAATAATAATTGCAAACATGGGAAGTGTCTGCCAAAGTTGAAAGCTATATTTAAAAAAAAAAAACAGCAACTATTTTAGGTTAGTGCTTATTGCATCTTAAATGTTTGTGCAACAAATAACTGTGAAGTTAAATGAATTCATTTAAACAGTAATTGATGTGTGTCTTTTTACATCCACAGGAGCTGATTTATAAAGAGTTCTTTTCTCAAGGAGATCTGGTATGTATTAATGTGCAGTGTCTGCTAAATGATATGTGAAATCATCTGCTACGTGGCTGAAGTGTGTGTCATTTTACACAACAGTGAACTCATTACTCATATCTGTCTGTATTGTGTGTGTGTGTGTGTGTGTGTTGTGTGTGTGTGTGTGTAGGAAAAAGCCATGGGAAACAGGCCCAGTGAGATGATGGACAGAGAAAAAGCATACATCCCAGAACTACAGATCAGCTTCATGGAACATATCGCCATGCCCATTTATAAGTATGTACCAGAAACTCAGAAAATGCAGAGTGAATTTAGACTTTTTTTTTTTTTTTAGCAGATTTATGTTTTAATGCTGCTGTAGGTAATATTTTCAAGTGAGCAATGATGCTCATAGTCCCTAAAACTATGGATTAATGTCATCTCGGTTTTTTTTCCACTTATTGTTTTGGCTTCATAGCCTGTGTCTTTACTGTTCTGATTCCCTCTCAGCAGTCCCATCAACATCACTTCCAGCTGCAGAAAACAGCTGCTGCCATAAAGGGTTCTGTTAAACCGACTGTGAACTACGTACACAGTACCAAACTACAGACAGAATAAAAGACAATCTGCTGAGGAGAGACAGATTTTTTTATAATTGAATTCATGAATGATTGCACCTGTAGGAGACGTACATGCAAACAACAGCACGACAAACAGTGTAAAAAAGAGGGACAGATAAAAAACAACACATACTGTAGATGGATACTATTGGGCCTTGTATACTTTCTCCAATAAAGTTAGGATAAAATATATTTGCCTCTTCTTGTGAAAGGATTGTGTCATTATGGTTTATTCTTGAAAAAGGGTTAGTTGTAAGTGGGACTCAACCTGTAATCACTGTACCATGTCAAAGGTGATTACTGATGTATAGAAATAAGAATGAAAAGAGGACTGTTAAAAAAAAAAAAAACAGGTTAAAAAATATATTTAAAAAATTATCCTGCCTCAATGAAGGAATGCAATTAAATATATTATAGTGTGACAATTCTAAGAGGCATAAAAAAGAGGACTGTGTGTGAAAAGAAAATTCTAACTACCACTTGACCTTTCAAACACAACATTTTGATTCACACAAGATTTAAAGGTGCAAAACCTTTAGACTGACAAACGAATCTTTTGAAATTGCAAACCATTTAAAACTCTGCGCAGGTGTTTACAATTTGAAATGAAAGAAAATAAGAACACAATCAATTATGTTGAGCTTAAACATTTTGAAAGCTTCATTTTTGTTTTCAAATCTAGATTTTGTTTTGTTTCAAAAATGTATTTTTGTTTGCGTTTATTTTTTTTCCTTTGATTTAACAATAAAGACACAAAATTATCTTCACATTATATATATATATATATATATATATATATATATATATATATATGCCTATTTTTTGTTTTGTTTTTTTTTTAAATATAATTTTCCACATGATTAAATTCCAAGATTCATATTTCCAGGCAATATCTGATGTAGATTCACCACTGACCATCTTTAATTTGTGTGCGTCCTCCTCTCTGCCTCGATAGGTTGCTGTCTGAACTGTTACCTGGGGCCACTGAGCTGTATGAGAGAGTGGCAGCAAATCGAGAGCAGTGGACCAAAGTGTCCCACAAGTTCACCATCCGAGGGTTGCCTAGCAACAACAGCCTAGACTTCTTGGACCAGGAGTATGAGCTACTTCAGGCCCAGGGTGCATTTGGGAGCGACGACCACTGCCTCAATGGTTGCCTTGATGATGCAGAAGGAGGGAGGGGTCAGTGACAACAGTGACCTCCTGGTAGTTGTGAAGATGTCTGTGGTCCAATAAGAGGCTGAGGATACCTTTTTAGCGACCTAGGAGGGAGGGGTCTCTCTGCTGTCAATCACTTTGATGCTTAGTGTTTCATGCAGACATGCAGGACAAACTAATTGAATCAGACAAGTGATTTGAAACAAGTGGATTCATCTGAGCTGGTTCTGTGATTAGATGCCACACATTGTTGTCTCTCCAGTTCAGGAAAGCAGAAGGTGGTGACTTTATCTTTTTTCAGCAGCTATACTGGAAAATATTTTTACCACAAGTCACATTCATACAGTACCGATCCTGATTAAGATTGTAAAAACACACACACTGACACACACATGCACATTCTGTTTAGACACATGAACACAACAGAAAAAAAATTCTTATGGTAAAAGACTACTTCAACATGGAAAAGTGAGATAGAGTGCTATACTTTCTGTAAGATGTTTCATAATAGCTTATATTGATTTTAATGGCTAAGCTTTGTTCACATACAAGCAGCTCAGTCAAACAGCAGCTGCCATAGTCTGTCACCTGATGCTTTTGAATGCATGCTGTATGGACACATCATGTATTATTCTTTTTGGTCAGTTTTAATTTCTCCAAGGCAATTAAGAAATTAATGCAGTTCATTTTTATACCAATCAGAGATGTTTTGTGTTCAGCTGTTTAAAAGATATTTAATTCATTCATGAGCACGAAGTTTAGATTTTAGTTCATTTTACTAGGATGGCATTTTATCCATCCCATATGTCACTTCATTTTTATTTATTTTATAGTTTTCATTTTGGGAGGGGTTCAGTGGACAACTTGACAATCACATCAATGACAGTTACAGACCCTAGCCATAACTTCTTACTTTATACATAATAAAACATTACAGAAAACAACGTGTATTTTAATTGCATGTTGCTGCATCGATTATACATCAACACCTCAAACAGCTAAAAGTCTATTTATTTATTCATTCTCTGTCATCTCATTCCCTTATAACTGTCATTTTCTCATTCTGTTACATATTAGTTTGCAGATTTTTGTCACAAAACCACATTAGGTAGAGAGTAACTGAAGCCCTTTAAAAGATCCATCTCATCTGTTAGTGTAAATGTGCCAGAGTAGAGCGTGTTATATGGAGTGTGTCATTGAGTGTGTCAAATGGATCTGCCTTATTGCGCATCTTTGCTGCCTTTCTTAGAGCTTTTAATATATAAAAATTTAAATAAAGAGCCTGTTTAGTATGTATGTTGTATATTTGTTCAAATGTAGTTTGAGTATCAGTGTGTTGACTGAATGATCACCATGCTCAGAATATGTATATTTGTGATATATCTATGTGAAGACCTCAGATGTCATGTCTTTTCACTACTTTCTATCTTGAGTTATCTATAAAAAAAAAAAAAAAAAGCAAAACAAAAAAAAAAAACCAAAACCCACCAGTGGACATTAGGAAAATACAGCAGTAATTTGTCAGTTCTTGATACATCCAGAAACTATAGTCAAACGGCACTAGAGATGTAGCCATCATAGACATTGTGCTCTCTGAAAAGCATCAGCTACTGATAAAACATCAGCCCAATGCACGAAATGCAACAGGGGACTTCTATCGCAAAACACAGGACAGTTACAGGAAGAGAAACTTGTGATATTGTATATGTGGGCTGCAGGTGGATGGCTGAGAGTTTATGAATGAGTGAGTGGATGAACATTTGGATGTGAAGATAAGTGAGAGGAAAAGTGGGAGAGAGAGAGAGGGAGAGCCAAAACACTGCAGGTACAATATCAGTTTTAGAATACAGAGTGTCTAGTATAACTGATTATAACAGATGAGTGATGTCTTTAATGTATTTGGCCTTTTATGCAGCCCTCATGAATTCAGAATAAAATAAATTAATATATATTAAAAAATATATATTATACTTAAATGATGTTTTAGATTAACTTGTTTAATCTGCTGTATGAACTGAATCTTTTATGCTGATGAGAATTAAAGGTCATACAGAGCCATTTGTAGAAGAGCCTCTCTCTCTCTCTCTCTCTTTCTGTCTCTCTCTCTCTTAAGCTCTGTCTCTCACAGATAATTTTCCCATTGTTGTTATTTTTAACCACTATTTCATATGTACCTGCCTTTTTCATGTGCAATATGAAGTGTCTGCCTCTGTGATGTTGCATAGATTCCTATGTAAATACCTATGCCTCTTGTTAAATTATTACTTTAGGTATGCAAAGGCATTAAAGTGTTAGACCATGATATTTCTGTTGAAAAGGTCAATGGACTGATAATGTTAATTTGAAAATGCTTTTGAGAGTACAAACCCAGGACAGTTTCTACACTGAGTGTGTCTGTCCCTTATGTATGTTATAGAACGTCAGGGCTACATGTGCCAAGCAAACGTTTTCTACTTCCTGGTTAAGCTGCAAAGTGAAAACCGGGCATGCTTTTAAAATATTTTCTCTTATGTCTGGGTGATGTTTAGGGCTCTGTTCATATTTCAACTTTCTAATACATCATGACTAGGTCTCACTTTACTGCTTGTCCAGGAAGTAAAAACTCAATCTATTTCATCACAGAACAGCAGGACCTGTCATTGTAATGATCACCTGTGACATTTGTTAAAAGTGGCAGAAATATAATTACTGTAAATAACAAAGTTTTAAAAGAAAATGTTACTGGATTATCTGTCATTATTACAATGATAAGTGTTTCAATTCTGTAATGTATTCAAAGTGGTTGTATCCTGTTCTCCTTTTTCATGCCATTTTTTAAACACCCCAGGCTTAGACTTCCAGAAAGAGGGCATGAAAGAAAACTATGTGTATTTAGGATATACATATGCTATTCTACCACAAGTAAGAACCCAAATTAATCTGAAAATGTATAAATTATGCTTATATTGAGGACTCTCTCCAGTCATTTGTTAATTCTTAGTTTTTGTTGAGTTCTGAGTGCTGATGGTCTTGTTCCTCTTCAAATGTAATGAACAAGAAGATTTTTAAGAGGACAAATGGATACAATTTTGATTTTTTTTTTCTTTGAATAAATCTGGTGAAAGGCTTGTTTGTTGATTGCTTTCTATATGTAAATGGTTAAATGGACCGCACTTATACAGCACTTTTCCACCTTCATGGGGCTCGAAGCACTTTACATTAGCCTCACATTCACACACACACACACACACACCAGTATGTTTCCAAGGTTCTGTCAGTCCTACTGGGAAACTAAGTCAGGTTTCAGTGTCTTGCCCAAGGACACTTTGACATGTGGACAGCCAGAGCCGGGACGTGAACTGCCGACCCTTCAGTCATTGGACAACCTGCTCTACCAACTGAACCACAGCTGCCATATTTATTAGACCATCAAAAGTCATCAAAAACAATAGTTATGCAATGAAGTACTAACTCTTGTGTATCATATGACTAAAACAGACAGAAAAGAAAATGTGCTATGCCTAAAAGCATTGTTTTTGTCACTACAATGCCATATTGACTGAAGTGATTTTGGTTATTATCAAGAAAACATGGAAAATTACTAGATATCAACTCTGAAATTAAACACTTATGAGATATTTTGTTTTTATCATTATATTTGTCCAAAGAAATGTACCTTTAGTTGTACCAGGCATTAAAATTAACAAGATATTGAAGAAAATAAGGGTGGTCTAATATTTTTTGTTTCCGTTACCATATGTAACAACATATATACATAGTTCACAGTGAAACTGTACTTGGTTCCTGAAAAACTTAAAAAGAAAAAACATAATGGCATTTTAGTCAGTCCAACATACTGATGGATACTGTCTGAGCAAGACCAAATTAGCAAACTCGACCCTGGGGCAAATATTGGCCCCTCCATCCATCAGTTAGAATTGTCTCTTCTCTCTATGATGCACACACTTTAAACAATCAGGTACAAAAATCCTAAATTGTTTGTACAATCTACTGATATTATTTGAATCTCCTGTGATAATATGCCTAAAGTAAAGTTGATTAATTTTGTCTTGGATGGGCGTAGATAACCTGTGGCTCTAGTGCCACATGCAGAAGTATCTACTTATACTTATTCCAAGTGAATAAGAAATAAACAATATCATAATGATCTACTACAATTAAAAAATCATAAAATAATGTCATCTTCAATGCCAAGACAGTTTTTTGAATATAAGTCACAATGAAATACCACAATAAGAAAAGTAGGGCTAAAAACACACCAAAATGCAGATCTGCAAATCAGAAACACACACAACTTCGGCTGATATGAATAAAATTGTTTAAGGGATCCATTCAACTTTGAATCCAAAACCTCTACCAAACAAGCACATTTAAATTGTTTTCCGAATGCAAATGTTTATTATTATGATTAAAAATAATCATAATAATGGTAATAATTGATTAGATTTCTATAGCACTTTCAAAACACCCAAAGCACTTTCCATTATTGAGCCATTATTCATTCACTCTCACACTACATTCATAGCCACAGTTGCCCTGCCCTCTGACCACCACCACACATGCATACACAAAGGACTGACTAGGACAGAGTGTGATTCAAACCGTCAACCCTTTGGTTATTAGAAGACCCACTCTACCTCCTGAGAATTTGAAGGGGGACGGTATAGTGTCAAATTTAAATTTCTTTAGATGAGTATGTGTAGGCCATGTGGTTGCCATGGAAATGAACATATTTATTTTTGCTCAGATTATTATTTTTTTATATTAATCAATTTCTTAATCATTTTCTTTCTTTTTCTTCACCTGCCCTGAGCACAAATTTGACCCCTAAACATTTACTAACACTCACCATATTTTTTGCAACAGAAAGAGACTCAGCAAACTTATAAAGAGAGCCAGCTCTGTCCTGGGGTGCCCATTGGACTTAAATGAGGATGTGACAGACATATGGAAAGTAGCAAAGCTCCATCATGTAAAACCCCCTCCCACCCCCTTCAGCAGCTCCTTCAGCACAAGATTGCTACATCCTTTGTGCATGAAGGAGCGCTTCCACAGGTTATTTCTCCCCACAGCCATCAGAATGTACAACAATGCTCAGTAACCCCAAATACACACTTACAACTATAGTCTAATGCAATGTCTCGTCGTCTGAACCTGCTTCATCCTCACTAGGGTCACGGGGTCTGTGGGGTCCTAATCTACCTACAATGAGTGAAGGCAGGGTACGCCTTGTATGAGACGCCAGTTCAACGCAGGGCTGAACATATATAAACAAACAACCACTCTCACATTCACACCTATGGGCAATTTAGATTAACCAATTAACCTATCAGTGCATGTCTTTGGATGGTGGGAGGAAACCAGAATACCCGGAGAAATCCCACACGGACACGAGGAGAACATGTAAACTCCACACAGAAAGGTCTGGTGTGGGAATCAAACCAGAGTCCTTCTGTCTGTGAGGCATGAGTGCTAACCACTGCACCACTGTGCCACCGACAAAACAGACTAAATATAAATAAATGCAGGTTGAGATTCAGAGGTATATAAAGTCATTCATTCATCCCAATTTGATATATAAAGGCCCAGACCACTAAAATTATAGTATAATAACCTATAAACAATGACAACTCCAAATGTATCTTTATTTTAGTGAAAAAAAAGTGCTAACCACTGCACCACTCTGCCGCCCACAATGTAATGTAAATATGTAATAAGCTCTTCTCTGCTCTCTATACCTGCACTTTACTTTTTGCTGCTGACACTGTGAAATTTCCCCAGTACGGGATGAATATGTCTTATTGTATTCTATTCTATTCTATTTGATGATGCACTTCTGAATATAGTCATATTTGAATGTTGATGTGGATTAGATTGAGTATTTTAGAGGTGGTTCAAACTCACAGTAGCTGTCAAATTACTAGATGAAACCAAATAGAACAGTATTTCAATATCTAATGCAGCAGTGGCTTACAAAGTGTGGTAATTGGTGGTTCTAAATTGACAACTACTGTATAAAGGCTCCAGCATTTGAGTTCTGGTAACTTGTCTCATGTCTTCTGTGGTACAGGTGACAGAAAACTTAAGGAAAATATTGATATCTCGCGTGAGTTGGAGTGCGTGAGCTCTGCGCAATGAGAACTGCAGGTAGTCCGCCATTGCTGTATGAAGAACTATCGGATTTGGCATTTGGCTGTCAACAATAAACTTGCAGAGCCGGGACGCGGAGCTGTGAGGTCGAGTGAAAGCTCGTCAGTTGCTCCATAAACCAGTAGTCATCCCGGTCCCTCCTCGGAGAAAATTTTCATGTGAATACAGAGCCCACGGTCGAGGCAACCATGTCCAATCTCAGCAAAGGCGGCACCAAAAAGGACACCAAAATGAGGATACGGGCCTTTCCTGTAAGTGCACACCGCAGTAGGTGCTCTGTCTGCCCGACAGGCGGTGACTCGATCACCGTGGTCTGAGCCGCTGGCTACATGCTAACAGGCTAACCAGCTGAGTAGCAGATATGACTTGCCTCTCCGTAAACAAAGTGCAGCCGTCAAACGTTCTGTTGTGTCTACTGTCAGCTTCGTACATGTCTTGTAAATGTTTGAGCTCGGTGATAACTTTAAAACCCACTTTGACGGCGCATTAATGTTTAACTAATAACTCCTCATACATTAGCTAGCAAATTTGATTTGTCGACACACAGACTGATTGGTTAGCTGAAGCTGGCGTTAGCCTTGAGTATTGACACTTGTTGTTTTGGCTGTTTGCTTTTATTTCAATTCAGTGATGTGTTTCTGTTGAACGTATGGACTAGTTTGATGGTTGTTTAAAGAAGAGCCAGGTTTATTCACACATTCCCTAAGAAACGACAGGTTCGGCTCCACTGTGTAGATGGATGCTAATGGAAAACTAAAGAGCTAACGCAGTTTTGGTGTTGTATTAAAACATGTATCAATGGAAGACGTGATCCTTTTTCATTCAGTCAGTCATTATTTCAGTGTATATATCGTGATAGAGTTTTTCTGTTCGCCCACCTGGCGCTTCCTTTGTCTGGAAGATAGTGACAAAACCTCATTTATGAACTGACCTCATTCTGCATTAAATGACATTTCACTCCGCCTATAACTAAAGGGTTATTGCAGACATTACTGAAAAGGCTCAAGTTCTTGATCTTAAGGTATTTGGTAGGAGCAGGAGCCCCATATTTTCCTGAGGACTTTTAACTTATGTGAGCCTGTTGAATGTGGCCCAGTTTTAACAGACCTGCTGAATGGAGCTGCATCTTGACATGCATGTGTTTGGGCTTGTCTGCAGAGAAGGAGCACACACTGTTCTTCATAAGACATGACACTTGTCAGATTTGTATAAGCCTATGTCAGTCATGATGGAGAATGTCAAAAGTTTATTTATTATGGTAATTTCAACAAGTTGAGGTCTGTACTAACTATATGCTCCAACGGTGCTGAAACTATCAACTGTGATCCTATATCATTTCACACTTATTGACATGTACCTCTAAAGTTTGACTGCTTGAACCGATTTACCAGCCACTCTGAACAAATGACAAGTACTAGCTACAACAGCTGTCAGTCACAGTACTGTTTTGTCAGTGTGTGATATGGCAGAATTTTGCAATACAAAAACAACTAAAAATAACAGCTAATCCTACAGTCTTAAACTTTGTGACCATATAATGGCATCTAGGATTTAAAGTAACTTAGGTTTAAAGTTGCTCGGAGGCAATTCATGTGTCTGGTTTTGGGATTTGTTTTAAATTGTGAAGTTGGGTAACTAAATAAACATTTTACTACTTGGCAGATACAGTATTCTTCCAGATTCCTACACAATCTGGAAGTGTGGCATTTTATTACAATCATTTCCAGATCCAAATACAGAAATGTTGTTAAGTTTCCAGAGTTTACCCCTATTTTAGTTTAGAAGAAGTATGAAATGTGTAATTCCCATAATTCCTTTGTGTGGCATCCTCTCCACAACTCTGTGAGATGAAGACTGATTCAATGATGAACCCACCACTGACTAATCTGATTGTAATGTACATGTTAACAGCTGGATTTTCAAACTCTTTTCAACATCTAGGCATGTAGACGTCATATTTGTTCTGAAAAATATGCAGTCATCTGGAAATTTGATTCTGGAAAAGTGTTGAATTTTGAAATGGAAAATGTGGAAGAATGTTCTCAGGTTTATCTTGTCTTAGTCATCTTTCTGTATGTAAAAACGTTTGTGTTGTTTGGGAAGAAATTGCTAACATTCAGGTTTTCCTTGCTTAAGTTTGCACTAAATACAGCTAGGTATCGTATCATCTCTCCTGTTCTTGATTCAAATATTCTGGCACAGTAACGGCAGTCCTTGTAACTGCTACGGGCTCAACAGCGACAAGTTAGAACAGCGTGTTGTCAGACCACGTTTTGAAAGGAAAATTGTCTATGTGTGTCCAGAGCAGGAAGACATTTTACAACATTTTTTAAAATAGATCATGGTGAAAAGTTCTGTATGTGCTTCCATTTTGTACATTTCCATATACAGTATGCACCAAAAATAGACAAATGCAATTTAATGAAAAAATTATTTAAGGAAGAGAATATTGTAAGTGAACTTGTCTTTCCTTACCTCTACAGGAATGTCAAGTGCTTGAAGCAGGTGACATTTTTTGAATGCTATTCATTAGGCCTAGTAACACTGGCATTGTAAGAGAGGTTACATGACTTCTTTCATGTGAGTTGCCTCTTCCCTTCATTTTTAGAGAAAACACACCAATGCTAAAGGCCAAACATAACTTTAATCCACCAAAATATATTTTGTGAAAATAATGAAGTGGTCTTTTTAAGAGCCTTGGAAATAATATTTTATGGAGTGTAGAATCAGGGTAAAACCATTGTCTTTGTAGTGTATAATTAAGTTTAAGTGGTTCATAGATGTATGAAAGAGTTTAGATGTCACAAACATTGCCAGTGGAGGAAGCAATAATTGTAATTCTAGAAAATCTGTCATTTCAGGTAAAATACAGGAGACAGTTCTTCATTAACAATAAATTGAATAAAAAATTGTCACCATTTAATTCTAGACACATATAGACATGGACCTTTTGGCTTTACTTACAAAGAACATCCTCAATTTTCCACTGAATTACCTGCTAGTTTTGTTTTCGATTATGTTACAGAGTAAAACGCTAAGAGATTAGGTTGAAGATTATGCATTCATAATGACTCATGACGTTTATCTTGTTCTACATAACCTTTTCACAGATGACTATGGATGAGAAGTATGTCAACAATATCTGGGACCTTCTGAAAAATGCCATCCAGGAGATTCAGAGGAAGAACAACAGTGGCCTGAGTTTTGAGGAACTGTACAGAAATGCATACACCATGGTACTTCACAAACATGGAGAGAAGCTCTACACAGGCCTACGAGAAGTCGTCACTGAACATCTTATAAACAAAGTAAGCATAACACAATTTCATCAGGATGGTCCAGCATTTTACAGATTTTTACATAAATCATACAGACCGTTGACATTATGAAACTCCAGGCACTGTTTTGTGTGAAATTATCCTTTTAATTCTGAATCTTGAGGCAGGTACATGTGTCCTGTTCATCTATCATGGCTAGGCAGCTTGGTTAATGTTACTGACACAGTCAAGTAATGACTCATTGCTTTCAGATTTAAGAAAACTAAAAATACATTAATGTTCCTATTTCTTTATGTTTTCATATCCTCCTCTTTTACCTTACTTACTGTGAACTAGTCGTGTACTAAATTTAGAGACATTAGAAGTGGCTCATTTGACAAGATTTTGTTGGACAAAATTAAATCATGACAATTATATTGTCTGTCATTAGTTTATACTGTCATTCATGAAATGAAATGGAGGTAATAATTAAAAGTTTCATTTAAATTTAAGACAGCTTCTTGAATGTCTCTTTTCCCACTGGTAGTAAAAAGAAATAATTGTGAGCTGAAAATTAGAATTCATAGTAGTGCTTGAGCTCTGGGGCATCTTTTCAATTGAAGGATAATGCTAGAAAACAGAAGATATTTCCATTCACAAGCATCCTGATAAGGGTGAGCTTAGAAACCTAGGAAATAATGGAGATCACAGATGGTTTTGTTTAAGTCTTGGATAATAGGCAACTCTGTCAGGATTACTCAAACCCTCTATTGGACAGATGCCTCACTCCCTGTACTGAGGTGTGTGAAAAGGATGTTTGACTTTCAAATTCCTGTCAGTGCTGTAGGTAGTATAATACATTATTTCCATGTAGAAATGCATTGTCAGAAAAACCTGAGAAGTGCCAGTTATATTGTCTGCAATCTTAGATGTCTACCTGGAAGAAGTGCTTAAGGATAGTAATAGAGTACTGAGAATTTGTTTAACAATTCCTGCTAATAAGTCAGCAAAACATTTTCTTAAGCTGTTAGTCTCATTTTGTTGTGTATAATTAGTAATAAATTAAGTTTGATTATGATTTCTGGACTAAGAGCTTTGCTGCCACTTACAGCATGCAGAAAACCAGTGAGGAATATTATTGCAGCCTGCTGCTGAATACCAACCAGATGATTTTACAGCTTAATTAAATGCACATTCTCTACTTGGCAGGCTTAGCAAATGAACAGTCAGTGAATGTCAACAAGTAAGGGATCAAAAAAGGGAGAACTGACACCTTAGTGTGTTTTTATTATCTAATAATGATCCGCACATCACTTTCATGAAAAGATGGTGGCAATTACTCAGAGCCTAAAATATGATTATTTGCTTCAAGTTACCCTTAGTTCAAATGAACTAATCTCACTTATGCTCAGTCCAAATGAAGGAACCATTGTAGATGAAATTACATGAATAATAACTTTCCACTGCTCACCCTTAAGCCTCTTCCTAGTTTAAGCCAAGTGACTGCTGCCACTTGGAATGACTTAATATTAAACGTCTTTAAACAATGGCACAGTATGAACATTTGTTCAGATTGATGATGAGCACTAACTCTGGCCAGAACATGTGTTTTTTTTCTAGACAACTCTAAACATTTCAACATAAACTGTTCCCAATTACTGATCACCGACTCTATAGGAACTCAGCACCTTTACTCTACAGGCATCACTTCAATCACAACTCAACATTTGACTTTGCACTACAAACGCATGTTGCTCTAAGTATTTACTTACCTTGTAGTCTGATTCTAAAATACCAATGATTTTGTCAGAACAGTATGACACAAACATTGTCATCACTTGTACGTTCTACTCTGGCTACAGAGTCAAAATACATACGAAACAGTTATACAGTCATGTCACCACAATATCTGCAGGTGATGTTGGCTGCCTTTATGTGGTTTGTGCCTTTTCATCTTTTCTTACATTTAATTTACAAATTTAAGACATTTATGTTTGTAAATATAACAAACTGACAAAAATCAACCCTCTACCCTGTTTACCCCTCTTAACAGCAATGCCTCTGCAGCATGTAATCTATTTTAATATCTAGATAACAATCACCCAAGTTTTTAAATTTATTTTAATTAGTTTGATATGTGAAATATGGGTAGATGGAGTGCTAACAGTAAAAAGAAAAAAATCACAAACTGAAATACCAAAAGTAATTGAACTTGATGTGACTAAAGCCTCATAATTATGTTTATGAGTAAGCAATCAATGTGCACATTGAGTTTTAAAAATTCTTATTGAGATTTATGGATTCAGTGGCTTGGACTTAAACATTACAGTTGAATGTATAAAGAGCTTGTTTGTGCTTGTGAGGGCTGATCTCTTGTTACTGTAGGAAGAGAGGTGATAATTTATCATCTCTGTCCACACAAAGAAAAAGGGGAGGTCGGCGTGCCCTTAAGAATCTTAGTCTACAGAGATGTTGGGTTTACTGTGCTGAGTCACTCTGCAGTGTGAGTATTGTCAAGCTTTTATGTGGCTGACTAGTGGAGAGGCAAATAAAATCTTCATAAAAGACTGCATAAACAACAAATCACATATACAACTTCATCTCAGGACACTTTCCAAATAAACAAGTTGTTGTGTTTTTTGTTTTTTTTTTTAATCTTTTTTTTGTATTATCTTTTTTTGGTCAGGCCTACTCCTGTTAGGAACACCACAGGATCTGCTTTGTATTCATCTTTGCATCTTATTCCCTTAAAGGTACGAGAAGATGTCCTCAATTCCCTAAACAATAACTTCCTTCAAACCTTAAATCAGGCCTGGAATGATCATCAAACAGCAATGGTGATGATTCGAGACATTCTGATGTATATGGTGAGCAGCAGCTGTTTTCTATCGAACACTTGTTTAATGCAGTAGCTGTCTTTGACAAACACATGATGACAGTGAGTAAATGGTGCTGTTATTAACTCATGTTGAAACACACTGAGAAGATCAGCCTTGATAAGAGAGATTGGTGTGTGTGCTTGTCAAATAAAAATAAAAAGTAGCATTACCTCCTTAAGCGATAAAGCATACTCAATCCTCCCTAGTGAACATGTAAATAGTCTGCAGTAAATACACATTTAGTTTGGTCAGAGAATACTTTTGTATTTATATTTGTAGAAGCAGGCAGTACATATTTTAAATGAACCTGGACTATTTGGTCATCACTTCGACTTGAGAGTATCTGGCCTCCTTTAGAAACATCTCATGAACAATTTATTTCAAAGATATTGCAGTACCTTGGTAAAAACATGATATGAATGGACACTGTAGTCTCAGCCAGGAAGTAAAAGTGTAATTGCAGCAAATTCTACATAAGACCTTACATGGTATAGATTGAGATTTTGTTCATTTTGACGTTTGTTGAGCTTAAACTGTCTTTACTTAATTACACATTTGAGCGTAAAAATTAATTTATCCTTTGTTTTCCAAGACATTCATTCATTATTTGTTTGTTTTTCCCACAGGACCGTGTTTATGTACAGCAGAACAATGTAGAGAATGTCTACAACCTGGGTCTTATCATCTTTAGGGATCAAGTGGTTCGTTACGGTTGCATAAGAGACCACCTCCGACAGACCCTGCTGGACATGATTGCCCGGGAAAGGAAGGGGGAGGTGGTGGACAGGTAACCAAACCCACACTGATGGAATTGAAGACATACTGGTTTGATAAGATATCATTATTTTCATCTTAATCGGGCTTCCCACAGGGTCTAAAAAAGGCTAAAATTCAGAAACGTAAATTTTAGGCCTTAAAATGTCTTAAAAACACTCATATTTTCATTTCAGATCTAAAACTTAATTTATTCAATTCTTAATTTTTTTTACGCCCACTCCTTCCATTCCGAGAGAAGTGTCTGTAGAAGAAAAAAGTGCCTGTTCCTGTTTCTACTGTCGGCATTCTTAAAACAAATTCTTATCTTATCTTATCTTATTACCATGTCCTGTGCACAGTAAAAAGAAAATTTCAGTTGGATTTAAATGCTGAAATGTTGTTGACAATGTAAGCTGAAGAGGTTTCTATGTTTGTTTACAGTTTTGCAGAATGGTTTTGTGCAAGTATTGAATGCTGATTCAGAGGAGAAAATTAATTAAAGATGCTGTGTGGCATCCATTTTCCTGCCTCACGCTGCATGTGTTTTATTAACTGCATTAATTCAATGTTATCTTTTTTTATTTCTTCTATTCCATAAGTATAAGAAATTTGAACTTTTTTATTTACAATACAAAGTGACATGATTTTAAGAATCAAATGTGACTGTCTTTTTATTTGAGGGGGTCTCGGTGTTGGTCTAAAATTTTTCTCAATGGTCTAAAAAAGGTCTAAAATTTAACTTGGTGATTCTTGCAAGAACCCTGTTAATACCACATCTGAAAGAAAATACTACAGGGACTGCACATTGTGGTGAAAAAGTCATTCTTGTTTGTCAAACGATTGAGTTAAGTGCAGTAGTATAAAAAACCAAAACTTGAAATATGAAATTAATTTTACAAATTTCAAATCATAGTATTTTCTGCTCATCACTGAATGAACAATATAACCAGACAACAGAGGTAGTGTCCTTTTCCATCTGCAATTAGATCACCCAAAACTCTATTATACTCCTTATGAATTACAGCATTTTGTGTTAATGTATTTGCAGACATAAAATAACCCCCTCTATTTTTATTGAAATTATATTTCCATACATGTAATGAATGCTTTTGGCACAAACCATGAAATAAGATGTCAGAATGAATGAAGTGTCAAATACATCCAGTGTACTTTTTATACACAGCATGTTCACTAACATTTTAAGACATCGAAACCAAAATATTTTCATGAAGTGTTTAGATCAGGGGTGTTCAATCCTGGTCCTGGAGAGCCACTATCCTGTATGTTTTAGATGTTTCCCTGTAATGGACCAGGATTGGACACCTGTGAGAAAATGGTAATTGTTTACTGGTACATGTGAAATCAGTATCTGACATGGTTTTAAAATGTGTGTCAGTATGTGAAAACATTTTTGTGTGTGAATCAATCTTTGGTGTGTGTGTGTGTGTGTGTGTGTGTTCTTTCCATCAGAGGGGCCATAAGAAATGCCTGCCAAATGTTAATGATCCTAGGACTCGAGGGGAGGTCTGTTTATGAGGAAGATTTTGAAGCACCATTCCTAGAAATGTCTGCAGAATTTTTCCAGGTTTGTGGCAGAATATACATTTGCTTGAATATTTTGTGTGTATTGGTTAATTGTGAACCCTATTCACTGTTTTAATTAATGCACTCCAAGCAGCTGCTCTGCTTGGGATGCATTAAAAGGAACTAATAATTATATCACTGAACAGTGTCAGGGATATTATGGTTTTGGTCCGACTGCTACCGCTGCGGATAACTTGAAACATATTTGATTTAGAAATTCTATGTTTTCCATATCTGTGAATATCATGGAGAGGAAGAACTGATTACATTTTGGATAATTTACCTTTTTCTAGACTGGCCACAAGTGACAACTCAAAAGTTTAAAATCACTAAATGCTCTTTTATTCATATCTCTGAAACTATTTGTCTGACTTCAAATGAAAGGTCATGACCTGGGAATGCCTCGGATCATGACATTATGAAGGATTGATGGCATTTAGGGATACACCCCTACAACTGTCACTTCCAGTGTGATGTAAGCCTCGTTTTACAGATGTGAGAGCCAAGGCGTCCTGTTGGGGTGTGGAATTGATCAGTATTTGATGTAGATTGTATTGGTGCCAAAACAATAAACAAACCACATAGCTTGTTAAACACTGTCTTCGTTGCTTGTCTAGCCCTTCAGTTTGTGTTTTGTTAATCTTAGCATTTTTCCTTTCTGTTTTGACCTGTGCACCTCCTTCAACCATTTGTTCTTGCTTCTTAAATGTACAACGAATTCTATTACAACACCACAGTCCATCACATTCAAAGGTCTGTGGTTAGTGTAAGATGATTAACAATAAAATCCAGTTATATCCTATTGGTTATAGTTTGTAGTTAAATAGGCTATGCTGTGTCTCTTTGTTTTTAGAATTATTGTTATTATTATTATTATTATTATTATTACATACAGCTGTATTAAATGTAGTTATATAACTAAAGACAATATTTCTTTCACTTACACAGATGGAAAGCCAAAAGTTTCTTGCAGAAAACAGTGCCAGTGTGTACATAAAGAAAGTAGAGGCCAGGATCAATGAGGAGATTGAGCGGGTGATGCACTGTCTGGACAAATCCACAGAAGAGCCCATTGTGAAGGTGGTGGAACGTGAACTCATTTCCAAACATATGAAGACCATTGTGGAGATGGAGAACTCAGGCCTGGTGCACATGCTCAAGAATGGCAAGACAGATGGTAAGTTTGCTTTTTATTTGTCTGCCATATTTGTGGCTGTCAACTGCTGCTGTTTGCCATGAAAATTAAATTTACACAAGCTCCGGCAAAATCTCAGACTTCATTCAATAAAAAGAGACATAAGTTCCCAACACTCTTTAATAAACTTTGTTACTGCCACCTGCAGCAAATATATGTTTTTGGGATGAATAATGCAGCTTCCCCTCAGTCGTGTCAAAAAGACTACATTATAAGGAATATAATTTGGATGATTACATTCAAATAAAATGAGACTGTGGTGTTATAGTTTCAGGTGGCTTCACAAGTTATTCCAAAATATGTACACAAATATTATTCTTGTCTCCTATTTTACTGCACAAATAAATTAATCAGACCAGGCATCTGTCTTTGTCACTGAGAAATCTGTCTGCAATTGCAGGGTTTAAATCCATATATGAAGGTGGAACTAACAGACACCGTGTAAACTAATCACAGATAGGACGGATGTAATGGTTTTGTCAGTGAAACTTAAAGGTGTCATTCCCCTGAAAATCCCTTTTACATGTTCCTTTTGGAATGTGATGGGTCACCCCGAGTTACCAACACATGCTGCGTTTGAAAGTGGTGTCACCTCCACTGGCTGTATTTACCATTCACAGAAAACAACACTCAACAACGACTCAGAAAAAGCCTGTCCTCAATACGTCATGTGGACCTTGACGTCATCCACGTGGGGTTAAGCCTGTCCCCCATTGCAGTGAATCTGAAGTAGCATTAGCATCTACAAGAGAAGATGGCGCCACAGTTGCTGCACACCACACACTTGAGCAACCAGCAAAACCAGCAAACTGGTTCATGTGCTCTCTGTGGACATAAAGTGTAATTTTTTTTTCCCCTGCACATTTTCAAAAGAAGCGACGGCACGAAACCTAGCTGGTTGATAATCTAGGATGGTAAACACACACACAGAGCAAGAGGGGCAGAGGGAGTGTTTCTTCATGCATTCTTGGCCAATCAGAGATGCCTCATTACCACGTCATGGACATGTATGTGGAAGTACCTGTAAATGACCTCCAGTCATTTTTCTATCCTCAAAAACAGTTTGAAACAAAGCAATCCCGATGTTTTTTTTAAATAGAACCAATGCATAATGCATTCAAAAACAGTGGAGAATATGGCAATATTAATGAAATAACGATGGAATGACACCTTTAAGGATGTAGGGTGTAATATGTAACTTAACCCTTAATTTTAAATGATGTAAAAAACCGAAAGCACTTGTAAAGGGATTTGAACTTGAAACTGACTGTGGCTCGTGACATAAAGAAGTCCGTGCATATGACGTATTGCGGATAATAGACTTGTGATTACTTCAGTATAGAATAGATCATACATATTTCACAGTGACTGGCCCAATTCCAGACCATTTTCTCAGTGTTGAATAGACTGAGAAAACCGGTTACTGGCCAGGGTACAAAATAAATGTCCTTTCCAGTTATATCAGCTCCACAATCGTGTTGGGTTGCTTGAAGTGTGTGTGTATATACTCACTCATATCCACACATCCACAGATTTGGCGTGTATGTACAAGCTGTTCAGCAGAGTTCCCAATGGGCTAAAGACCATGTGTGAGTGTATGAGTTCATACCTGCGGGAGCAAGGCAAGGCTCTTGTGTCAGAGGAAGGAGAAGGAAAGAACCCTGTAGACTACATTCAGGTGAGATAATTGGGTATCTGGAGACTTTGCACTGCAGTGTGTAGTAGTAGTAGTAGTATTAAGACTGAATGCTTAATTGAAATATTGTCACTGTTTTGCCAAGTTCAATATGCTGTTGTATGACTCCACATTTTTATCTGGTCAGCTTACAATGCATGCAGATATAGAGGCCAACATGTCTGTCCATTGACATTTTTTTCCACAGTGTAAGTGGAAACCATGAGATACTGGTCACAATGTATTAGTTTTATGTTGGCATACTGTCTTTTCTGTTTTGTATATGGGTCATCCATGCTGTCTGTCATGTTTTTAGTATCCTTTAATTGAAAGAGCAGACCAGGAAAACAACTTTTTTTTTACAGCCAACTAGTTGTAAAATTACTTCAGTCATCTGCCATCAGTGGGCAAACTTGGTGAAAATCGGTAAACATTTCTAGCAAGTAACAGTGATTTTGTCGGGTCCAAAGGTATGTGTCACCATCTGATTACTCGAGTGTGACAAACATAAAATGTGTCTCAATATACCATCTGCACCATTTCATACAGACTCTTTCAGTGAAAATGAATACATTTCTTCCAGCCAAAATTTCAGACATCATAATTACAGTATCTGTCAAAACAAGTTGCCATGTCATTTTTCTTCTTGTATCGTTAAGCCCAAGTTACTACTGATCCTTGTGAACTCACTGAGTGTTAATTCAGCAAGAATAATTCCTAATTGCCTCTTCTTCTTCTTTTTTTTTACATGAATGTGAAAGAAAAATAGTCTTTACCTAATGTCTAAAAATTATCATTGGATAATTTCCCCCAGCAGAGTGCATTATGCTTTAGCACTTGATTGCATGCTGGGACATGATCCTCCCTACAGGATAATCGTTCTGACCCACATGTTTGTGGTCACAAACCATGATAATCTCTACCCTCAACTGTATTGTTTTTGCATTCTATACTTGTAAACATGTGACAGCATTCAGGACACTAGACCGATTTATTTGTATATCTGTTTGTTCCTCTTTCTTTACTTTTATACCTTGTGTAAAATATAGGAATTGAGATTTGGGGCCCTGCTGCCGCTGTTCTTAGACTTATCTAACAGGCAGATGGCTCATTCTCTTCAGATGATATGGGCTCTGCTTTCCAGTAGCTGTAATTGCATATTAAGCTTCTGTCATATTATCCCAATCAACACAGTCTGTCTGCCTTTTTCATTCAGGGCTTGTTGGACCTGAAGTCTCGCTTCGACCGCTTTCTCCAGGAATCTTTTAATAATGACCGTCTCTTCAAGCAAACTATTGCTGGTGACTTTGAGTACTTCCTTAATCTCAACTCTCGCTCACCAGAATACCTCTCACTTTTCATTGATGACAAACTGAAAAAAGGAGTTAAAGGGGTAAGTCCTGTCATGAGTCTTAAAACTTACTGATTTATTGCCACATAAGAAGTGGAAATGTCCCAGTGGGTTGAGATGGACTGCTGTTGTTTTAAGAAGTACTGATAACTAAACATGCAATGATCAGTGGGATTTCAAGTTATTTTTTTATTTTTTAAAGAAAGTCTAAATGTATACAACTTATTTGACATTATATCCTGGTATTTTTTGTCCAGTTGACAGAGCAGGAAGTGGAGTCTATACTGGACAAGGCCATGGTGCTATTCCGCTTCATGCAGGAGAAGGATGTGTTTGAGAGATACTACAAGCAGCATCTGGCCCGCAGACTGCTCACCAACAAGAGTGTCTCAGATGACTCGGAGAAAAACATGATCTCAAAGCTCAAGGTGTGTGATATAACTACATTTCATGGACAGTGTTGAGATTTCACCCAAGATGGTTAAATAAGAAACATCCAGCCTTGGCCCAAGTTGGGGTTTTTTTCCATTTTTTTTTCTGTATGACTGATTGTCCATTCCAACACCAGTGCTAATTAATCTTGGCGATAAATGGGCATATACATATAGCTAATGCACATCAGATGCAATGATCCATTTGAGTAAAGGTCAAAGGTCAAGGTCACAATAGACTGGAAGGTCAAAATCCGATTATCGGTTATAACTCAAGAACGGGGGGTCACAGAACTTTCAGATTGGTACCAAACGATGCAAAATGAAGATTTCTACAATTCTCAGAATTGGTGTTATCGCCTACACCCAATAGTTTTTGAGATCTCTGGAGGTCAAAGGTGACATGTCGCAAAATTAACTTCTCTAACACTCCTGTGTGTGTCAAGCATAGATGCATCACGCTATAACTTAATCAATACTGGATATATTATCATAATACACACACTGACGCATATATGCATCTAACAAAATGATCAAAATTGCAAAAGGTCAAGGTCGCATTTAGCAGAAAGGTCAAAATCACATTATTGGCTCTAATTCAAGAACGGGTTGTCGTAGAAACTCGAGAATAGGCATTCTTTGAATACTTGTTTCTCATGGGTGTTTGATACAGAAACAACTGTTGCACTTGCTGCTGGGACCTGTTTTTATCAGTGTTTATTAATGAACATTAAAAATCATGTGCTTTGCCAAGTCTAATGTTAGTTATTTGTTCTCTTTCATAGACTGAGTGCGGCTGTCAGTTCACTTCTAAACTGGAGGGCATGTTCCGGGATATGAGCATTTCCAATACCACCATGGATGAGTTTAGACAACATCTACAGACAACTGGGGTGAGAAGGCGCTACATGGCAAAGCTCTGTCAATAATTGAGCCCACTTGCAACCTGTAATGGGTACATTGCTCTCTGAATGACTGCGCATAGCTTTGTAGCTTGCTTACATAAATATAATTATCTACCTAACTAGCCGTATCCTGGTAATGCATAATAATTTCTGTGCAATCCTGACGCATGGCTTCATTATTCAGTTTCTGTTATTATTTGTAGCTTGGTGAAGTAACACTGAAGGGCAGCACATACTGTGGTAGCACATTTATGGTAACCCCTTAATGCCTGCAGTGAAATAGAAGTTTATATATATATATAAAATCCTAAATTAAGTGGAGATAATTGATTTGACTATAGCACATAGAATATATAGTTTTTGGTATGTTGTGTATTTGTGAGAGTAGGCATTAAAGGGTTGATTGGCAAAGTGTTTACTTTAGCTAAACTAATTTTATTCAACTTATCTACATAACTAAAGCTTATTGTTTCAGATGTTCCAGGTTATCATACAAATAAAATACAATTGTGTATCTTGTGCCTGTTTTATACATTTAAGGTATCACTTGGAGGGGTTGATCTCACTGTCAGAGTCCTGACCACAGGATATTGGCCAACACAGTCCGCAACACCCAAATGTAACATCCCACCATCCCCGCGACATGCATTTGAAGTATTTAGGAGGTGAGTCATTTAATGCACGTCAGGCAGAGTCTGGCAGTCTGACATGATTCATATCATTTTGTAAGAGCTCTTCAATTTAAATGAAGTATTCTTGAGTTTATAGCATGGTAAGAAATTTACTCTGTAAGTCTTAAGGCGCATTTGATTAGGTGTAAGTGGAAGCTGATCAGAAGTGTAGCTACGTTTTTAGACTCATGACCTACTTTTAAAATGTTTCCGGAGTGTTATTAAAATTATAAATGTCTATACGTCAAGTTACTAACTGATCTCTCAGGAACATGTAGCAGAAGGTAGTAACACCTAGTCCTGGATTAAAATACACTGACCATCTCCAATATTTATAAATGTACTTTCCTTTTAGGTTTTATCTTGGTAAGCACAGCGGCAGACAACTCACCCTGCAGCATCATATGGGCTCTGCAGACCTAAATGCCACTTTCTATGGTCCAATCAAAAAGGTATGTCTACACATTTCAGCTCTAAAATATTGTGCTCTCATTTGTAAAATGTAGGACTGAAAGTGTTTTGGATGCACATCTTCTCCATAGTGTTATGTCACTGGAAACAGCTGCATTGAAAATGATATATATATGTAAAAAGGTGACGGATTCTTTGCCATGCTTTGTCATTGATGTAGCCCTTGACTTGGTATCAGTTTTAAGTATTCATGGTGAAGTATTTTACGCTGTTGAGGAGAATTCTAGCAGATTTTGACACCCTATTATTTGTCGAAACATATCAACAGGAGGACGGGTCAGAGGTTGGAGTAGGGGGAGCTCAAGTTACTGGGTCCAACACCAGGAAGCACATCCTGCAGGTCTCAACCTTTCAGATGACCATCCTCATGCTTTTCAACAACAGAGACAAATCCACTTTTGAGGTACACAACCAGCCCACATGGTGGCACTGCAATTGTTTCTCCTGGGTCTTCAACATTAGAAGTTATCATTGTATGTTTTCTGAAATATTTATGTTACACTTTAAACTTGGAAACAATTATTGATTTACTGTGTTAAAGACATTTATTGTTTATAATATACATGTCTGATTTCTCCTGCTTATTTGCCTGTAAACTCATTGTGTCCCCATGTAGGAGATCCAACAGGAGACAGACATACCAGAGAGGGAGCTGGTGCGAGCGCTGCAGTCGTTGGCCTGTGGGAAGCCTACTCAGAGAGTTCTCACCAAGGAACCCAAATCCAAGGAAATTGAGAACGGCCACGTGTTTACAGTCAATGACCAGTTTACCTCCAAACTGCACCGTGTTAAGATCCAGACAGGTATATCAAAACAACAAGTTCTCTGAAACAAATTGAATGGTCATATTTTAGTTTGTAATTTTTACATGTTGTTAACATTAACATCACATAATCCAGAATAAGACAATAGGTTTGTGGATTTTACACTTGCAACTCAGTTGGTATTGATCAGAAGCAGTAGCTTGAGTAATCTGAAAATAATGTCCCAGTCTCCCAGCAAAGCTTACTTTCTACATGGATTTTAGTGAGTCGTAATATACAAGAATTTCACAAATAATAACAAACTATATTCACATTTTACCTGTGGGTAAGCCCAGCAGTGGTGACCTGTGAATCAACATTACATTACATAATTTCATGCCTCGATACTTGAATTAAAAATGTCATGTTGGTTTTGTCATGCAGTACATGTAGTAGGAATACATCAGTAACCACATGTGCAGCAATGTATTTAACAGTTTTAAAGTGTAACAATCAGGACCTGATTCACAATAGGGCAGGTATTACTCAGTCGCACTGCAAGTGTGTCACATTTATTTTGTTTTGTCTTGCACCTCCTAGTGGCTGCAAAACAGGGAGAGTCAGACCCAGAGAGGAAGGAGACACGGCAAAAAGTGGATGACGACCGGAAGCATGAAATTGAAGCTGCAATAGTTCGCATCATGAAATCCAGGAAGAAGATGCAGCACAATGTTCTAGTAGCAGAGGTGAGTCTGCTATAATGGCTGGACTGTGTAGTATCTACCCTCTACTGCACCTGTGGAGAGCTTACAAAACTGAATCTTACAGTAGAGACAGTATTAGTGTGATCATTAAAGTCAACAAATATTTTAAAGAAAATCATGATGCTGTATATTGATGTTTGTGTTCGTCTCCTCTGCAGGTCACGCAGCAGTTGCGAGCACGATTCCTTCCTAGTCCTGTAGTCATCAAGAAGCGCATTGAAGGACTCATTGAGAGGGAATATTTGGCACGAACACCCGAGGACCGTAAAGTGTACACTTACGTAGCATAAAACAAGTGAATCCAATGAAAGTTGACATCAAGTTGAAAACAAGTGAGAGCCTTGTTTTTTGTGGACTGCTATGAGTTTGAATGAACTTGGAAGTGCTTTCATCATTGAATCTGGGAAACACTGGGAAGCTTAACTTTTCTTCCATAAAAATATGTAAAAAAAAACAAAAACAAAAAAAAAACAAACAAAAAAAGTCATGCAAAAGATGGGGAAGTTTTCTAGCAATATTAGATTTCTTCTGCTGAATGGAGTGAATGGAGGGGATCGAGTTTTGTATAAAACCATGTTTCTTGTGGCCTTTGGAGAGAATTGGGTGAGCCTGTTTGCCAATTTACTACATGCTGTTCTCACCAAGGAATCGAGAACAAGCAGAAACATGTTACGAAGCAAACGCGCGGCTACATGGAGACCAAGAAAAGATTTGAATTCACTCCCCTTTTAAATGTTTATGTCGATGTGTTATGTTTGTGTTGTGTGGCACAATGATGGCTGTACAGGTTGACAGACACTCTTGGCCTTTTCCTCCCAGAGGATTTAAAATCACAGAAGAGGACAAAGTGTTAACTGGTACAGACCTGGTTTACTACAGCAGTAAAATACATTTTTGAGTACTTGACAAAACATGAAGAGTGCTTAATTTATGTTGCAAATATATCTGTTTTTGAGGTTGTTTTACTGTCTGATATGAATTAGGTGCACCTCATATAGATGAAATATTTAATGCCATTGTCAGGTACAATATTTGCCCAGGTCTGTACTAGTAGATAGATCAAGAGCTGTAGCTTCACAGCATGCTTTTATCTAATGGATCAATCAGGGGAAGAAGACACGCATAAAAGCTCCATAAATGGTGTTGGGTCTCTCATGACACATTTTAACTTAAGGCCTGCTGTGTGATCAGCCAAAAAAAATCTCCTCTCTGAATGGAAAGACTCCTTTTGGTGCAGGTTGCAAAGAGGATTTTTTTTTCTCATTCTCAACTGCATTTTGAACAGGTGGAACCAGTCTAGCACCATGTTCTAATGTGTACAAATTGTAAAATAATTATTGTACTCACTGCAAAGGTGGATTGTACAGGGCCTTGTTTTCATCATATTAAATGTAGATTAAAAAAAAAATGAAGAGGTGGCTTTTTCCTTTTTTCATATTCCATGAGAAGGCCTTGGTGGATGTCTGGAAGACTTGCCTCACTAACCATAATTAAAGCTTAATGTAAATGGTAAACCACACTCAAAATTCCCCATGTTCTCAAGTGGAAGTACGCAGCCCTTGAAAGAAGCATTGTTTACTACCACATTTGCTTCTAGACTGAACCTTCTTCTGACCTTGAAAATATATAATCCAAATTATTACTATAATTTATAGTCCTACAGTAAATACTCAAAATTTTAAAGAGATGTATTTATACTACAGTACTTTATTCATATAAATAAAGTACATATATATTTATATTACAGTAGGATGTTTACCCTGCCATACATGTGCAGTTATCTGTCTAAATATAACCATCCAGTTTATTGTAAAGCACCCAGGCTTCGTACATAGTAACCTTCTGGACCTGATGCTAACTTGGTAAAAGTCTTAACTTTAGCTCGCAGATGTTTACGTCTATGTCAGTGTAAAACACGCTGTACACATGCCCACACATAACATAGTCATATGCATCTAAAGACTTGTAGGTGCAGTTTTCCACGAGTGTACATAGAAGGCTTGTCAATTAAGTACATATGTTTCAGTCCATTATATACTTGGAAACTTACTGACATCGTCCGTCCACTCTTTTATTTAGTAAGGATCCAATAGGCAATGCTCACTTTTAAGTGTTAATTTATTTATGCAGCATTCTCAATTGTGAAAAGACAGATTTATCATAACAGCTCATAATGCTGGTCTACGGACAGCGCCATTGTTTCTGAGTCCTCGCAGCATTCTGTTTGTTTACAAACATGCTATACGTGTCAGTTACGGGTGCGTGAGGCAAGTTACAGGTGCGTTCACGAACCGTGGAAATTTTAGGTAGCCAGGGTACTAGGGACTGGCGGTTACTTTGTAGCAAGAGTGCAGGATGCGAGATTAACTTTGCAAACTCAACACACTCAAAAAACAGGGGCACATTTACAGTTGTTTTATTTTTCTCATGCAATCAGGAAATAATTACTTATAAATATAATAAATTAATTTTTAAAAATCTGAGAGTTGCTGCTTAAGTGGGCCCGATGTGGGCGACTGGCCCCCCGTCCCTAGTGGTTTTACACATAAAATGTAAATACTCACTTGCCCATAAAGTTGGAACAATTGTTTTCAGGCATTCCTTTTTTTTATTTCTATACACATGAGTAATAAACTTTAACAACTTTTAGCAATAAATCACACGAGGTATCGGGAATAAATATTGTTATAGTTATTTCATGAGAAGGTACGAATATTTTGCTACAACTTTATAGACAACAATGGAGATGCACATTATATTGTGATGGATAGTTGGACGATCAGCTGGTGCAGCAAAGATGGTCAGAAGATTCAGGTATTGGTTTTGTTTTGAAGTCTTGGTCTTTGGAGAATTGAAGGATATATATATATATGTATTTGTAATAAGACAACATAATTCTGATTATTATAAGATCAAATAAGAATTAATGGGACATATGAATAGACTTCTGCCTTTTTAATGTTCATTTCTATCAGAAGCCACACTGTTTTTAAAGGATTGTGCTCAGAAGGGATCTGATCACTGTTGTAATGCTCTTAACAAGCTGTTAAATAACAGCGTCTTTAATGTTCAGGGTTTATGGTGTCCCCTGCACTTTTAAATCTGTCCGACCCGTCTGGAGCTCCTCCTTTGTCCTCATATTGTTAGACGGATGCCATCTGCTCCTGTTATTATAGACAGCTTTGGAGTTTACTTTACCACTTCTGCTGCTCCCTTTCGCCTTACTTTGGGGCTCAAAAATCCCTCAGTATTTATCCATTATTTACAGTTTCCAAACAACTGGAGCCCTTCAGGTTATGTGTGTTTTTTTCCCCGGTTGCTAAAATTATAACGGAGTCGATGTTTTATTCTAACGGGGAGCGGAGGTTTGCCTCGTGACGTCAGCGTCCCAAGAAGAGTGCCCCCTTTTTTTTGGGACCAGGCAGTGGAAAGAAACCAAACAAGATGCTTTTCACTGTCGGTCTGGGCTCCTGTAGCCGAACATAACTGTAACCTTCTGTCCGAAACACTTGGCCAAATGTGAAAGTTTATCTGGAGGATGTTTCGAAGAGCGCCGCTATTAAAAAGAGCCGACAATGAGAACGTGGACTCTGGAGCTGAAACTGCAGAGTGAGTCAACTGTTGTCTCCGCGTTAGCTCCAGGCTAACATTAGCTAGCTAACTTCGCTTTTTATGTGTAACTGCACTCAAGTAAGTTTTGCTCAACTGAGTTAACATAATGTGAAGGTTTTGACAGTTTACGTCTGCCGACAGCTTCATTTTCTGTTAACTTCACTGTGGCTCTTTTTGTTTTCAGTACTGCAATAGTCATTTTTCATTTTTTTTTTTAGCAAACGTTAGCTAACAACAGAACGTAGGTTGTCATGGTGACAGAAGGGGATGGTTTCTAAACCAACCTCCACAAGATGGAGACAGATTTTTGTCTTGTTTCCATGTGTGTTTAATTTGAATGTTACTGTTTTCTGCCATTCAGATCTGACTGCAGCAGGATGTCCTCATCTGGCAGTAAGTGTACTATTGTTTACCCATCTGTTGCAGTAAATGAAGGTGCTTTATCTTAGTGTTAACAACTAACAAATGACATCCTATTAAGGAAAGGAAGATAGTGTGATTTGTAATTCAAGGTACAGGTCTGATGCCAACATTCAACTGTAGTGCACCTGTAGCTAATGCAACATCCTTTATTTCAGTAACATACTGCACTTAAGCACAATTTCCATGTAAATAAAAAAAAAATCTGTACTCATCAGTACACATTCAACAGATTGAATGTGTCATCATTTTATTGCAGTTTTTCTGTTCTGTGAAAAAAGGGATAGTTCAGAAATGCCTAGTTCTTCAGTCAGCAACACTACAATCATTTGATGATTTTTACAGAAAGTGGTGTTTCACTATAGACCAGGGGTTACCAACCCTGGTCCTGGATCTACTATCCTGCATGTTTTCAATGGATCTCTTTTCCAACTCACCTGATTGTAATGGTCAGCCTATCATCAAACTCTGCAAAAGCCTGATAATGACCTTCAGGTGTGCTGGAAGATGGAAACAGTTAAAACATGCAGGATGGTGGCCCTCACGGACCACATTGGACTCCCCAGTTTTAGATGTTCCTCTCTTCTAGCAGACCCAAGGGTCATTATCAGGCTTCTGCAGCGCACAATGATTGCCTTATCAGGTGTATTATAACATGCAGGATCGCATATATCGAGGATCAGGGTTTGTGTCCTTTAAATCAGGGGACTGCAGCCATGATCCTGGAGAGCCACTACACTATTCCAACACACTTGGGTCTATCAGGCTTCTGCAGAGGTTGATGATAGGCTGATCATTTGAAAAGAGTATGTTAGAAGAGGGATACATCTAAAAATGTAGGATGGTGGCTCTCTAGGACTACATTTGCAGACCCTTGCTGAAGACTAAACTACAAACAGTAGATAAAGATCACATGAGCTCAAACTTAAAAAATTCTAACAGTAAAATGCAACATTAACTCAGCAGAAATGATTATGCATACATGACACTAAAATAAACCAGTTAACTTTTTAATTACTGTTTTCCTGTTATATAATGAGTACATTTGATAAAACAAACAGTATGCAGTAGTTTGCATTGTAGTGAAGTATTGTAGTTTGAGTACTTTCACTTAAGTAAAGAATGTAACTGTTGTATCACTAGCTAATTATCAGTCTGCTACAGTGTAATATTTTCACCTTTCAATATTATGCTCATACTCATGTGTATGTTATCACAGTGGACATCATGACCAGGCGACTCAGACAACAGCGACAGCAACAGTTGCTATTGATTAACTTGCATTTGCTGGCTAACCCTGGAGACTCCCTGCTGCTGCAGCACACCCTGGACCGTCTGCTGCGCTGGCTCTGCCCAAGCCTCCGCATCTTCCATGTGTCAGAAAGAGCCTCCCCTTATAGAACTTATCCTCGCCTATGTCCTGTGGCAGGTAAGGATCCTACATTCTTTTGTTTATGTCAGATACAATGTTTATTATAAAATACATCTTGTTAGATTTAGGCTGACCCTTCAGATATGCGTCGTTACAGAATTTTGAGTAGTATTTTCTTTCTATGGGATAAAATAATTTCAATATGGTGAAAATGTATATACTTGTATAAATCTAAACCACATTGGTGCCCAATTACCACTTTTCTTTGAACCTCTGTCATTAAAATGGCATATGGTTTAATTTAAGGTTGATTCAATGTAAATTCTTGCCAATGTGTTTAATGTTCCAGGTTACCCGTCTGTAGCTATCACCTTTTTCCTCCATGAAGCTTATGGAGAGGAACGAATCCTCAAGGTGCTTGACTTTTTCCAACACCCACCCTGGCAGTACCATCACACTGAGAGCTGTGGCAACCGAACTGGAGGGATTCACATCACTTCCAGCAGCTCACCTGCCAATGCCTTGCTTCGGCCCTACCTCCTGCCTAGTAGAGACTTTTACACCTTGGGTGCAGGGATGCCTGTGTGGGGAGTTCGACCAGTACATTGTGGAGGAGAAATATTACGTGTGACACTGTACAGTGGATACGACAACTATGAGGATGCGGTGCGACTTTATGAGACAGTGTTACAGCGACAGGCAGAGGAGCAGAAGACAGGCTTCTGCTGGTTCACTCTCCACACAGGTAACATGGGTTTTCTGTATTTTTGCTTAAATACTAACAAGTGAATATGAGTAAAACGTCTTGAACTCCCACTGACCTTAAGAAAAATTAATCATACCAAGTTTAACCAAATGAAATCCAATAGATATGCTCCAACTCATTTTGATTTTTCAACCCCATTCAGAGCCAGGACTGTGCCTGCAGCTGGCGATAAAGCAGTTGTCACCAGGGGTTCGGGTGGAGCCATGCAATTCTGCTGTGCTACAGTTTAGTGTGGAAGAAATCGGCCAATTGGTCCCTTTGCTGCCTAATCCCTGTACCCCTATAAGCCCTACACGCTGGCAGACTGAAGATCTAGATGGAAACAAAGTCCTCTTCCAGGTAGATGCAGTTTTCAATAAACATGGTTTAAGATTAAGAAATGTTTTGAAGAAAAAGTTGCCAAAAAATGTACTTTTGCTGTATGTTGCTTTATGCCACACTCCAATTCTTGTTCAGTTTCATTTTATTGTTTTATGTTTCATGCACATCACATTTCAGTTTTTCAAGTGTTTTGAATCTTTTAGTTGATCTCACTTCTTAACATTTAAAAATGTGAGATGGTTTAGATTAAAGGCCAGTTTTTCTTTGATTTATCCCTGTTTAAATCATGAGGTTTGTAAAACATCAGTGGTTGCTGCTGCATGAAGCAGCCCTACATTAACTTCCAGCACAGTGCTGTGTTGGAAGTTTTACTCTGTGATTATCGCACAGTATCCCAGGCCTTTGTTGTCCTGCTAAAATATGGCCTTGTAGAGTGAGGAGTTTTGTCCATATCACGAAGGTGGCCAGTTATGGAACAGATATTTTCATCTACAGGGAAAGCAGAAGTTTGAAAAAACACATGTAAAGCATTTTGGAAGCTTACAATGATATTTATCAAAATATAAAATTATATTATGACATTTATCATTATTATTTTTTTAGACTTGCTAGAAAAGAACATGTCCCACTAAATTTATCCATTTGTGTATGAGTTAGGAAATTATGCTGTGAGGCTAGCATTATGTAGATGACATGTTCTAGCATCTTTTATCCTCTGAATTCTAATGTGGAATATTGTTTTCTGTAAACCATTTAAAACAAATCAAAAGAAACAGAAAACAATGTCCTATATTTTGTGATACTGACATACTTATGTCTATGCTTTAACATCCTACATAAAATGAACTCAAAACTGTCAAAAGAGCCATATGTTCAATGCGTGTATGTTAATTCTGTCAATGTGACTTAACTTACTTAAATCTCCCAAGTCCTAGTGTAAATCATAATCTCTATCCTCTCCTTATGTGCTGCAGGTGAAAACCCCAGTTCAGCCCCAGAGACCTTTGACCTGTGCTTTCCCCTTGACCTGTCCAAATGTTCCCCCCCGTGGAATTCAGCTCAGAGGCACGGGACAAGGGCACAGTCTGTCACCTAGCAGCCTCACAACCCCCTTGCTCTGGCAAGCACACAGACAAGGTGATTCTATGGAAATGGCAATGTGATAAACCTGAACCAAATCCAACTGAAGTAATGCAATAATTCTTCTTGTCTGTGGTGGAACAAAAATCCAGATCCATTTTGTTAGTTAAAGTACCAATACCACAAATGACAGAATTCTACTAGAAGAATCCTATGTAAGTAAAAGTTAAATGGCAGCTAAATGTAGTTAAATTACTGATGATATTATTATTATATACATCATAATAGGATAATTAATAGTGAAGCATTAGTTATAAACTGCTGTGCTTTATCCCATTTCCATTTATGGAGTTTTACTTTAATCTTGACGGGTGCATTGGTTTCTAAATCTGAGTATTATTGCTCTGTGACATGGTTTCAAACTAACCTTACAGCTTGTGACCCATATCTCTGGTTGTCAATAGAAAACAAACTGCGCAGTGACTCAGGCCATGAGAGGCTTCATGGAGGTGATGGCACAGCAGAGAGTTTTGGGTCAGGGAGCTGTTGCAGCACCCCCCCAGGCAGCTCCTGTTACTCATCCCAGCGCAGCAGCCCCGCCCCACTCTCCACCTCAAATCACCCGGACTCTCCTCTGCGGCTTCCCATCACACGCTCCCTTTCTCATCTCCTTCTCGAGGAGGATGAGGAGGAGGCGGAGACGAATGTAGACACAGGAGTCGCTGTCTCGCCTCGGTCTGTCACAGCAGGAAAAACGATTACTCGCTCTTCCTCCGTGGATCTTTTGATGACTCTCCACTCACAGAGGCCTGCAGCCGTCGGGGCTTCAGCTGTTGAGGTTCTAGTTAAAGAGCTGAGTGAATGTCTACCACAGACATACACACACTGTCAAGGGCCCACTGGCACATGGGGTCTCTCTGGTTCAGATTCAGTGAGGGGGGGTTGTGGCAGCAGGACGGTGGCAGCTGGACAGAGCCCCTCCAATGGCACAGATAGGACTACTGTTGACCCTCGTACCAAGCTGCTGTCAGCAAACACACACAGTGAGGAGCAGGTGGATGAGTTCTTCATTTAAATGTCTGACACTATGCTATGGGAATAGTCACAGTGCAATACAAAACATAGGCATTTTCCCACAGCATAGGAACTATGTAGTTCCTAGAACCTTTTTTTAGTTCTCTGGGAACTATATGACGTCAGTGTTTGGTAGAGCTGAGACCGCGCCTATTTCCGCATCTTGCAGTACCGCCAATTTTAAAACCATCTGTGTAGCGTCAGCTGTGTTTTTGGAAAATAGTACCAAGAAAGTAATAAACGGACCAACGACACAGTTTTGTTTTTTTGGGGTTAATAGGGGTGTTGATTTGAGCTAAGAAATGAACATACGTCATAGTGTCACCTGCTGCTGGATTCTTCATCTCCTAACTCTCTCTGTAAACTTCTTGATTCTTAATATGAGATGCTGGATTTGACCACAATTAACATTCCTGTGATAGAGAACATAAACGCTGCGACCTCCTCGTTCTCTATTCTAGTTTATAGTACAGATATCGTCTTCCTTGTGTGATTGTTGAATTTAGTGCAGTAACCCCGGTCCTACAGAGCCACTGTCCTGCATGTTTTAGATGTGTCTCTCTTGGAACTTGTATTATTTTTCTACTTTCCATGTTCAACAATGTTATTTTAATACATTTGCATTTGTAGGCCTATCTTTATTACTTGCTGTGGCAGCATTTGATTAATATTGAGATTAGGTGTAATACATTAATGAAGATTTGAAGACATTTGAAGCACAGCTTCATAATTATCCTATTGTGTAGTCGTTCAACTTCCAACGTCTACACATTCAACAATGTTAGGCTTATTCCAAGACAACATTTATGTGTATTGCACTTGTATTAATGATATTTGATTAATATACCATTAAATACTTGAATAACATTCATTTGACAAACTTGAAAATTCCTCTTTTTTATTGACTATGCATGTCAGTCCCCCTGCCGCCGCCGTCCCAAATTTCAGCCAACTTCATCTGGTCATCCTACTTCCAACACACCTGATTCAAATGATCAGCCTATCATTAACCTGTGTGCTGAAAGAGGGAAATATTTAAAACATAGTGGCTCTCTAGGACCGGAGTTACAGACGTCTGATCTAATAATAAAGAAGCTCTGGCTGATGTTAGTGACACAACCTCCCATGGTTCCTACTGCCCTGTCAGAATGCAAACTATATACTGTAGTTCTTGGAACTAAGTTCCAAGAACTACTCTGTGGGAAAATGCCTCATGTCACACGAATGAGACTGATGCAAATGAGGACACAGCTGTGGGGACAGAGAAACCAAAGTTCTGCTCTCTGGGACAGCTGCTACTCACAAGTGTCTGGATTCTGAAAATGCTTGGACTTTCTCTTTATTTTCCACAAACTACAACTGCTTGTGCTTCCAGCACCTGCTCTGTCACAAGTTTAACATTTAAGGTGAGTGATATTTCAAGTGCAGATAATATTACTGAATGTCAAATACACTTGTATGTGTTTGGGTCTATTGACTTGGTCTGATTTGTGCAGCTATTGTGTTAAAGCGTAACCCTGTGAATATTGAATATGAAGGACATGTGTTGTATTAACGTTCACTGTTTAGCTTGTGGTTCTAAAGTCAGTCTAGGTTACTGTATCAAATCACCACAGCCACTTTCCTGTATGAAGTAGATGACAAGACCTAGTTAATGTCACTGTTGAATTGTTGGAGCTGGTTTATTCTGACAGTTCACTATATGTCATTCTCAGTCTGTACCAGCCAACACTAGCCTTAACAACACAAGTAATTCAGTGACTGTTGGTTATATTAAATGTAAATTTGTCAGTTACACTTAAAAGAAGTTTGAGGTTGATTAATTAATTGTAGACTACATGTGTATTATGACCCTGAACACCAGCAGTGTGTTGTTTTTCTCATGCATGTTTGTGTGTGAGAATAACTCAAACAAAACAGATTGATTATGAGACTAGGTAGGTGTACTGAGTAAATTTCTAGAAGTTATTCAATTTTCAGTACTTTTAAGAATAAATGGGCCTGTGGAAAAGAGAGGATGCATATATTGTAAGAGATGGGCATTTTTATGTAACCACACAGGGTTTCATCCCCCTCATATGCATTTCATTTTACCTTCTGATGTCAAAGTACTTCTTTAAATCTTTTTTTCCTCTCTATTTGTGAGAGGTGTCTCAGTGTCTCAAAACAAAGTGACCGGTCTGCATCCTCAGCATGGTGAAATGTTAATTAATGTAAGGGCACCAAAAGCTGGGGGGATCAGCTTACTACAGTGGAAGATTAAGTGAAACTTCACATTCTGATGTTCACATATGCTGTAAAGTGGAATTACCTTGAGTGGAGGACACTGAACAGATGGTCAAACCCACCCCCTTTGCAGTGCTCATGATCAGTGTGACCTACAGACCTGCTAGTATGTCAGTTTATGTAATGTATGGAATACTATGATGCATTTAATAAGATAATAATTGTCACTGTTTGACAAAACCACTTGCATTACTTTTAATTCAGCTGAGTAAAACTTGAATGAAATCATCCATTGCTCTTAATATTATGTTCTCCTGTTTCTATGTTTATGGTCAGTATGTGGAGGAAAAAAGATTTAGTATGAACTGTTAATGTTAATCTAAATATTCTTCACCGGGGGGGTTATCAATTAATGAGGCAGCTCATATGTTTAACTGTATTATGTCTGGGGAAAACAGAGCTGATGTGCTCTTTCAGGGGGAAATCAGCTGTAAGACTCAAGCTGCCAAACTGTCCAGAGATGAGGAGAACTATCTGATGGCTTAGTACTGAAATAAATAATGGAAAACATCGGCTGTCTGCTGTGGTCAGATGATAAAGGCTGTCTGTGTTCGACTGATTCGACATGATACTTCTCACTAATCAGTGTTTACCATTTGCATTTACAAACTAACATAATGATGAAATAACGTGTCAATAATTTAACATTCTGATAGGATGAAAAGGTCAGAATTGAATGTTGTGTGATTTGACCGTCAATCCTCAGTGGAAACATTACTGAGGGAACTGCTTCAGAATTTATTGTTTTATCATATGTCAACACTAACACAAAGGAGAAAATATTTAGCAGTAGTTTATCATCATGGTGTTTAACTTGTGCACCTGCCCTGCTCCTAAACATTTAGGACATATACTCCTTTAGTACCATCAGAGGGTAGAATCAGCTGAGACACGTGATTAAAACCAGGGGTCGGTGACAAATATACATAGGCTTTCTACCAAAACAACAGACACCACACATTTGGGGATGTAACAATTATCTTACATTATCGTACAAATAGCACATGACAGTGAAATGGCACATCTGGTTCTGTCATTGTGCAAATGATACAAGCAACAAAAAAAAAAAAAAAAAGACTTAAGCTGTTGTTCTGGCCTAAAATATTATTTGCTTATGAAGTTCTGTCAAAATCCAAACTACTAATGACAAGATAATTACACAATACAATGAAATGAATCAATGAATTAATATTAAATGCTCTGTCATGAAAATGTAACTTCACATGCTTCACACTGAATAAACAAAGTTGGTTTATTTAACCTTTAATCTTAGCTAAAGGAGTAATTGCTCATGTGGACCATAGTATACAACAAAGTGCACTTTATCTGAAGCCTACAGCTCCCTCTGCTGGTCAAAGGATATCATTGCTCTGCAGAGTGTTACTACAACCAGTCCAGCTCAAATCCGTGGCCCACTGCCCCTCTTTGGTGACTCGCACCTTAACTGTGTCAAACCTCCAGAACCGCTGCTCCCTGAATAGGAACAGGCGTCCGTCTGGGCGGGTCAGGGCCCCGTTGGTCCCCTGTGGCACCCCTTTCCAGTCTGTAAGTCTACGGGGATAGTAGGGCTCCTGGCGCAGGGTTCTGAGGTTTAGAACAAAGTACCGAGGTCCCTTGAAGAGGATCATGTGACCGAGAGGGGCATAGTAAAATGCACAGTCAGGGTGACGTGGCAGACCCAGCTCAGTGTTTGTCCTGGGGAAGCCTGGGTCCAATGCACTGCCAGTGTAGCGCCACATCCTTTTCCCTGAAGTGAAACAAGAGTTGCATAAGTGGAAGTTGCTACAAACTGAAGAACTACTATGAAATTATGGATATAGTATGTTTGTGTTTTGTGCAAGCTTAGTCACAATTTAGTGTGACAGTTTGTTAAATGTACTAATAGGAGCCCACATGGGAATTTATGATCAGTAGAAGGATGGGCTAAGTTAAACTTCATCCTGCTCCTTTTTGAAAAGGTTTTCTTTTTTGTTTAGAATTTTCTTGTTGGATGTAAATATTTGTATTTGTAATGATCAAAAATAATTGGATCTGCATTAAAAACATGATATCTTTGCACAATATATGTCTAGTGTGCACCATCACATATGGAATCGTAAGTAGGTTCACACATTAATCCAATTTCATGAAAATCAAATGTACTTTATTAGGATGAAAGAATTTAAGAGTTCATAGCATTACATACACTGTTTCAAATGTAAGAGCAGAGTGTTGTTTTTCTTTGTTTAGAAGAGCATTTCTTATACTCCACAAGACCAGAGACAGAAGTGGAGATGATTTATAATGTAGAAATTATTTGTTAGTCCAGCTTCTATATTTTACAGGAAAGCCTTTTGAATGAGACAAATCAGTGAATTTAGTCAATTCTGTCAGGTTTTTGGTCCTGAGTAGTAAATAACTGGAGTGAGTTTCCCATCCGCGGTCCAAAATTAACTTGTGAACAGTTATAATATACTCAAGACACAAAAGATTCTATTTTGGGCTTTAACAGATAGTTGAAGGTTTGTACTAGGACAGGAAATATCTTTAAAAGGAAGCATTAGAGAGTCCACTGAAGCAGTACCTTTAAAAAAGTACAACTTGGAGTCAAGTGGAGAGAAGGCAGCAGCTTCGATGGCAAGAGGGAGGTCAGGCCAGCGCCGACGGAGCGGCAGTGGGCCACTCACAACACCATCAGCTGACACTGTCCAGTGCACACTGCCACGAAACACCAGCACTGTGTCATTCTGGTCTGGAACCAAACAGAAAAAACAGTAAATGGATAGTGAAGCTACATGTTTTTAATTATTTCTTGACTCTTCATTAGCAGAGTGGGTTGTCTATTAAAAATGTAGATAAAAGCTGAATACAAACTTAAAGTGAGTGAACCTTTTGTAGTAGATTCTCCTTAACATTAACAAAACAGTATAGACTGGAGGGAGTGGGGGGTTCAGTTAAAAATCAGGAATTTTGTCATAGGTAATATACTGACCGTGTATATGTTCATAAAAACTCCGGTTAAAACTGAGAATTATATCACAAACAGAGAAAACGACATACAAGTGGCTCTTCCACAAAAGTATATCATTAACTGACCCCAAAAACCCGTCTCCATCCACAGTCATTGATCTACCTCTGTAGGTTTTACTGGTGAATTGATGTTGTACATTAGTGTTTCCATGGTAACTGCAGAGCCTCTAAACATCAGCATAGGTCAAAGCTATTTAAAAAATATTGATTGACTAAAGAAATGACTTGTTTAAAAGACTAGGATCAGTATTGGTAGTTGAAATAAGGATGTGATTTAGGCTACCTGAATCAAAATTAAATATGTATATTTAGCAATGATTACATTGATGGTTTTTTTTTTCAGTTTTCTTGTGGAAATGTAAATAGGGTTAACCAATCCTAAGTTTTATTTCAACCTAAACCCTTTCAGTCACATTGCATATGGAACAATGGATATGTAATTTTTTTTTTTGTTTGTTTGTTGGTTAAAGAAATTAACTGAATAAGCTACTCCTGCTACTACTACCATGAAAAGATGACAAACTGCAGTTTACAACAGTTATCTACATGTTCTGATAGATTTAGTGGATGAACATGTGTTAAAGATTATAGATCAGAAGATGCATTTGGTCTTTATGGGTTAAAGTCACAGCATGTAGGACGGCCTCACCCATAGTGATAGCATCAAAGACACCCTGGCAGTAAAGAGGTTGGGCTGTTGTGTGATGCCCCGTGTGGGTCTCCGTGAACTCCCACTCCTGTAGCGCAGCGTGTAAAACCTGACCCGGTAGTCTCACAGGTCGATCACCTGATGGTTTACCTGAGGACAGAGATAAAACACAATACCATAAAATAAACAGCATCAGTCACAGCTATGAAAGCTACAAATCTACTCCATCTCAGCAGTGTGTGAACCTGTGACTGTGTGTGTGTGTGTGTGGGGGGGTGCTAGCTCCCAGCCAGATCCCCATCCAATACATTTTTAATAATAATACACTATATTTTTATTGTTTGTAAAAAATATATATATACAGCAAATGCAAACTTGTCATTATTATCGAGACCTCCCAAAATGTCATTAATTGGTTTTCAAGGGGACATCATGTTTCACCGGGGGGTGGGGTGGGGTGGGGTGGGGGGGGTCTATGGCTCCCCTAGTCCTGTTCTGTGAAGATGGGAAGTGTGTATGTGCAACCAATGTTAAAGATATTTAAACATTGTCTGAGTTCAACAGCGTGGGAAAAAATGATCCTGGAAAGACACCAGACAATCAAACACTGGAGAATTCTCCCAAAATAGACCGGGATGATGTTAACATTTAAATAGTCTTGTACAGGATGTGGCTGAGTTGATGTATACTGATGGATGACATTTTACAACACAGGAAATAAACAAATGACAACTAACAGTGCCTTTACTTAACAACAAGCATATCATGCTTCACTTTAAAACAGGAGCCTAATATGTTCAGTAGAAAAAGCAGACTCATACAATTGAAGAACTCAAACTTAGAAAAATAAAAAAAAAAATAAAAAAATGAGATGTACGATATGTAGAAACGGTGAAGTAAAAGATGACGCTTCAGATATGATGACAGATGTTTGTTTGTGAACATCTGAACAAACATTTGTGTAAGAATTGGATAAAATCAGCATGCCAAAAAGAGGAAGGAAGAAAGCAGGAAGAACTGTTACACACACCATGTAATGTGAATCACAGTCTGATCAGTGTGTTTTAACCCCTGGACATCCACTGGATTATCAGTGACCCCTCTAAACTCAATCATAGACCACCACCCCACAATGTTCATTAAGTCACAAATATATTACACGTGCCAACATAGCCCTGGTACATGTCATTAGAAAAGTTATATTCCCCATATTTTTGTGATTTGGGTATTTTCATTGAAATTGTGAGCACTTAAAAAAAAAAACACATCAGAAAGTTAAAGCACGTTAAAGCCCATAAAGACTGATCACTACTTTTCAGGTAGTTCCCAAATAATTAAAAAAAAATGTTGCTTTTTTTTTAAATGTCTATATTTAGCATGTTCCAAGAGATTTAACACAATTTATTGTTGTTGTGCTGGGTACCACTTGTTTTTGGTTAGGTGTGTTTCTAACACTAGCAGCAAAACTACTGGATGAATTCATACCAAATTGGGGTTATATATTTCCAGTGACCCAGAATAGGGGTCGTTACAGTTTGGGAAAAGCAGATGCAAGTTAAAAATTGTAATGAATTTTTTTAATCTTTTTTTTTTTTATCACCTATTTATTAGGAGAAAAAAAAATTCAAAATGTCTAAAAACAAAGACAATTTTCTAATTTCCTTCAATCTTGGTACATATATAGAGGCAAGTCATTTGCTGATATCAGCACATATGTAGCCATGAGAACATCAGCTGGATCAATGCCAAAATAACCTACAATACGTTCGAGGGGCAGGATTTGTTGTACCAGGCACCACTTGTTTATACATAAGAGTAAAGGATATATAATAAATGATACACATTGTTATTGTATCAGCATCTGCATTATGTATAAAGTCAAATAAAGACAATGATAATTAACTACCATATCAAGAAAATGTATCTTTGGTGCAGCTCTGGACTCTGGACGGTGAAGAGAAACAAAAATGTAAGTCCTACTCAGAATTTTGTTGAACAAGATACTACAAGTTAAATATTACAGACCATTTTTCTCATAGTCTTCCCTCTGCGCGTCATGCTTCAGGGTTTTTATGTTTCTTGTCACTGAACAATCAGATGAGGTTAGGTGCTCTGGGGACTGACGTGTTGAGGCTGCTTTACATCTGCTTCTTATCACATCACAATACCAAACACAGGGGATGCTTCACACACGTATATATTCACTGACTGACGCACCAACACTAGTATCTTAAAGCAGATGTACTATTTTCACAGCGCCCGCAGTGCTGTCAGCTGAAGTTTTTGTCCATGTCTGCTTTACATTTGTGGGGGAGCAGCTGCTGAAATTCCTGCCACAGGGCAAAAAACAGGTCGATAAGCTTAAAGCTGGAACACATGCCCTGAGACCGTTAACCAAACTGCCCTGGATTTTGAATTTATGAGACATTTACAACAAAGCTAACTTGTCCAATGCAGTCCTGAATTCTTTTTTTTTTTTTTTTTCCAAATATGAACTTTTTCTCATCTTTTATCATTATGACAGAAAGATTTTGTTATATGTATACACATGTACACTTGTTTCAAATAAATATTTATAAAAAATACTAAAAAGACAAAAGTAGATTCAGTGTCACCATTATACAGTAGTTGAAAACATTTTTGGACACCTCATGCAGTTATGGTATGTTGCATTAAGAGTCATTGAAATGTGCCAGGTAATGTTCCATTGAATTTTGCTCTTAACCCTCATGCTCCCCAATGCATGCACTCTGGTCCATTACTTTCAGTAAGTTAATGTCCCTTGAAACGCAACCAGGGCATGACATGGTGAAACTTTCAAGAATTTAGTTCTGTTATTTTTTTCTCGTTAACAAAAAAAAGCATTTGTTTGATAGGTACATTTGGAAGTGTACTATTTTTGTCATCCAGGTAATATTTTATTTGCCATATTTGGAAGGTTGTCTTAATATCTTAGTGTCTTTGTTCTATTTTTGTCAGAGAAACTGCCTCTAATACACAGTACTAGTAATATTTTTTTGACTGGCTGAGACATTTATATTATGTTTTACAACTTCATGTAGTGTTGGGAGGTCATTTGCACTTTAACCTTTGAACCAACAGGTGCATTTGGGGGAAAAATATATATATATATATATATATTTTGCTGCATTGTTGTAATCCTAATCATTTATTTGCCCTCTCAGTAAGGTAGTTTTGAGGACCATATCACAATGACTTTGAATTAATTTTCCAGTAACTAAATATTTGAAATATGACCAATTCACCTATCAGTGCATGTCTTTTGGATGGTGGGAGGAAACTGGAGAAAACCCACACAGACACAGTGGAGAACGTATAAACTCCACACAGAAAGGTCTGGTGTGGGATTCAAACCAGGGTCCTTCTGTCTGTGAGGCATGAGTGCTAACCACTGCACCACCGCGTATTCCTCAAACTTTAAGTCGATTACCAAAAATGTTCAGTTGTTGATTGAATAGGACAGAGCAGCACTACAACCTGGAAGGGATGGATGGAGTGTGAAGTGGCTCATTTGCATTTAAAGGGCCAACGCTCAAAATTACCTTTCTGGTGTCAATACTCAGAAATGGGGGTGAAGATGGACCTGTGAACTTGAATTAATGCAAAATTCAAATCCAAAATATAGCATTTACAGTTTATGTAGACCACAAGGAAATGGTTTTAAATGCAGAATTACTTAATAAATAAATAAAATAAATATCAGGATCCAAAACTGGGTTGGATTATGTGGTTGCTGTTTATTAAAGGAAAATAACAACAATAATATGACACATTAACTAATGTTCCTAATTAAAACAAAGGAAGAGTTTTACAGAGGATCTAAATTTTGTTGCAGTGAAAATAAACTACAAAAAGACAAAGTGATTGAATGTGAAAAATTAAATGAGAGAAATTAACATAAAAAATGAAAATGATGTTAAATAAGCAGTGACAATGAAATAATGTAGTAGACGCAAGAAGACCAAAAACCAAGACATCTGACAGGTGAAAACCTACAACTGTTGTTTTTGTAGTTTATTACATTTAGGACCCAAGGAGATGCCAGAGAATTGAGATGGAAAATATTTGGGAGCCACTGCTGTAACCAGTATTCTTTTTCAAGGCCCATGCTGTTAATACCACCAACCAAAACACACCCCCATGTCCTCTCCTGGAGGGTGTACTATACTATGACCACATTTCACATCCCAAAACCCACCCCGTGTTACCAATATAGTCTATCTGTACTACTTTTTCATCAGAGGCAGTTGGCAGCCACCTAAAGTATGAGAAACGCCTCAGGGAGCACTTGCTATTATTGCTTAAGCAATTATCTAAAACACTTATGAAACCTGTCTGAATTACCTTGATGGGGGCACGTCGTATAGTCTTACTACTACACCACTGGAAGCCAACAGCGATCACCAATTAAAGCTTCTGAAACAACCTGAAACACCTCAGGGAGCACATACTGTACTAATACTTGAGAAACATATACCAAGACTAGATCACTGAGAGAGCGCAGACCTACAGGAAGGAGCGCAAATCTGCCAAGGTTTGGATGTGGATGTTCGTAACTTATTTGTAAACTAGTGTTCCACGTTCACTAACGATTTATTTTATTGGTCATTAGCAATCTCCCTTAGAGGGTTTAAAAAAAAAAGAAGAAATCGTCTGTCCTGTTTTTGAGATATGGCCATTTTAATATTCGACCACGTATGATGGCACTTTGAATGTTATGAGACGTTGACCTTTGACCTTTATAGCTCAAACTGTAATGGTGTCTCCATTCACGCATAATCAATCATCTCAGAAAGTTTCATCAAAATCCATCTAACTTTTTGAGTAAAACATAACCTCTGTCCTGAAGGTAACTAGTGCAAAATAGTTTATTCAGCATATTTAAAGAGGATGGAAATGCCCCCACCACACCACCAACCCACATCCACTCATGAACACCCTCCATAGAACCTGAACTTTATTATTTTCCATTCCCTACTGCTACAAATGTCCTTTTATTACTGTGCATAAAGTATGTAATGGATAAATAGTTTTAGGAAATGTATGCAGCAGGTGCTAGTCTGTCAAGTTAACGAGGGGGATTTGTGTTGTTTTTGCAAATAACTGGAACATGTTCCCCCTTGATGCCTCCTCAGTCCATTTAATAATTTCAAACACTGTCATGTCAAGTTGATTTTACTGTATTATGTGCCCATACTAGATGTTAAGAATAAAAAAAAAAAAACGTCTCATTGACAATAGTAGCGTCTCATTGACTTGTATCTAGAAAGGTCTAAAAGTGTTTTTGAACTCTTAATGTTATCCAATCTCAATCTTGTCACTTTTTTGTCTGTGTGCTTCTAAAGGTGTAGCAGCATAAGACACACAAACCAGTCCCTCCAGGATTTCACGGGCCTTTTTTGAGATTGTTGCTGCCTAAAATATCTGTTGCATGAGCTCTTCTTAAAATTGCAATGAAAGTTGCGGTGATTTTTAGGCTTTTGTTGCAGGAAGAAATAGAATTTGCGATAAGTGGTTGCAATTTTCCCTTTTTTAAAAAATCAAAATTCATCTAAATTGTCCTTAAGTGTGAGAGTGATTGTTTGTCTACATATGTTCAGCCCTGAGATGAACTGGAGGCTCATACAGGGTGTACCCCGTCTTCACCCATTGTAGCTGGATTAAGCCCCCAGTGACCCCAGTGACCCTAGTGAGGATAAAGCGAGTTCAGATAATGAGACCAGGCTCAAAGTTTGGACATATTTTCAGTATCAAGTGCAACCACTGCTGTTGACACATAATTATGTCATACTCAGAAAAATAGTTTGTCTGCAGTCTTGACCTTATATGTGCAAATGTCATGTTGTAACAAATTAGGCAGGAATGAAAATGGGTTGCACGATTCCCCTCGATTTTGAGTGAAATTACATAAATAAATTAACCAAAGACTAATAAGAGTGGGTTTAGTTAAATATGATTCCTTTAAATTTGGGAAATACAGGGTGAGAATGTAATTTAACTAAAATGAAAATGTAGTTTGTTAGGTTGTACAGAATATGGCAAAACACATGATTATATTTAGGATCTATTTCTATCGTTCGTCTCAGATGGGTAAATTGTGCCGACAGTTGCAAGTCAAAAAGGGTATGAACCCAAATCAACTCAGCTGTACAAATAATATGCCAGAGCTTATAGAGTAAATGTATATTTAAAGAAAATACTTGGGGAGAAAATATACATTGACTGCATTTAGCAAAGGTGGATTTGAACTTCTGACCTCAACTACATGTTGTACACACTGAAAGGGTGTTTGGAAGAGGCAGCAATGTTTTTCTGTCCTAGTGAATAAGGGAGGCCCTGAGGAGAAAATGTTGGCAAATACCTTTTAAGGAAGATGAGGCCAAAATATCTCCAGAGGCGGAGCAGATGGGACTCCTCAGAGTTTAAACAGCAGAGAAAGCATCTGGTCTGCCTGTGAGCTCCTGCTGGGTGGGATCCTAAATACAGAGCTTAATTAAGTGGCTATCCTGCAGCCGTGCTAGCATTCCTGCACAGCTAGTCCTGATTAAGATTTCACAGGCTCTTTGCAGCTGTATTACACCTGTTTTTGTTTCCAAGAAGGGAAAGTACTTCACACAGTGACTGCACCATCACAGGCAGGGTTCCAGTAGTTCAAGTGGTTTTTGTGTGAACGGTTAAGAAGTCCCACTGTTGTGCAACTGTTGGGAGTGCAATGAGTTTCATAGTGACAGAAAAAAAAAAAAAATGCACATGCAATGAAAAGACTCGGTAGCACATGTAGAAACCTGCCTTATACATACCAGAAAGACAACACTCTGTAAATAGACAGTACTATTATTACCATACATAAATATGGATGTAATGGTCCCACACTCAGGCCACGATCTGCTGCAGCAGTAAACGGTCATAACAAGGCCAACACACTGCAACTCCCAGGTAAACGCATGAGAGGTATGATGATAATAATATACAAACAGAGCGCTGCCTGTGAGTGAGAAAACAGCCACTCTGCCAGTGAGGAAATCACAGTACAGTCATACCTCAACTTACGAAAGCCCCAGCTAACGAATTATCCAAATTGGAGAAAAACCTTTACGTAAATTTTTTAATCTCTGAATACGAAAGAAAATTTCATTTACGAAATTTAAACTCCTGAGACATAAATACAGTACTGCACATAAATACACACTGTACATAGAATCCCATTGGCTATGAGGGAGCTGCCCATTATGCTTTTAGTGACCTTTGACCCTCATTCACCACAGTTCTAACAGGCATAAAGGACAGAGTTACTGTTGTTTGGTGAGTTTTTCCCAGTGTGCTCATTGAAACTATTACAGTACGTATTCGTTATTCATCATGAGCCCAAAGAAAGTGATTCCTGGTGCAAATGAAAAGAAGAAGCGGACTGTGTTATCAATAAAAAGTGAAACAGAAGATAATAAAAAGATGGAGGAGGCAGCCATTATTCCATCAGCACCAATTAAAGACATGCTGGACACATTTCATCAACTTTCTGAATTCGTGGGAAAAAAATCCATTCCGAAAAAACTATCATGACTACTACTATCGCCCACTTTGATGACGTACGCCTTGTGCATTTTAGGAAGATTATGAGAAGTTGTTAAAAGCAATCATCTTTGGATCGATATTACACCAAACCTCCATCAACAAACATTGTTGAAGTTGAAAGTGACAAAACAACCACAGTGGTATGGAAATTATTTTCATGTCTGGTTCATTTTAATGGTTTAGTCAGTGAAGACATTTCCCCACTGAGACCAGAAAATTACATCTAAAATCTAAATTTTATTTTACGTTTAACACATTTCATACAAAATGTGTATACTTTTATAATTTTGAAAGGGTTTAGGGGGTAGTATTTTGGGCCTTGGAAGGAATCAGGCTTTTTACATGAATAACGTAAAATGTATTTACGAAAAATTCACAGTATGAAAACACTTATGGAACAAATTAATGTCATAAGTTGAGGTACCACTGTATGTGTGTCCGAGCATGTGGTTTTGGATTTAGTGTTTTATTTTGGCATATTGTCTCTGCTGCCCTAGGTCTTAAAGTACTGAGATGACACAGAACTAAAACTGACAGATTAGACTTTTCCTCTCGTTTCCGATTAACACTGATACTTTTTTTTTCTCCATTTTTTTTGTCTTATTGTTGTCCTCTGCAGTCTGCTCTTAAATCTCAGTTGCTGCCCTTGTCCTTTAATTATAATATTTTCAACAGTGAATGTCCTGTGCAGATTTATGATTCCTGGGAACCCCAGAGAGTCATTTCTGTTCTATTTATTGTAGTTCTGTGTGCAGCTTGATGACCTCCCTGCTCTTCACAGCTCACTGCCACTTTATGGGCAACAGACGACTAAAGACTTAAGACAATCCTGTAACAATCTGGTTTTGTTTCCCTACAGAAACCTGGTTTTACAATCATTCATTAAATGAGTCTTTTCTATGCAGTTTCATAACATACTTCTGCTTTGTTTCACCATCTTTGAACCACATCAGTCCAGACAATGAAACCTTCATCATCTTGTTAAAAACATGCTTTTCTAAGCCCTGGATCAATTGACCTGAAGTAAAATTGACCAACATTTGTGAGTGTGCTATAAAGGTGTTGGGTTTAACACCACACATACCTCCATGCTGGCTACTAGTAAATACTCCTTCGTCTAAGCGCCATCTGTCAACTTTCCCCTTGTTTAAAAAGAGACAAACGACTAAGGTCCAAAATACTTCAGACACTGTGTAAAATGTAAATAAAGACAGAATACAGTGATTGTATTGCCGCTGTCAAATACTAAAATACCTTCTTGTTCTTCAGTTTAAACTTCTTATGTTCCCATGTTCTGTTGTGAATAAAAGAGTTTATAAGACTTAAAAATGTAGGAATATCGGCAATCTCTCTCTCTCTCTCTCTCTCAACTGTTTCTTTTTTTAACATTTTTAAGCAAAAACTAAAATAGGAACGCAGAATACATTTCCTGGTAACTAATTACTTTGCTAGCGGAGTAACACAGTTAGTAATGCAATTACTTTTTGGGGGACGAACTAGTATTCGTAATTATTTTACTTTTTCAAAGTAACTTACCCAGCACTGCTTACAAATCACTGCATTGTGTTTTTATTTACAATTTAACACTGTCCTAACATTTCGGGAATTGGGATCGTCTGTGTGTGTGTGTGTGTGTGTGTGTGTGTGTGTGTGTGTGTGTGTGTGTCCCTACCATACAGCTGTTGCACTGCGATGATGTCATCCCAGCTCAGCACCAGGCTGCGGCCAAGTTTCCTGTAGTACGGTGACATTAAAGCATGGCGGACAGGTGAGTGTTCGAGTCCCAGAGTGTGTCCGATTTCATGAGCCGTCACCATGAACAGGTTGTGTCCCTTATGTCCATTTAGCGTCCACCTCTCTGCCATGTCGAAGTGGGCCTCACCACGGCGAGGCAGAAAAGCATGAGCCAGAGTTCCCCCTGAAAAGTAGAGTGCAAGGATGACTCACTGTAATATTCATATTAGATTTTTTTTAACCAGGAAAAATCCCATTGACATTAATAATCTTTCATACAAAAATCCTGGTCAAGACAAGCAGCAGCAAATCTAACAGTTATAGGATTACACTGTTAACACATATATGAACAGACGCATATTAAAAATAATATTAACACTGCAAAAGTCAAAATCTTACCAAGTATATTTTTTTTCTATTTGTCATCAAAATATCTTATCATTCTTAAAATAAAACATAATAATCTAAAGAGTAACTTGTAACTGAGATATAAGACTTTATTTTTAGATAATAGATCTTGAAAATCTTATTTCAAGAAATCTTATCAAGATAATTTTCAGCTGTTCCTAGTTTTATTTGTTGTTTTTTGGATTTTTTTATTTTTATTTTTTTTGCTTGAATTAAGCTAAAAATCTTGACTAAAGCAAGTAAATCTGCCAATGGAACAAGTGAAAATTAGCTTGATAAGATTTCGTGAAATAACATTTTTAAGATCTATTGTCTAAAAATAAGTTCTTATATCTCATAAGTTACTCTTTAGTTGATTACATTTCATTTTAAATGACATGAGATAATTAGACTAGAAATGATAAAAATGCACTCGGTAAAATTTAACCTTTTGCAGTGTACAAGCACATTTAGAAAAACAAGAGCAAGTTATGGAGTCTGTGTCCAGGACTCTGTTCAGACTTAACAGCACTCAAATAAATTATCTCAGTCAGTTTCCAGTCTTTGTCCAGCTGACTTCATGCAAGAGGTGCAGAATAAACAAAAGCCCTTTGACCCAGTTCTGTATGAACATATAGAACAGAACGCAGCACATGATCATTTATACAGAAATAATAAATATCAGAACTTCTCTTTAGTTAAACACACTAACATTTACAGATTCCAGTTGATTGTGGCTTAATTACATATTTTTATTGTGCATTTAATATTCTACAAGCAACTAAATCCTAAAACAGCTGAACAGATTAAGTGTATTATAAAATATCTGACCTCACATACAAAGGTGTCCTGTATTTGACCACATGTCCCACAAGACCTGGTGTTTTAAACATACTGTCATCAAACTATGGTCTCAACACTGTTTATTCAGTAATCCATTATTGTTTACACATAAACAGTAAGACTTGTCCAGCTTTTTTATTCAGGAAGTAGGGATTAAAGCTACTTTACAAGAAAGACCTGAGAATAAATTACATACACACAAGATTACAACTGAGATAAGCTTCACAAAACAATCGTCGACACATGCAGAGACAAAAGCACATGTTTTCCCTGTTCACTGTAGCTGTCACATATGGAAGTGTACGACTGCATAGAACCACTTATTATCAAATCCAGTAGTGAAAAAAAGGTTTCATACACCCTTAACATTTTACAGTTTCCAGTATATTTACAGAAAAATATGTTTTGCGTTTACCTTGGTATGTCATCGGCTAATTTGTTTTTAGGAATGACAGTATGTATATATCTTTAGAGCACTAGTTGCTTCAGACAAAAGTGCCGTCACCAAATATTTGCTAAAAAAAAAAAAATCCTCCTTCAGTCTCTGTGATGATTAAAAAAAGAAAAGTTAATCACATCCATCTAATAGAAATGACCTACAATCTCTACGTTCAACAACACAAGGGCACAAAATGCTAGGAAAATCTGAACTTTTTCATTTAATCTTTGGACAATAAACAATATGTGAATGACTGAATGTGCCTGTGACCATTTCTCTGGTTGTTTTGTACCTTATATTCTAAAAAAAAAATATATAAAATAAAATAATAAATTACATTATCGCAATTCTTCCATGAAAAGTTAAAAAAAAAATTTTTAATTCCAATATCATGGCGAACAGTGTTTTGGATAATTCATTTAATATATGCATGTACTTTTTCTATTAAATATAATGTGTGTTGGTGTTTGGGATGAGAACCCTGTTTAGTACTGGTTTATTGTCTGACCTGGTCCGTCAAAGGCGTTGCTGGCCCCGTCGTTGTGGTCTCCCTCATAAAAGGCCAGCCGGATGTCTGCGGGTCCTTCAGGAACCTCCTGGAAAACCAGACCTGACACATTGCTCCACAGCTGGAAGGCGGCTTGCACCACCAGCCGCACAGAACCCAAAGACAGGTGGCGAGGCCAGTTCACGATCTGGTAGGTCAGGTGACGCTTGTACCACTTCTCTACTGAAAACAAACAACAACAAAAGAGAAAACAGGAAGGTTTGTTTTCCATGTGACCTCTGTTCCTTGGTTGCTTTCATGCTTACTACGTTTATGAAACTGGCTGCAACAACCTGCTGTGGAAAAACACACAAGTGCAACAACTTTAACAACTTTTCATTCCATAGTTAAATGCTGCTCAGTCACCCACTGCTGCAACTTAGGCCCCGTCCCATTTCTCCCCCTTAAAACTTCCACTTGGTTTTAAGTGCCCCTAAAAAGCAAATTCCACTCATTAAGGGGAAATAATTCCCCCTGAAAATGGGACACCACTCGCGAAGTGAACGTAACAAACGTGTTTACGTCACACGCTGACAAGTCTACCCCGCCAAATATGAAACCACCCCTCCGCGAGACTGACAGCAGCTGACTACTATTTACACGGAGGACAAATGGCGGTCCCAGCTGTGTTGCCTGTTGTGTTGGCTCTGTTTATTTACCTTCGGGATGCGCAGAGAAGAAATGCGGCAAACAGAAGACGCATTCGCCGTCTACTTTGCCTTTCGGTCTTGTCTCGGGTATGTTGATTTATTTAAATATTATGATGTATTTTTTCTTCAATAGTTGGCGATTTATAACATTAACGTTAGCATTACCGCTAGCTTGACAAGGTAACATTACCGGTCCAGTTCCTCCAGCCGCGGCCGCCATTTTTGTTGTCAGAAATCGGTCGGCTCGCTGAGCTCGCAGTGCATCATGGGTAATTTCATCTTCCACTCAAAACGAAGTCCGCAACCAACCTCACTACATTTTGAGGGTTAATTTTAAGGGCAAAATCGTACTCCCACTTGCTCCCCTAGGTAATGGGACACCCTACCCCTACACATGAACGCGCAAAATCTAGGGTTAGGGGAAATTTTAGGGTTAGGGGGAGAAATGGGACAGGGCCTTAAACTTTGGTTTTGTCCTTTTTATAATAATAATGAAAATCACAGAGTAAATCATGATGCAATTATCCTATTAATGACAGAACCATAATGGAGCAATTCATTCGTAACAAGACAGTCAGAGACAGCAGACCTCCAACAAGGCTTCATAGGACGTCAAAACATAACGTGATTGAGCCATAGATGTTGACCCATCTGATGTCCGAAAGTTAGGGGTCAAAGGTTAGGGTTATAGGTGTTGACCCATCCAATGTCCGAAGGTGAGGTGATGCCAGATTCTATCTTGTCTGAATCCTAAGGTATTACCACTAATGTGTTTCAGCTGTTGACTTTTAGTGTGACCTTGACCTTTGACCTTCATTGCTCAAAATCTAGTGGGTTCTTCTTTGACCCATTATATATCATTCCTGAAAGTTTCATTAAAATCTGTTCAGAACTTTCTGTGTAATCCTGCTGACAAACAAACAGACCTGAATTTATATACCTCCTCGGCGGAGGTAACAGGTGAAATGACCAAATATTATGTATTTATTCAATTAATAATTAATTAATAATTATTGTGTGTGTGTGTGTGTGTGCGTTTTCATAGCATTTTACACCTCGAATTAAATCATGTACAAAAAAAAAATCTTAATTTCATGCATTTGGACACATGAACACTGCCTGCAAATTCCATGTCAATATTTGCAGTAGGTCTTATTGTGGTGATATAGTTATAGATATATTTTCTTATGCAACATATTCCTTTATCAATATTTGGTTCCACCCTATTGAATAATAAGCCTTGTAGGTCAGTTTTATAATGCAAAAAGCAGCAGTTGTCGTTCTCTGTCAAAGTCATTGACATATAATGGTCGACCCTATATTTAGTTTTAAAGCTGAATTAACTATATTGGTAGACTAAATGCTAAATAATGGGTCCACTGTCATGACACAAGTTACTGAAGTATTTAAAAGCAATCATTTTGTCATTTTTATACAAAAATACCAAATACAATTTGACCTTGACAGTAGTGTGGTTTGTCTTATGACTTTGCATGCGACCTTGGTCAAACATTTTTAGACTGTTTAACACTGAGAAATTATGCAAGACATTAAAATAGACTTAAATGATCTAATAATTGGAATAAACATTAGTCATACTCCTCTATGCTCATTTCCTTAATGTCTGGATTTATACCATCTTTGCCTTTTATAACACGTTCATTGTTGTCATGGGAACATTAAACAGTTTTTATTATTATTACCCACTATAGCCATGCATTTACAGCTTGTATATCCTTTATCATAATTTTGGATATCACACACAGAACTGAAATGTGTTGGGAGTTGTACCTCTCTGCATCCAGGAGGTCGAGCCAAAATGATAGGATGCTAACCACGTTAGCTCACAGCTGGGTAAACTAACAAGCACTCTGAACACACGCACGACTAAATGGTTTACTTCAACACGTGTCTGTGGTTTCTCAGCTTAAACATAATTACATGTGTCGCTAACATCAGAATCTCACATTTGTTCGGGTACAGAGGGAAGAAGGGGGTGTCGAATTCAGCTGTTCTTTAATTTACACAACTCTAATCTCTAGACATATACACAGGATTACACAATGTGGCAATCTGGAAACAAAGCAAACACGCACACGGCTTTCAACCATCCTGCACACATCGAAAATAAGCAGACCGAGAGGCTGCCTCACAGGAAATAATCATCAGATATTGGACCTTTAGGGAGAAGTTGAACAGTCAGTCTGATGCTCCACATCCAGAGTAAAAGAACCAACTAAATAAATGTTCAAAGCTTTTAAATGTCTACAAAAATACCATCACTAATAATATCTAAACTTTTCTTGGCTGATTTTGATTTGATTTGAAGAGTTTTGAGTGTTTTTCATCCTGTTTTACACCAATAGGTCTTAATTACCCAACAAAAGAACATTTCATTTACACAACTCTAGGTCTGCTCAAACTGTCAGTTCATTTAAATCAGGCCTGAAAATGTTACTGTTCACTGAAGCTTTTACTTAAATTCTTAATTGTCTTTTACGTCTTATTTTAATTGTCTTTTAATGCATTTTAATAAAAAAAAATTTCATTTTAACTTTCTTATGTTTTATGTAAAGCACCTTGAATTGTCCTGTACATGAAATGTACTATTACAAATACATTTTCCTTGCCTTACAAACTTGAAATGGGTTTGGAGTGGCTGATAGGAGTAAATACTCCACATCAAATGACTTCCCAGGATGCACACCAAGGTTTTACACATGTATTTTCACATCTGGAGCTTACATGGAAAGTGGCACGATAAGTCACCGCTTATAGTTGTCAAAATATTTATAAAGCCAGTTGAGGTACAATGTGAGTGGGAAGTCTGCACACATAGCACACTTCTACTCACTCACATACTGAGGTGGTCAGGTTTGAGCAAGAGGATCTGCGGATAATTTTATGAGAGTTATTTTGATGCTTGTTTAAACACAGCGCAGCAGAGATTAATGTAAGAGATGGGAATGATAAACAAACCTATGTGCTGCATACTGTGAATTCCCAAGACGGACGTCAATAGCACTCCAGAGACATCAAAATATCTGGATATCTAGAACCATTAGGCTGTGGGCTTGACATCGGTCTTTCTTAAGTGTAAACAAAGCAATAGAATTTGAGTTTCAGATGTCAGCCAACATGAATCTAAAGGCCTTATGTTGGGAAAATGGGATTCTTGTGTTGCAATTTTTCACAGAAATAGTGGAAATGCCTGGAGGCTAAAAGGCAAAGATCCCACCAGTAGGTTAACATAAAAAAAATAATAATAATAATGATACACAGCAGTTAGACTATACACTGTAAAAAATCTAACTCTTACCAAATGTATTTGTCTAATTTGTAATCAAAGTATCGCATCACACTTAAAAAAATAAAATTACCTAAAGAGTAACTTTTCAGTGAGGTATAAGAACTGATTTTTTGACAATATATCTGGAAAATATCATTTCAATAAATCATAGATTTCTTTTTTTTCTGTTGCTTGAATTAAGCAAAAAATATAATCTTGAATTATCAAAAAAAATTCAGCCAATGGAACACGTGGAAAAAAAACAAAAAAGTTACTCTTTAGGTGATTACATGTTATTTTAAGCACGATGAAATATTTTGATGAGAAATGAAAAAATACACTTGATAACATTCAGATTTTTGCAGTGTAAGCTCAGGAGTGATCAGCAGTTGTGTCTTTTTAACCTTTGTTTTTCGTCAGTGAAGATCAAGTGAGACAGCGCTGCTGGACTTTCCCACTCCACCTCAGTTTGTCATTCCCCGATGAAATATATATATATATATATATATATATATATATATATATATATATATATATAAAGGCTTGTTGCCACATGATGCTTAGATTCTGTACTGTGCCTTTTTTTCATCTCAGACTAAATGAACGTCCCTGAGGACATCAGAGAAGCCAGGAAGTCAGACACTCAAGACATTCCACGACTTCCCTTATGGAAGTAATTAACATGATGTTCTCTATAGCAGCAGTGTGGTGATTATCACAGACATTAGGAAGTGCTCTGATCATCTGATAGTCAACGTTATTGTTTGTGGAGGTGCTCAGAGATTTTGCTTGTTACTGGTGTGAACAAAGCTGTTTGACATGCACACAAAGACCAGTCTATTATGTGGCCTTTGTTTCCACTGGAAATTATCTTTAATTAAGCACACACACACACACACACACACACACACACACACACACACACAAATCTGCCAATGGAACAAGTGAAAATGATCTTGTTCAGATTTGTTTAAATCAGATTTTCCAGATCCATTGTCCAAAAATAAGTTCTTATATCTCACTGAAAAGCTACTCTTTAGGGGATTATGTATTAGTTTAAGTGTGATCAGATGTGTGGACTAGAAATGAGAAAAATACACTTGGTAATATATAGATTTTTGCAGTGTACTCAATGTTTTACTATTAAATATGTTATTGGGATAATTACTGCTCCATCAATGTGTATGTTGCATCTCCCAGTTGCATTTGTGCAAAGTTAAACAAATTTTAACTAATTTATATTCTGGGTCTCAATCTACACTGTCAAAATCAAAATCTTACCAAGTATATATTTCTTAGTTCTAGTCAAAATGTCAAGATTTAATGAAATCAGACTTTCCAGATCTATTGTCTAAAAATAAATTCTTATACATCATCAAAGGTTACTGTATGTTTTATTTTAGGTATGACGAGATATTTGGACTAGAAATAAGGAAAAATACACTTGGTAAGATTTTGATTTTCTTGGGGTGAAAATCAAAATGAGGAAAAAAAGACAACACATACAAGTAATATGTGAGCAAACCCATGTTGCAACAGGCCACAGTAATACTACTGTTGGAAAAGATAGTTTGAAAGCAAGTCACAAGAAGTCAAACTACAACTCTATAGTTGGAACGAGAATAAAACTATTTAGAAAAAAGTAATCAAACTGACAACATGAAGATGATATAAAAGTCTTACAAAAAATAATGTATGCCAACAGAAAAGTATAATGATGCTGTGAAACATGCAAAGGTCAACTGAATATCAGCACATGAGAGGGGAAATGAGAACTAATAGTACATAAAAAAAATCAAACCGAAATATTTTCCTTTATGTGTATAATTACTATGTGTAATTTCAGTATAAGCAAAAAAAGTCATTATGTAATAACTAGAACCATTGGAGAGTTTTGCCAGTGACACATTTTTTGTCGTAATGATCTTTGCTAACAGTTGTTTTAGATCGTTTTCCAAATTCTGTGAGTTTTTTTTATATTTTAAAGATTGCAAATAGTCCCTTTGTGTCACCACAAAAACCTTCCACCATGATTGTATAAATATGAACATAGGGGAACTATTAGCAAATGATAGTAAAATGTACATACTGTAGATTCCTAGTTTAACCAACAGTGGTCCTTTACATCTTAGCGCTGTCTGTCTCTTTGCACACATGCCGTTCTCACAGTCTCTACAGATGAAAAAGTATTCAAGAAATTAGCCAAGGACTATCTAAATATAGTGCCAGTATTAAATGCTGGGATATTCAAAGCATAGGTGACATCTTTGACCTGCAGGTGGCACTACAAGAAAACTCAGAAAATATTCAGCGTCATTCTCAAAGTCATAAGAGTTAATCATTTTAGTCTGGAGCAGTGGTGACGTGTTCAATACACTGTCTTTGCCAGTCATCAAACCCTCCAGCGAACATGGATGAGCTTAACAGTGTTCAGGGACAGATGTATAAGTACACACCTCTGAAAAATAACACACCCACACCTATCACACTCTCACAGCTCTTATCTGAGACAAGGCTGATGGAATGTCAGCTCTGTAAATATCAGAGGGAGCGACCACCACATCCTGCAAACCAAGGTCTGTTTTCATTTTCCAGGGAGCACAGAAGTATCGACATTCACACAAAACAAGAATCACATTATCACATTGCAGCTGAGAGTGAATAAACACACAGGCAGTTTGTTGGTGTGCTCAGCTCATCTGCATGATGCTCAAACCTGCAGGCCAAGGACAAACGGCTCAAAGTGTTCTGTATTAAATTAAAGTCGATGTTTGTCTGGATCAACAGGGGAATGCTAACAGTAGGTAAGGAGGTGCTTAAAGGTGATGGAATGCACAACTGAAACCAAGAGTCTGAGTCAGTCAGCAGGGAATTTACAATTGAAGAGTTCATTTGCAAAAACCGATAACTGCATTTTTCATTCTTTTCACAAAGTAGCATTTTTTTTTCTCTACATTCCAGGTAATACTCATTGATTTGATATATTATTTATTCAATTTAGTGGACCTTACCAAATGAAATAAATATTATATCAAATCAATGAGTATTACCTGGAATGTAGAGTAAAAAAAAAGCCATTTTGTGAAAAAAGAAAAATGGAGTTATCTGTTTTTGCAAATGAACAGAGAAATCTGACCAAACAAAATGTTTGATAGCAAATAATTTTCAGATTAAATAGCTCATTGTGTTAGTGCAAATTAAAATTAAACATGATAGTTAAAGCAGGTCAGAATCAGTACACTTATGGTCAAAATATTAAAAGGTGTCATTCTGCTGAAAACCACTTTTCCACGCTCCTTTTGGAATCTGATGGATCACTCTGAGTTACTGACACATGCTGCGTTTGAAAGTGTTGTGTCACCTCCACTGGCTGTATTTACCATTCATAGAAAACAACACAGAGAAACGAGACACTAAGAAAAAGCCTGTCCACTACACGTCATAAAGATATTGGCGTCGCCCACGTGGGGTTAAGCCCATCCCCCATTGCAGCGAATGTGAAGTAGCATTAGCATTAGCATCTACAAGAGAAGTAGCTGCTGCACAAACTTGAAAAAAATGGCGGACTGTGAAAAGATCTGGGTTCATACACACTTAATTATTACAATTTATGAAAACTAGCTCCAAAAAAATCAAGTCAAATTCCAGTACCTGTTAATTCCACTTACAGTATACTTAAAATTTACAAATGCAAGTTTTGCTAGCAGTAAATGGGAAAAAAAAGTGGTGGCAGATTTAATTACCTTCATTAAAATAACACACTGTGAAGTTCTACAAGTTAAACTATGAAAATAGATGTGAAAGCAAAAGGATTTTACAATTATATCTGATATTTCTTCAATAATATTAAAGCTACATTCATGTTTAAATCACATTTTTCTGCAGTAGATGGTTGTCTTCCTCCTCTTGACTCCTTTATAAACTGTTGGTGGTTTAATCTCCAGTAATGTATGATATTCTATAAGATTATCATATGCTAATACTGTTGGTCTTGTGTGTTTAGTGAGCTCAGGAAACCAGGCCTGTGTTCAGTTTTGTGATATGTGTGCACTTTCCTGCTAATCCAAGAGCATTTTAATGAGTTTATTTTTCTTAAGAGGGTAAAGCATTCCCTCAGCCTATAGATGAACACTGGTGGTTTTAACTGGGTAGGAAATAAAGCCAAAAATAAATCAATTAAAGATGCCATACAAATGTTGCGATGTAAAATGCACAATATGTGTTTCTGTGAGATGTGTAAACAGAAAATTTTGTAAAAAAAAAAAAAAAAAAAAAATTGGACCAAAGTAGAGTACTTGAGTAAAAGTACTTAATTATAAATATAGACATGAAATATAGACATGAGTGTGTATTGTTTTAGCCACAGGCATAAACACAACTACTGTATGAGTGACTTCTCCCAGACAAAGACAAATAAAGGTGGAGGTTACACACTACTGCTGTGAACGTAAACTATTACATTCCTAAACTACATCAATGGATATATGAAGCTATATTTGTGAGAGGTTTGACCCGAGGGTGTACAAGTATCTGCCATTATGAGTGCCCTTTGTGTAATAATGCCGCCGCCTGTCACATGAGTCATGTCTGAGATAATGATAGAGTCGTTCTCTGACATAAGAACAGGCTGTAATCCAGCCAAACACTCAGTCACTCAGCGAGATATCCAGACATTCAGCCCAGGAGATATCTGGCCATTGAGATAGCCAGCCTATTGCACACTGCATTATCCAGTCAGTCAGTTATGGATGTGTTTACCAGGAGGAACATGTCAGGTACTGACATGAAGAGGCAGGGGCAAACATCAGCCACCGCTGCATTCCCTGAACATTAGCCAACTTCGTCAGTGACAGGTAGGAATGCAGATGCTTCACACACCATGAGGCTGGAGGCACGGAGAAAGGAAGAGCAGAAAACCTAGTGCTTTAACGAAGAGATGTGATGTGAGGAATGGCCAAAGACCAAAAAGCATGAAAACACAGGCTATAAAAGAAAAAAAGACACATGATGATGAGGTATACTTTGGCACTGAAGCACAGAGAAAATAGATCCAACGACACTTACCAAGTGACCTTACCAATCCTCATTTTTAGTCAACGTATCTCATTACACTTAAATTAAGACATAATGTCATAAAGAGCAACTTTTCAGTGAGATATAAAGAACTTATTTTTAGACAATAGATGTTGAAAATCTTATTTAAAGGAATTTTACCAAGATAATTTTCATGGGCGACTGTGGGTCAGTTGGGTGGGTTGTGGGTTGTGCAATGACTTGGTGGTTTGAATCCTGGCTCTGACTGTCCACAAGTCTAAGTGTCCTTGAGCAAGATACTGGCTTGGTCATTGTGTGTGTGTGTGTAGCCTACGTAAAGTGCTTTCAGTGCCTTAAAGATGGAAAAGCACTATTTAAGTTCAGTCCATTTAGATACTTTTTAGCTTAATTACAGTTGTTGTTTTTTTGTTGTTTTTTTTTTAATTCAAGCAAAAAAATCTGAAAAATTAAAACGATCTTTCTCAGATTCCTTGAAATAAGATTTTCAACATGTATATCTATGGTCAATAAATAACTTCTTATACATCACTGAATAATTACTCTGTTGGATGATTATGTCTTATTGTAAAAAATTAGAAAATTATACTTGGTCATATTTACATTTTCCTTCCACTGTACAGTCCAAAGACACACTGGAAACATATCTAAAACTGACCAGTGTATTTTTCTTCATTTTTAATCAAAATATGTCATCACACTTAAAATAAGACATAATCACCTAAAAATTTACTTTTTAGATATAAATAACTTATTTATAGACAATAGATCTGGAAAATCTGATTTAGGAAATCTAACCAAGACTTGTTCTATTGGCAGATTATTTTTGGCTTTAATTCAAGCAAATAAATCTATTTTAAAAATTCACTTGTTTTAGACGGGATTTTTTTTTTTCTACTATAGTTTGACTGTCACCAAAATAATGAAAGTGAAGACAAAATTCATGAAAAAGTTTTTTTTAAATAGAAATATAAGAATTCCAAGTCAAATGTCCCAGGTGAAGAAAATTGACTTCACCCATTGACATACCATTGAAGCCATGAACAAATCTATTCACTCATTAATAACCTTAAACACTGCTATTAGACTCAGTTGTTGTAGTTTAGTGTGGAAATGTTGTGTCCCATACAGACCAGGTGACAAATTACACCCTACAGTAATTCTCTGAGACTATAAGCCAGAAAAGGACCTTTAACCTGAGTCTGCAACAGATTTGGCAGAATTAAGTCCATTTTTAACCACACTTAAATGCTTCAAACCCTGCAGTCTTTAACCAGTTATAACTGGAGTGATCTGCTCGCCATTTAATGCTTTTATTAGTGCATTTAGAGGAAAATCAGGGTAATCTCCAAAAAGAATCTTCATAATATTCTAAAGGAATTTAAGGGAACAATCAGAACATAATCTACATTACAGCACTGGTCTGAGCTGAGAGCCTTTGTGGTATTTTATGGGAAAGGAACTGAGGAAATTGCTTAAATATGGAGTACTCAAAGTCATTGGACTGGAAGGAAAGCTGACCAAGCATCCTTGAGAAAAGCAGGTGTATACTGAGAAATTTCCATAAAAGCCATTTGTAACTTTAACAAATGTCAGTGAACACACCTAACGTTAGTTTTTCTTGTAAATACAAAGCACACAATATGAGTACTTAATTGTATGTAATAGTAGCTCAGAGTTCTAAATCATTAGACACTCCACCGGTGTTAATTACACCTCTCAGCTCAATTGAGTGCCTTAGTTTACAAAGGTGGACCCTCCCTCCCAGCTAACTGACTCTATGACCCCTCAAAGAATGACGTTGTGTCTCAGTCACATAACAACCTCCTCTGGATGATACCTTGTGTCGCAGATCTTTTTCTACGATGCTGGCCTGCAGCGTTGATCTCCCCGGTGAAGATGGTGTCGATTCTCTGAGCCCACACCTGCTGACTGCCCTCATCGGAGACCCCACAGCGGGGCTCTGCCATCTGCCTCAGGGTGCCACTGTCAAGTTCACCGGTGACAGGAAGGCGAGACAGCCACTGGAACTCACTGCATAAATAGGGAACAGTTGCATGATGTGGAGTATGATCAACAGAAGAGCAGTGAATGACTTCAGGTTTAAGGGTGAGGGCGAGGTTCCTGACATTCCTGGATGGTTCAGGAGAGGGTTCAGGAGAGGTAAGGGTATGACTTCATGCCCTGAACTCACACTCAGCCTTGGGGCCTGTCCCACAGCGGGCCCACCCATGTACCTGATCAGCCCACTGAACACACACAGCTAACTCCGGTAAGAGGTAAAAACAAAACAAAACAAAAAATACTTGGATCTCAATGTACATTCAACACTGATGAAACATATGATGAAATTCATGTTATTGTTTGATACCAGAGGTGGGGTATCCTGATCCTCCAGGGTCATGCAGGATCCTACATGCTTTACATATTTCCTTCTTCCATCACACCTGATTCAACTGATGATCAGCTCATTGTCCAGCTCTGCAGAAGCCTGAAAATAATTTAATGGCCTCCAGGTGTGATGGAAAAGGGAAAAATCTAAAACATGCAGGACACTGGCCCTCGAGCACCAGGATTCCCCACCTCTGTTGTACATATTTCCCTGGTTAAATTACTGACCAGCACATCCTCATGCTCTGCAGAAGCCTGATATAATGGAGTGGCTTCCAGTAGTGATGGAAGAGGGAAATATCTAAAACATGCAGGACACCAGCCTTTGAGGACAGGAGTTTGACACCCCTGCTTTAGATATTTCCCTCTTCCAACACACCTGGGAGCCATTACATCATTATGAGGCTTCTCTATAGCATAATTATGAACTAATCATTAATTGAACCAGGTGTGCCGGAAGAGGGAAATACACAAACATACAAGATACTGACCCTCGATGACTGTAGTTTGACACCTGGGTTTTATATTTTCTCTCTTCCAGCACACCTGGATTTTCAATTCAATTAAATATCAGCTCATCATAATGCTCTGCAGAAGCCTGATAATGATGCAATGACTTCCAGGTGTGATGGAAGAGGGAAATGTGTAAAACATGCAGGACACCAGCCCTCAAGGACCAGGACTGTCCGCCCCTGTTCTATACACTGCAAAAAGATGCATTTTACCAAGTGTATTTTTCTCATTCTGAGTCAAAATATCTCATCACACTTAAAATAAGATCTAGTCACCTAAAGAGTAATGTTTCAGAAGAACTTATTTTTAGATAATAGATCTGGAAAATCTTATTTCAAGAAATCTTACTGAGATCATTTTCACTTGATCCGATGGTAGATTTGTTTTGGTTAATTCAAGTTTTTTTTTTGCTTAAAATGAAACAAAAAACATTAAATACAACTTTGCCAGTAGAACATGTGAAAATAATCTTGGTAATATTTATTCTATCTATTGTATAAAAATGAGTTCTTATATGACACTGAAAAGTTAGTTATTTGGTGATTATATTTTATTATAAAGTGTGATGAGATCTTTTGGCTAGAAATAAGGAAAAATACACTTGGTAAGACTTAAATTTTAGTTTTATAATGCAATGCCACAGTTGTTTCCAGATACATTTTTAATTATTTATTTTTGTGGAATGTACTTTGCGATAGACAGCATTTTTAAGTAAAAATATAAAACTGTTGTCCCTTACAGAGGATAAAAATGCATTACTGGTTCTCAAGATGACATATAAGATCTTTTTAGCAGATGGAAAAACTATTCCATCACTTACCGAATGGCGGCTTGTATCTCAACTGCATTATGGATGTGGTTGTCCTCGTGCAGGTAACCATACTTTTCGAGAAAAACCTGCAATTGGTTTTAGATATTAGCATAACATTTATACAGTATTAACCCATAACAGCAGCTACTGATCTTAAATGTTTAATACCTGTTGACCCACTAATCCTATCAATAAATGTAATGTTTTTGCATGATCAGCATAATCTGATTCTGACTGATTTTTTTAAATCCAGATGATACATCATTGGTGTGCAATCTTTGGTGCATCTTTTTGTGGTCATCAGATATGACCCATGTGGACATTCAAAGGCTTCGTAGTTACCATGGAAACACATAATCTTCTACAACATTGATTCACCAGTAAAAGCCATGGAGACACAGAGTTTATGGTTGGTTAATGTTATACTTTACTGTAAAACTCACTATTTCTTCAGTTTTCTCTGTTTTTGATATACATAATCATCTTTAATTTGAATTTTTGCATGATCAACGTGATCTGATTCTGACAGATTTTTTTAAATTCGGATGATATATCATATACAACTCCCCCCAGCTGTATTTATACATACTCAGTGTAATACTGTGTCTTGATGTTAGGTGTTTCTTACTGTATTCTGTCTTGTCTGTAATTTCATGTTGTTTTGTTATACCTATGTTTTTGTTATTTTGCACTATTAGATTAGATCTTGTATTATCTTTTTCTATTTATACTTTTTTACATTCACATATCTTGTACATATTACTTTGTTACCTAGTTAATTGCGCGTTTGCATGAGAGGTGAGAGGATGTAATTTCATGTGTGCTGTATGTTGTGTATATGGCACATTTGACAATAAAGTTGACTTTGACTTTAATAAAATAAATAGTGGTAAATCACTTATGAGAGGTTAAATAGAAATTTAAAAAAGTCATTTAAGAACTGCCACAAAAGGTCAAACATTATGTGTTTTTCATTTAAAAAAAATTACAACTGCTTATTTATTTTTAATTTGTAGGGTTACATATTTAATTATATGTATAAAACTTGTTGATTTTATAGACCCACAACTCCACAGTAAATGTCTGGTAACACCTCTGGAAAACACTCCTTCCCATAAGAAAAAAAACCCATAAAAGTTGTGAATCTAAGTTTTTATTTGTACTGTATTATATGTGGTTTTCAGTGGTGTGTGGACCTGGACCACCCATATGTGAATGAAACCCCTGGGGTGTCCCTGAAAATGCATAGGTATCATTTAGTAAGAATGTCATGTAAAGTTCTTGTAGTTCTAAAGTAACCTATACAATTATATATATATATATATATATATATATAAAAAAAACAAGAAATGAATCAACAGGATACATGACAAGAGTTGGGTGGATTGTTGTTTGACACAACTTCATTGGTTGTTTAATATAATAATCCCTCAATCTTCACATAGAAGGAGATGGGTTCATGTTGAGACAACAGCAGACACAGGTTTGATTACAGATGTGGTGAAGGTGGGATGGAAATTAAAATAGAGATGACAGATGTTTTTGAGAGAAGAGGAATGTGCAACAAAAATACCCCTTTGTCCCATTAGATATAGAAAAATACCAGAGGGTGATGTTTTATATGAGAGCAAAGCTGGGGAAACAAAGTAATCCTATAGGGTTTTACAGCTTTGATTAAAAAAAAAAAATCTGTGGATGGCAAAAGAAACACACAGACGCAGCCTTAACCACACAGATGTAATTAAACTGGAACAATGAAAACACCCTGACAGCACAGACACTCACATTTCTCTTAAAATGGGCTTTGTGTCTGTATATGAAGCTGTATGTCTAAATACAGGAGGACACTTAATGGATATTACTGAAATACTCCTAATAGATACAGATTCTACTTTTTTTATTTACAACCGATTATATACAACCGTAACTATTATGACAGTAAATACTCCACTTCCACTACATTGTATATGTCTGACTGCTTTAGTTACTGTCAGATTATTTTCCCGTACAATAAAAACTGGAGGATGAAGTGTACCATCGTTTTTCCAAGTTGGATTAAATTACAGGTGCATAGTTTCAAAGCTGTGTTTTTCTGAACTCATGAAAAGTGCTACAGATAATTTATCACATGAATGCAACACTGCACACAAGGATCTTCTGTAATATGATTATGCTGTATCTAAAAGTACTGAGCAGTATATAAAGTCAGTCTTAAATATCCACACAGGTAAAATGCAAAATACACATGATGCACATAAGCAGGAAAACAAATGCAAAATTATATATGATAATTAAACACTGACAACATTTTATTGCACAATAACTACTTTTCACATGTTAAGTATAATTTGTTTATGTGACTTGTATATTTATACATGGGTATAGAGCAGTTTCAAGTATTTTTAGTGTGTTATTAGTATTCTTTTAGTTATGTAAAGGGTATAAAGAGCTGTGAAATTATACTATTTCATTTAAATCACAATAAGAATACAAAATTAACAATCAGAACCTGAAACATGTATATTTATTTCATATCTGAGGATACTATTTTCACAGCTATATCAACTTCTTTCTGATGATATTTAAGCAGACAACCTGGACACTTAAAACACAAACTACTTTAAGATCAAATATAAATGTAATTGAGCAGCTATTTTGTAGTTAACCACCTCCTTATCACATCATGTATATGTGCCATCATGTAAATATCCTTACATTTTAGACTGAAATGTTATACTTAAATGTGCATACTTTTAAGAACATTTATTTCTACCTTTTTAGGACTGGTGTGTTACATATTGCTGCTGTAAACTTACATTTTCCCATGGTGGGATCAATAAAGTCTTATCTTCAATCCATGTTTTAACCTTCAAAGACCTAAACAGCCAACATCTGAAAATTTTAATAGGTGTTAAACCAATAACCCTATCAATATATGTCAATCACTCAGGTAAAATGCAATTTCTCAGTGTTTCATAGTCATGACCCATTTGGATTATCAGAGACAACATTGATTCACACATTTAAACATGTAGTTCAATACTAAATAAATGTGTGTTAGGAGATGCTCGTTTTAAAATATAAGTCAATTTTGCTTCAGTTTTGTATAGATTTAATAAGTATTGCAATTTTTTGATGAACATCTTGCATGATCAGTGAATTAAATGTAGAAAAAGTCGAATTTTTCCTGAAAAACCTCAAATATTGGGGATGATACCACATCAAATGGTGATTAAACAAGAAAGTAGACATGGAGGGAAAACGTGTTTAGATGTTTTTTTAGGTTAAATGTTAAGTATGCATGTCTAACCTCTGGGTCCACGTCCAGCGGGGCTCCTCTGGCGGTGATCACAGCGCTCACAGCCAGGATCCAGGCCCCCCTCACGCCCCATCCACACGTGTCCGGGGGTCGACGCCTCATAACGGGACAACCTGTCTCTGCTCACCCTGGTCCCGCCACAGCGCATTTCTATGTGACCCCTTTATGTGTTCATAGTTTGTTTTCCTCTCAGTCTACACAGAGCGTGCTGCTGCTCGTCTAACACCTCCATCCCTGCCCGGACAGACGAGCACATTTAACCGGGAGGAGTAGTTGGAGGAGGCGGTCCAGCACCGCCCCTCTGTGGGTCTAAAGGCGGATTACCAGCCGAGCATGTCAGCCTCCCCTGGTGTGTACTTCAACAGCGTATTTAAAAAAAAAAAAAAAAAAAAAGAAGCTCGGAATCGATGCAGTTTGAGCATGACAGAATAAATGTAACCACCTGAGGTTTAATGTTGCAAATAATGGACAAAAACATTGAGACCAGAGGAAAAGATCACAGTTTTAATATCATCCTGGAAAAAAAAACAAAAAACAAAAAAAAAACAAGTAAAACACTTTTATTCATTTCATACAAAACAATGGTAAGAAGCCTACCACACAAAACATCTGCACCTAGAATCTGAGAAATTAAAAAGATGTACAAAGAAATAAAGAAAACAAAACAAAAAAAAACCCAAACATGCCAACACTTCCAATCAGCCCCACTGAACCTTCACAGTAGCTCAACACATCCTCCCCTCACAGTTAGAGTTAACGGTGGGATGCACTGGCTATGAAAAGGTACAAATCAGAAGAGTCCGATCCATTCCTTTCCTCCGGTGTGTTTGCCAGCTGATCCGAAATAAACGCTCCCTCCACAGCGAACTACTGGAATGGTGTCTGTCTGCTCAACGCTTAGTAAGGCCGCTCTCTTCTGTCGTCTCTGCGATCACCTCTGAGGGGGTTAGAAAAGAAAGACGTCTGTTACCGACTGCCCTTCTGTCATTAAATGACACTCTTAACAAAGGCAAGGGTGAAGAACGAGGGTTATTTTATTCTTCTTAACTCATCCTCACCACTTGGGAACCTGTAAATTGCCGACATAAATTGCTTTCAGTCAAGTGTCCTTCCTCTAACAACGCCCTGTTATTAACACAGCTCCTCACCTTCAGTAAGTAGCAATAAATCAGTTTGTGTAAATACACAAGACAAGGTGACGTTAAAGTCAAGTGAAGGGTGTAGTATCAATATTCAGACACTTTAGCATGAAACCAAAGAACACTTATCCTACTGAAAAGGACATAACTAAGATTAACCATCACATTGGGAAAACATTTGTAACAGACATCTATGGATGTGTGTGTGTGTGTGTGTGTGTGTGTGGGGGGGGGGGGGGGGGGGGGGGGGGGACAAGTCCGACAAACTATTATTCCCAAAATGTAGCTTTAATGCTAACAGTTTAAATAAAATGAGAAATGCCAACCACCACAACAAAATGATTAAAAAATAAATAAATAAATCTAGAGCTGCATTCATGTTTGATCGATTGTCACAACAGACTTCTATAGACTTCTCTCAGGCAACATCACAATCTAGTGGTCCAACTGCACAGTGCAACAGCCGACACAGGTATAAAAAATAAGGCTTTGAGGATTAGAACTTGTTTGTCTTAATGCCCAATTCTGATTTTTTCATTAAATCCATTTTTTGTGTAGTTGTTAATAGTAATTAAATGTTATTGCCATTAGACTCGTGTCTGAACACTCTGCAGCCCTGAAGTGACCTGCGGGCACAGGAGACGTAACATCACACCATGTTTACAGAAGTAAATGTTGCTCAGTACTGCCTGTTGCCTTTCAAAGACGTACAAGTCAGATGAAATGTGATGACCAGTCAGAGTGAAGCCGCATTGTAAAACATGATATGTATCCGTTTGACATCTGACAGTGGACTGGGTGTGATTTGGGCTACTTTACCTTCACCTGCAGTGTGAACATGGTGTTAGTGAGTGTAGACAGGTTTTAGTTCATTTTAATTTTTACTGTCAGTTAACGCCGTGCAATGGATTGACAAATTGGTGAATGCTAGATCTGCAGAATGTGGAAAGTTAACTTTGCATAGAACACCCCAGGTTAATATTTTAACATAAATAAACCTGAGCTTGAACTTCTGTTGAGTGTTCAATAGGTTGTAGTAGCTGTGTCTGAGTTGATGACACATGACCTCTGTGACATGATTAAATATAGAATTCCACCTTAAAAACTTCCAAGTGTTCAACTGACCTTCCACCCATTTTGTAACCACCTCCTCCGTAGCCACCACGGTCGCCCCCACGGAAACCTCCGCGACCTCTAAAGCCGCCGCCCCTATCACCGCCGAAACCACCTCTGCCTCCACGATCTGAAAATCACATTGTTAATGTCTGACCAGTTCTCAGGAAGGTCAGAAAGTGAGCAACTCTAACTGAAGCAACGGCACACACCTCCTCCAAATCCACTGTCTCCTGGTTTGGGCGCACCACACTTGTTACACTCTTGCCGTCGTGCAAAATTCATGTTCCCACAAGAGCTGTAGATAAAATAGGACAGACACTTCAATTTCACAAAAGTGTGTCTTGTTGTTACTCCATATTTTTTTCATTCCTGTACAGTGTTGTGCAGACCTGTTGGGACAAGGCCAGTCTCCACCCTTGATGTCAAAATTGGGACCGCCTCCACCACCACCACCACGACCTCTGAAACCTGACAAAAGTCAATTTGAGGAAAAAGCTTCAGATTAGTAACATGAACATGGCACACCGACAACCTGGCTATGTCAGCTGTGAGGGCACCTACCTCCTCTTCCACCTCTCCCACCTCCTCGCTGAGTAAACTCTGCTCTTCGAGTAGCAAATGATACTTTGATGGGTTTGCCATTGAATTCCTTGCCTGGAAGATAAAGGCAAAAATATCAGGTTATGTGTAACAGCTGTGAATATGTATAAGGAGGTCTAATGCCTGTCTGTTCTTACCATCAAACCAATCAATAGCAGCTTTGGCAGAAGGGGGGTCATCAAATGACACTGTGGCTTCTCCTTTTGGACGACCGGTGGCCTTATCTGAGTAGATGTTAATCATTGGTTGGCCGGTCTTCTTGTTCACCTGAAAACACAAAAATACAGGTAGATGAAATAATGTTATCTCTAGGCTCCAAATGTAGTCTACATTGAGACGTCTGGTTCAGTTTTATACCTTGATGATTCCAATTTGTTTGAAGAAGTCACCAACTTCCTGTACTGTGGCATCTTCCCCCAGTCCCTGGACAAAAATGGTGTTGTTGTCAGAGTTGTCCTGCTCCCCAGCTGTGAAGAAGTCAAAAAGTCATACACTGAGTTCACATACCATAACACAGAGGGTAAAATAGGTCTGATCGCTATATGAGAACATTTATTAATAGCAGGACTACAAATTACAGCCACACATGGAACTAGTGAAACCTAATGCTTCTCAGTCTTTCTGTAAGAGATCACCACAATCTATGACTTGGATACAGATTTTCTAGAGCCATAGTTAATCTGTTACGGTCAATTTTATCTGAAAATCCACAAAATAAGATCACATTAAATGTATCACTACAGATGCATTAATAAAATGACAGCACCATTTTCAATGTTTACAAATCGTTGCCAAATTATTCAGCTCCAATTGACTAAATCCTGACTTAGAAGGAAATCGATGCTTAAAGAAAGTTTGTTCATAACCACATTTGTAATTAATTTGATCAGTACATTCTGATTAAATATTATTTGAAATCTAGAGATTTAATTTAAAGAATCCGAGGATGTGTTTTACCTGGTTCATCCCTTGAGCCATAGTCTCGAGATCCTGTGAAAACAGAGGAGGAGACGGAGGAAAACATTTGAGTAGGGCACCTTTAATCCTCGACAGTGCTTCATACAAATATTTCAGTAACTTCATCCTACCAATGCATAATGATAAAAAGAAAATTAAAGTCCATGTTTACAGCTTTCTGATGGGTGTTTTCATACCGTTGCATCACATACCAACACCTTGCAACAAGAACAGATTTGTTCTGTTTTTGGGGCTTACACCAGAAATGAAAACCACCAGAATGCCTCCAACTTTTAGAAAGATTTCCTTCTTCGTCCTGGGAACACCTCTGTATTTTACCTTTTACATTCAACCCTCGTCTTCATGCAACAATACCATTATTTTACATCTCAGGCTCCATTTTTTTTTTTTTTTTTACCATATCTGAGGCCATTTACGAGAAATCCTGCTCTGAACAATACGTGGAGTCTCTTGGTATCTGGAAATGGTGGCAAACACTTTTTCTTTTTTTAATCCCCCTCTTTTTTCAGCTAACTCAATCTCTTTTCTCCCCCACCGACACAGTTCTGATGCTCGTCACTTACCACCGTAATTTTTGAAGCCACCACGGTCACCACCTCTGCAGAGGAAAAATTGGAGATATGATGGCTTTTCCTTTGTCCCAACTGAGAGCACAAAGCTCCCCTACATCCCCATCAGTATGCACTCCTGCCAGGGTGTGCAACTATGGTGGAAATGTCTCACACGAGGAATGCGTTAGTCTTTGGCATTAGAGATCAGTGGAGAGACTAAGCAGCTCTGACTGAACAATCAGGCAGACAAGTGAAAACAATTATCACATGTCATTGAGTCACCATTTTACAAAGATTACCCAATTTATTTCAATTTTTTTTTTTATTTTTGGCATGACCAGATTGAACACCAGGAGCTGGAAAACCAGCTGAATTTTGTCTAATGAAAGAAGCCAAATTGAGACAAAAGGGGTGCAACAACTATAAGCAATCTTCCGAGTGCGCTTATGAGATCCTTTAACTGAGGTCCAAGTTTTAGTTCAATCACTCTGAACACCTGTAGTATAGAATGTAGATCCAAGTTAACACATCACACATGTTCGCCATATTGTCAAATATACAACACTTGAATGAAACCTGTTGAATGTGAAGCAGCTGAAGATGTAGCTCCAGGTCTAAGGGCATCATCTGAGGGGGCTTTCATTTACACCTAAAACTTAATGTAGTCCTCACAGCACAAGCAGAACAAAAAAGTATATATACATTTTCTTTTTAATTCAGTCTTCGGTGATTGAAGATGTACAGCTGGTAGACATGGATATGATATTTTATTTATATATATATATATATATATATATATATATATATATATATATATATATATATATATATATATATATATATATAATTTTATTATTATTTTTCTGAGCTTTCAGTTTGGTCAAAGACTATGCAAAAAAAGCCTTAAGCAGTCTAAAAAAATTTTTATTTAAAAAAATAATTATCTAAAGCCGATGATATAATGCCATAAGGATTTTATAATTTAATCTAGATATAACCTCAAAGACAAAGATGTAAATAATTATCTGCAATAAAACAAGGGAAAGTAAGCATTTGACCAGAATGCAATATAACATGTTTTGCATTTTGGTAAAAAAAAATTTAAAAAAAATTAAAAAAACAAAAACTCCAAAAAAATAAAAATCCATCTTTCAGGACCAAAAAAACCCTCATAATCGGGTGAGCATATACATTATGCAACCACAACATTGCTCTTTTTACAGCTTTATGTAGCACACCCTGAGTTACTCAGTACCTTTATCCTATCTTTTATACCTTTCTTATCCTATTTCACTGGTTACACACACGCATGTGGTAAACGAGTTCTTTAACTGCTTACTAAAAAGGAAAAAATAAGATGATAACCTTTATGTTGGAGAATGGACAAAACTTATCCCAACACCTGAGATAATTTGATCCACAACCATGTTTCTGATACCTTTAGGACTCCAGACCGGAGTAGGCATGTTAAGTAGCTAGTCTTGACCACAAGCAGTTCCTCTGGTAGTTGAACAAGCCATCTTGTAACTCCACTTTGAAAAAACAAAAATGCTGAGGAATGTGTTCTGATCATCTGATTTTTAACATGACTGTGCACCAGCATCTCATATTTGTGATTTTTTTTTTTTTAAATCTCTGATCAAGCTTAGGCATCTGGAGCAAAACAGAGGGGGTGAGTAGTAACTGTATGACAATTTCATGATGGGTAGGGGATTAGGGATCTAGAGCACAAAGCAGATGAGCAATGAAAGTCATCTATGTCATAGTTTCGACTTAATGAGCGATGATGTGCTGGGGGACATCTCATATTCTGCAGTGTATGAAAATACCTTAGGGGCAGTGGCACTCTGCAACTTACCCCATACCAGGAGGTCCACCTCTTCCACCACGATCGTAGCCACTCCGGTCATAACTACCACGGTCATAGCCTCCACGGTCATATCCACCACGGCCTCGGCCCCCTCTGTAACCCCCCTCCTCCTTCTGAACGGTCAGCATCACGTCCATATCTCCCACCACTGTCACCTAGTGGGAAAAAAAAGGAAAAACCAAAGGGAAATCTAATTAACAGTCATTTGTCTTGAGACTGAGGTATAAGGTAGAGGTTTGATTCACCCATGTTACATTTTGTGAAGACTGTATTGCAAGATTACAATTTATGCTTCCTCTGAGAAACAGTCCACATGGTGGAAGTGGACCTGAACCACTGTTATGCATGTCATTTGGAACAGCCGTCCTTTATTTAGACAAGTTTTAAATATACTGGTACACAACTTCCTAATGTTACTTTTGCAAAATGTTGTTAGTATTTGATTTGTCAAGTTGGTCTGAGTCTACTCGTAGACTCAGTTCTGAAATGCACTCGGTTCAATTTAAATATAAGTTTGGATGCTTTTTGTAAATGTAGCAACTGTCATTTTTACATGTTTATCAGCGATGCACAGGTCGACCACTTGAACCTCTGCCCGCAAGAAATATATTTGAAAAGGACGGATCAACCCGCCTTTTTAAAGAAGTAGTCAATGGTCATTATGAACATCAACTGACCTTACTGATACCTGCATTTATTTATTATTATTTTCTGTCTTGCCCCCTCCATACAATAGGATACTTCTGATGTTGTACTTCACGAAAATTCAGTTAAAGCATATTTACCAGGTTATTATAATGTTTATCTCAAACGACCTGACTGGCCGCAACCCAAATATCATGAATATTTTTCAATGATCTGCAACTGCAGGCGCCCGCTTACTTCACGTCAGACCGCGAATCACTGATGTTTACAGTTCACATCTCTCTTCATTCTCAACAGAATATTCCCACGAACTGGACTTTCAAACTACAGCATTTGGGGATTTAACATTTGCACAACCTGACATTTTTTGATTTAGCAGCTCTGACAGGACTGTTTTTTTTACCCCCACACCCCAAAGTACAGAGGGGTATTGTGTTTGAGTCCATTTGTTTGTTGGTTAGACTGTAAGCAGGTTTATGCAGAAACCACAGGATCCATTTCTATGAAATGTTCAGGAAAGGTGCAGGGTTGTCCAGAGTAGATTCCATTAAATGTTGGTGAATGTAGGTCAAAGGTGAAGGTCACAGTCACCAAAACATGTATTTTCACAATGAGATACAGCAAATCTGGTAAAATATGTACAAGGGAGGTGGGGTTTGTTGTGCCAGGCACCACTTGTTTAGTTTCTTAAAAGTACCATGTTTTGCCTAGAGATTAAGTATACACAGAAAAAGAAAAAAACAGTGCAAACTCATCTGCAATACAGACAAACTTCACCACATTAGCCAAATATGGTGCTTTCTAACAGAATAGATACTCCAAAATACATTCTTACCATCATTCCACCGCCCTCCATAGCCACCACTTCCTCCACTTCCTTGTCCTTGGCTACCATAGCTGCCACCACTGCTGCTGCTACCACCACTCTGTCCCCCGTAGGATCCCTGCTGTCCGTAACTATCGCCTCCTTGGCCAGGTCCACCATATGAGCCTTGCTGCCCATAGGAGGATGACTTGTCACCATACCTTGAAATAGTACAAGAAGGATAGTTTTGGTTCACATCTCTGCTCTTTGGAATCTTGGGGGCAAACCTTGCATTTTAACTTGTGCATGTGTCTCATCTATGGACAACAAAATTACTGCATTACAGGCTTTTCAAAGAGTTTTGCAAATATACAACACTACACTTAAAGGATGATAAGGAGCAAGAGGTGTGAATGGGAATGATAAATTAACTGATGTGGTCTTACCCAGCTGCATCCTGTCCATATCCCTCATAGCTCTGCTGCTGCTGCTGCTGCTGCTGACCATAGCCTACCTGGGGCTGGCCATAACTGTCAGCTTCACAAAGAAAATTCAAGTATTAAGATTAGTTTTAGGGACACAGTTTTAACATAGACAAAAAAACTATGAAACATATTTTACAGATTGACTCAGAACCGCAAAATGAGAGTTTAGGTTAGGAGATTTAATAAACAAAATAGAAAATGGAGCAATAGGCTACTAAGTCATAGATCTGATTTTAAATGTGTAAATATACAATGATCACCTTGTTGTCCGTAGCCAGGGTAGCTCTGCCCTGCATAAGAGCCACTGCCATTTCCTTGTCCATATCCCTATAAAATATGAATGGGAAGTTAGGGTGAATATATTATAAAACTGGTAGAAACTGAATTTTATACCAAGGGTTAAAATGTCCTGTCAAACAATTTTACAGATTATTGTTGCTAAATTACCCACTAGTATTTTTTTGTATTACTTTAATTTGATCATAAGCGATTATCCAGAACAAGGATACGTAATATTGAAATAATGTAGAAATGGCAATCAAATAAAATTCAGCCTCTGGCTGGACATTACTGTTTGTTTTTTTACCCCTAAGCAAGTATTTAAGACAAAAGTATTACCTGGCTACCCTGCTGTCCACCATATGATCCATAGCTGCAGATAGAGGGGGGAAAGTTAGCCTTGATGCAAACGTCAAGGTGGAAATACAAATCGTATATTGTTCAGGTTTAGATCGTTTCTTTGTTTATTACCTTTGTGAGCCACCGTAGCCTGAATCTGTAATACAAATACAATCATGTTACAATCAAATACATCTATATCCTCATTAACAAATGATCTCACATAGATATATTTAGTAAATATGAGCTCATGTTGGGCACTAGTTAAAGTAGGGCAACTACACGAACAGGCCCGCGACCATCATGCCAACCCGCTGAAAATGGCGGTCAATTTAGTCTAGGCTAAAACTTGGAACAAACCGCATTAATGAATTAGATGTCACAGCTACTACCCCAAATTGCATCCGTATGTGTATCCTCTACAGATATAACCAATCCTTCTAAAAAGACAGACAGTTAAACTTTTATTGAGAAGCGTACTGGCATCAGTATAAACAAAGACGCATCCCGGCTCGCTAACATGCGGCTAAGCTAAGTTAGCTATCAGAGGAAAGGCACGCCTCTCTAATGCCTCGCCACTCTAAATATTTTAATGCTGTAACAATGGAAAAGAGTACTAATGGTGTAATATGTAGGTAACTTAACGTCCTGTTGAATAACATAAGTCAAGAAATGCGAGTATATGTACTCGGGTGCGAATGAAAGCGGACCCATTTTCTAGGAAATAGACAGGGCCACTCTTCTGGCCTCGCGGTTATGAAGCCACATTAGCTCAATGCTACCGACCCACTTCCCCGCTATCCACACAAAAACAAAAGGCGCAACACACGCACACTTACCAGTGGCCATTTTGTACAGTGTTATAAGGCGTTTAAAAACAAAGGAGTCTGGTTGTTTTGATTAACAGATAAAACCCCAGATTGACATTTACACTACGCCGCAAGAAATGAACGGATTTGAGGAGACAACGAACAGCTCACTGCGGTAACTTCACTTCCCTTAAGCTGTTTCTTCTTCTGTCTAATGCAAGAGCATCTCATTTGAAAGTACTGCCCACTATCACCACCTAGCGGCTCAGAGGAGAAAATTCCAGTAATATACGAAAAACATCAGGCATGTCCAAACTATTCTACAAAGGGCCGGTGTGGCTACAGGTTTTTGGTCCAACCAAGCAACCGCACACCAGAGTTGACTCAATTAATCAAATGTCTTCAGAGACAGTCTTCAGAGTCGATTGGTCAAACTGTATACTCTTGGTTGCATGGGAGTAATCATGATGTTGACATTGGTGGGGACATAATTTGACGACTTCCTCGCGAGAGACAGCAGCAAAATAAATAAATAAATAAATAAGAACACGACTAAAATAATTAAAATAACGTCTCATTTTATTTTTGTCAACAAAAACTAAGAGACATTTTAGGAATGTTTTTTTATTTATTTCTTAAGTCACATTTTGTCTGTTTTTTTAATTGGTCATCTGTAACTTTAATTACAGTTATCGTCACAAGACCGATAATCATCTCGTTTTTGTCACGTGATAAAGCTTCGTTGATGACAATATTTAGTCACTATAAGGCGCATGAGTGTTTTTTTTTTAGATTCTTCATATATAAGGTACACTGGATTATAAAGTGCATTAAGTGAAGTTAAAACCATTAGATAAAAAGTCAACATTATCAGATAAAAAGTCAAAATTATGAGGAAAAAAAGTCACATTTATGAGAAAAAGGTCCCAATGATCAGATTAATAACTAAAAATTGTGAGGAAAAACCGGCAAAATTATCAGATAAAAAGTCAAAATTCCCAGTCACTAAGCACAACCGGAATTGATCCATATAGAAGGCGCGATTTAGTTTTTGGAAGAAATTTAAGTATTTTAAGTGCCACCTTATAGTCCAGAGAATACAGTGTCATGTAATTAATTTCCCATGCAAAAATTGGTATGGACATTTTAGAAACATCCAAATATTGGTATGGGTACGTCCATAGCGTCCAAGCATGCTTGGCTGGTTGGAACAAAACCTGCTGCCAGTACGGTGTTTAATTTACATACAGGGAGGTGGTCGCCAGGGACGGCGAAGGCTTTTGAGACTTCTTGCAGTTTTAAGTTATTTTTTTAAAAAAAAACTTTATTATGACTTCAACCTTTTCATTTGTGCTCCCTGACTTTATGATTGCGGTTTTGACACAAACGTGACCGGTGGAGGTGGGATTTCCTTTGGTGGATTACTATTGGTTTATTTATTTATGTTTTTCACTGTGCTGTTTCTCACTGTACCGTTTTTGTGGCTCAGTTAACAATTGCAACCAATTCATCATAAGGTAATCTAATTTAAAAGAAAAGAAAAGAAAAGTCTGCATGTTTAATCTTTTCATTGCTTTTAAATAACCACAAGAGGGCACTGATCTTTCAGTTGGCAGTTAAATCCTCGGTGATGCTCATATCACCATGACAACAGCAAGTGTAAGTATAATTTTTGTCTTGTTATTTTTTTTAATTTGTGCTGACTCACATGGTCACTGTTTTAGGATGGAAAGTTTTGTTTTGTTTTGGATGGGGTTCTGTGTGAACTCACCTCCAATGAACTTCATGTGGAGAATATGTGTCAGTGTTTGTTGAATGATGGACACTATCATTAGATAATGCTGATCACCTGACACCTGAGCTCCATCTGTATATGTTATACTGTTTACAGTTTATAACTCAAGAGCTTTGTCTGTGTGTGTATGACAGAATCAATCAGTAATCATAGTAGTAGCATTAGTACTAACAGTAGTAGGAGTAATAGTAATATTAGTAACAGTAGTAGTAATGGTAATAACAGTAGTAGTAAGAGTAGTAGTAGTAATAACAGTATTAATAATAGTGGTAATAGCAGTAGTAGTATATATAATACTAATATAGTATAATAGTAGTAGTAATACCAGCAGTGGTAGCATTAGCAGTAGTAGTAGTAGTACTAATGGCAGTAGTAGTAACAGTTGTAGTAGTACTAATGGCAGTAGTAGTAACAGTTGTAGTAGTACTAATGGCAGTAGTAGTAACAGTAGTAATAGTAGTTGTACTAACTGGCGGTAGTGGTAACAGTAGTAGTAAAACTAATGGCAGTAGTAGTAGTAGTAGTACTAATGGCAGTAGTAGTAACAATAGTAGTAGAAGTAATGGCAGTAGTACCAACAGTAGTAGTAGTACTAATTGGCAGTAAACGGTAAATGGACTGCATTTATATAGCGCTTTTCCACCTTCATGGTGCTCAAAGTGCTTTACATCACCCATTCACACACACACTCATGGGGGCCTAAGTGAGGGTTCAGTGTCTTGCCCAAGGACACTTCGACATGTGGACAGCCAGAGCTGGGACGCGAACTGCCAACCTCCCGGTCATTGGGCAACCCACTCTACCAACTGAGCCACAGCCGCCCTACAGTAGTAGTGGTAACAGTAGTAGTAAAAGTAATGGCAGTAGTAGTAATAACAGTAGTAGTGACAGTAGTTGTAGTACTAATGGCAGTAGTAGTAGTAGTACTAACAGTAGTAGTAGTAGTACTAATTGGCAGTAGTAGTGGTAACAGTAGTAGTAAAAGTAATGGCAGTAAAAAAAAAAAACAGCTACAAACCAGCATAAGCATAGAAAAAAAAGAGCTAAATTCACCTGGTTTAAGGTGAATTTAGCTCTTTTTTTTTAACAGCTCTTGCTTGTCTTTGCTGGTCTTACTGGTTAGATCATTACTGGGCCTTGCTGGTGTGACCATCTTAGAAAGCTGGTCATGATGGCCTGACAAGCTAGTCATATGCTGGTGGATGGTATGATGTCATATACGTCTATGTCTGTGCTTGCATTCTGTCTGTACTGTTGTAATGTGGCAGAGGCTGCACAGGTTTTTTGGAGGAGTGTGCAATGGAATTTCATTCACGGTGACATACCAAATGACAATAAAGCTAATTTAATCTTTAAAATACTTGACTTAAAACTGGTAAGCCTGAGACCATGAGAAAACCACCACAATAACACCCATAAACTTCAAAGGACAAAATCTCAAGTCTAACAAAGGACACATCATATGGCAACTTATTCCAATTTATTAATTAAAAAATGCATGCCATAATTACATCAAACAAATGGAATGAGAAAGTGACAACGCTTGGTAAAGTGTCTCAGATGAGGATGAATTTCTACCATGGTTTCTTCATGGATTTACAAAAGGCATTAGTGAAGCACCTGGGATTTAATGCTCATCTAATACATAAGGCAGTGTTAAAAAGGCACAAGCTGTACTTTCACTGGTTACCTGAAATGACAAGTACTGAACCGTTCAGAGTCATTTTATTCACATAAATGTAGTGGAATGAGTACTGACTGAAAAATGATGCAAGACAAAAATATTAACTTGTTTGGTCATGATTCCATTCTTATTGCATATGTGACAGAACAGGAAAAAATAAAGAACAGAATGCCAAAACAAAGGTCTCAAATGCCAGAGTTACTTCATTTGACAATTATGCATAAAAAGTAAATCAGTATTATTTAACAGAACAGACCTGGAATCTGGATTAAAACAAAGAGAACCCCCCCCCCCCCCATTAAAACAGAAACACATGCAAATACACTTTGATTGCATTTAAAATCAGGCAGGACAAAATACAATTGAGTACAAATGATTTTCACTTTAGCATCACTTTTTGTGCCTTTCAAAAGTTTACTACTACTGATTAAAGTGAGCAGTAACTTACGTGTAAAAGGCAAAACCCCTTTGTTAAAATACAAAGGTCAACATGTTTTGTACTTATGATGCCAGTTTGTTACACCAAACATTTTTTCCTCAGAGGTTTTTCTTTATCATTTAATTCATGAAGTACTGAAAATATTACAAGATCAACTCTGAGAGAAACTAGTATAAATGTGAGTACCCAATAATGTCTAAAGCTCTCTGGGCTCTCAAACTACACATTTTTAATTGTAAATGAAGACAACTCTATGTCATCTGGGGATTTTATTATTTGACAAAAGCGTAGATGATCAAGTAATTTAAAGCCAGCAGGTTCCTAAATTGAATCCGCTCACGTTATAGTTGCAGTCAAACGCCAAACTGCACCAGTTTGATTCATTTATGCCAAGTCTCTTTATAGACTGTGGGGCAACGACTCAGGAGGAGACACCAGACAAGTACTGGTAGTCCAGGAACATCATGTAATATACATAATAAAAAATAAAGATTTAAATGGATGAATGGGTTTATTTAAAAAAAAAAAAAAAAATCTGCTGAGGTAGGGTTTGATAGAAACCAAGGCCTCATGATGCTCTGCTACCTATTGCTCTGACGAACCATGGTGAGTATGAACAAGTGTTAAAAGTTTTTATGTTCAGTCCAAATAATTGACCCACGACAAAAAGAAGAGAGAAAAAAAGATTAAAAACATCCACTTGAGAAAGAGGCTGGGTTTGAGGCTTTTTAACTCCACACATCTTGCGAGTAGCGTCCCTTGGTCATCAGTTTCTTGATGTAATCTGTGGCCTGGGTGCGTGTCATGCCTCCGAGTTCTTCTGCAATCTCATGGAAGGCCGTCTGTACATCCTTCGCCATGTTTCTTGCATCCCTAAAGCAAGAAAGAAAGTTTGCCGTTTTATACTCAAAATAAACAATTTTAAAACCGTTTTAAAGAAAGTGGTGTCTGGAATGAAAGCAGAAGAGCTGCACATCAAAAAGGGACGTTCAAGGTTCCCCATCTTCCCCACATATTAATTTCCAGGACATTTCTAGCTGCTACAGACCACAAGTTATCACTACATTGATGAATACATTTCCCTGTCCTCCTTCAAATGTTCTTTTCTACAGTTGTAAAAAGTTTGAAATTTCAAGGTTTTTTTGTTCTAATTTTTGTTATTCCCACAGAGGATCTTTCATGCACAAACTGAAATTCCACATAAAATCAGCTTGAAGGAAACTAACCTATTAATCACCTCCAAAATCGCTCTAAATATATGAGAATGCGGCTGAGAAAAAACACAATGTATTAGCCAGAAGGAGGCGCCACCACACTGAAGAAAATGTCCACCATAAATTAATCATTGTATCCTCAAAGGCATGACTAAAAGTGTAATTTTAAACCAACTTAATTCTAAATAGTGATATTTCTTTTCACAAAATCCCCCTCAAACTGTAAATCACTGCAAATCTTAATTAATAAAAAAATGTCATCATTTACCCGCAAATGTAGATATGAGCGTTGTCTGTGTGAATCAACTTCCAAAGGTCTTCCTTCTTTTTCTTCAGGAGATGCTGGACGTAAACCTTTGTTTTATAGGTAGAGAGGAGAAGGTATTGTACCAGGTTCAGTGACTTTTGAAGTGTATTCTACATACTGTAGGTTATGATGCAGTGGTATACAGTGGTGTCATTTGATCTCTACTTATTTGATTATCATAATGTAACGCATTTTCTAAACTTTTCCGATGTAATAAATACCTACTGTACTTAGTAAATATACACTAGAGTCTGTTGATAGGGTTGACACACAATAGTTTATATACGTATGCTATTTTCAATCTGTACAGCAGTTTGACTTCAGTAATTGTAACAGGCAGTTGTAATAGTTAGAAACACTTACCTTATGCTCCTGGTCTCTGGAGAAGGCAATATTAAGCTGTGTTAAAACTCCACTTTTCTCCGATTCCTCCAGTTCCTCCTGGTACAGATAATCCTCATTCTTATGTCTGCATCCATAATATAATACTGTCTCCCCAACCTCCTTTCCTGTACAGAAACCACAAAGAAACAATATATTAGTCATTTTGAGCATTATATACAAAGAAACATTTCTAACATTTATTAAAAGCAAATTACATTGCTGTGAAGCACACATTAAGATTGTTTTATTTGTCAGTATTTAGACACATGTAGATATGAACTACATACTGAAACAAGTATTCAGAGAATGCCTAATCTCTCTCAGAGTCTGTTCTTGAATTAGAGCCAATAATGCAACCTTGACCTTTGACCTTTAGCAATATTGATATTGTATATATGTTTCAGTGCGTGTAATATTATGATAATATATCTAGTATTGATTAAGTTATAGTGTGATATGTCTATGCTTGACACACACAAATAGTGTTACTATTCTTTTTGTATTTATTGAGTTATAGCATGATATGTGTCTGCAGACACACACACAGGATGATTACAATCATCTCACCCAACCAATGTTGGGCGCGATGAATTAACCTTCTACTTTTGACCCTTAGGTCACAAGCAACTTTTCCAGCTGATTCTCCAATTTTCCATGAGATGACTGCATATCATTCCATTATGTGTAGTTATTTTTTTTAAAAACAGTTCAACTCCTCCATCTTACCAACAGTGACTGAGAGTAAAGCAGTGGTGTGAGGTTGATGTGAGCAGGCCTGTTGACCTGAACGTCACTATATGTAAATTAAAGTGGTTTGATCAACATTTACACTGCACCACAAGGCAAGAGAAACAAATATGTTTGGAGGCTTTTTCCTAATTGATTTTCTCTCCTTGTGGAGGGAAAAGGTCAGATAAAGACAACAGACTGCAGCATTCAGTGTCTACATTTACCCTGGTCTTTGAGCCAGCCCCGTTCCTGGATGAAGCCCATGAAGGGAGCAATTCCTGTCCCAGGGCCAATCATGATCACTGGGTTTGTAGCTTTGAAGGGCAGACGGAACTGAGACTTGCGGATGTACATGGGAACGGTGGATTTGTGGCCATTATCAGTGACCAGCTTGTTCTTCAACCAGTTGGTAGCAACTCCTTTGTTGATGCGTCCGGTCTTGGTCTCATATTCCACGACCACTGCGCAGATGTGAATGCTGTTGGGGTGAACCTATTGACCAGAGCAGGGTTAATAATGCTACACACATGAAACAGACTTGGTTTTGTGAAAAGGCATGTAGCATATTTTACTCTACCCTTCTGGGCAATTTCAAAATTACTATTAGAATCACCTTAGAGGAGGAAGCAATGGAGTAATAGCGAGCCTGGAGGCGAGGCAGCAGCTCACACAGGTGGTCAATAGGAGGCCTCAGCGATGGCATGTCCTCCAGGATGGCCAAGATGTTTCTGCTGGCATCCAAGACCCAACTCTGGTAAAGAGCCTGTAAAGAGGAAGTGAAAGAATGACAATCATATAAAGAACAACTGGAGAACACAAAATAACCATGTAATTTAATGAGAGCATCACAGACCTTGCCCTCAGGGGAGGAGGACGCCATCTTGCGCATATTCTCCTGGTCTTTTGAGTCGGAGGCATACTGAGCCAGCTCATAGAGTACATTGGTGCGAGGGGGGTGTGTGATGTCCAAGTAGTGCGTCAGGGCAGTGCGGTAGGTGGTAGGGCAGGGAAAGGGGTGTTTCTTGTTGGACTCCTCTGTAAATTTTATACAAAAAATTTTGGTGTCAAACAAACCTTTAAAAGCTCAGCATAGAATTCCTAGCAGAAGCAAAACCACAAATAAAATGTAGTGGCATGAGGAAATAATGTGGGCTATGTGAATTTTATTTCCACTGGTTTGCCCAAAGAAAATGTTGCAATTCAATGTGACATGATTCAAAAATAACAATTAGAGCAATGTATTAAAGCTTTAATCCCATTGCATTTACTGATGCATATCCATGTAATTTCATTATATTCCCAATTCTGAATTTAATGGTTGGCTTGTAGATTTAAAAAGTGTGAGACTGTGGTAACTACATTAAATCACTGGGGTTTCTACAGGATTCAAAACATTACATTTAAGGCATTTTAAGATACTTACAGATAATATTTCAGTTGTTTTGTCACACTGGGGCCAGTAAATACAATTAGATTATCTGTGCAGTGCCACTTTATAACTTAATTTTTTTACTTTTAGTGATTCCTGAATAAACCCAAGGACTGACAAAGGGAAAGAAAGAGTACTTTTTACATTCTGCATTTGTGATATAGGTAGGGAAAAGTTTGGTTTGGATTTCTTAAAGCAACTATAGAAACCCTAAGGATGACACATAAAATGATAAAATTGTGACTTAAATTATGTCAATTTATTGTCTTTATGGTCACAATACTTTTGATTTTTTCCCCCAGTTGTACTATTATGAATTACTCATGTGACTACATAAAGTATGCTTTCTCTCGTGATAACCTTCATGCCTAATATAATTCACAAGACAAGTCAGCATTATATTACGGCAATAACACAGTATAGCAGTCATATAATGTCACCGTCAGCTGATATGCCTAGTGTTCATGTAAAGGGAGAATTATTTGACAAGACAGTAAAGTCAAGGTTTTTGGTGCTTTCAGTGGCATACCATCAAGGTTATTCAGAGAGATAACCACATCAAGGTCCACTCCAAGGATCTGTCCAAGTTTGTTCACCAAAGCAGAGTCATTAGTGGGGAAGACGGCAACATGGTCCCCTGACTCGTATCTGAAATTAAATCATGATAAACACAGGTCTTTATTATCTACACACATGACTAATATACAATTAGTTAATAACTGGACAAGTCAAATTAACCTCACCTGATTTTAGAGCCCGTTATGTCCAGTTCAAGGTGCATAAGATGTCTATCACCACCTCGGTTGAGTTTGCGGTTGATAGTGACAGGAGCCAGGAAGGGGTTTTTCGAATCAAAAGGCCTGTACATAAAAAGCAGTTACTTATATGAAAATGTAGGAATACATGTACATGAACCTGGTCACAGAGGACATAAAAGTCTAATTTAAAAGTACAAATAACTTCATTGTATAAAAGAAAGGAAGAAAGAAAGAAACAGAGAAAAGAAAACAGTGATGAGGCATTTGAATGAATGACCTATAGTGTTAATTCTCCACTTCTGGCATTGTACTTACGGCTTCTGAACTTCAAAACTCTTCAGGCGGCCAATTTCTCCTGTGTACACTTTGTTCATGTTGATGTCAGAGTGCTCCTCAAGTTCGTACTGCCGTATGCTGTTAGGAAAGTAGGGCATATTATCAACTTCTTTGCACTATAAATATTTGATAAGCTTAAATTAAGATGACTTCTAAGATAAAAGTGATAGATCCAAGCCTAAACAGCAAATCATGAAAAATGCTTTAATTGTAAATTTTCTAGGTTTTTTTTGTTATTCCCACAGAGGATCTTTCATGCACAAACTGAAATTCCAAATAAAAGCAGCTGGAAGAAAGCAAACCGACTAATTGCCTCCAAAACTACTCTCAATTTATGAGAACACAGCTGAGAAAAGATAGGGCCAATGGCCCTGTGCTCATCCAGACCTCACAGCTGTGATGGCTTTCAATAGATCATAAAATCAATCCCACTGTGGCTGTCCGTTTTTAACAACAAATGCCAAAAACAGTGTGAATGGTACAGGAAGCCTTCAAAGCTCTTCTGGGGTAACATCTGACTGAACAAAAGTAGGTAACTGGGTAATGACATATTACTGTGGTTAAAGCTGTTAAATGACAAAGCAGGAGGTTGTTGGTGGAAACTAATATTGGGACAATTACTTTCTTTGATCTGGATTGAAACTGAACTCAGTGAATCAATGTGAACTGAATCTGTTGAGAACCGAGGGAAGAGTAGTGATTTTAGTGAACAACTGGAAAAATGAACAAAGTTGTAAAGAAATTGTTTACAAAGGCAAATTTTGACAAACAAAGTAAGTTTTGTGCCCAGTGATCAGATCTATCTATTGAATCAATCAGAATTGAAATCCGCTGAGAACTGAGGGAGGAGAAGCGATTTTTGTGAAGTGTGGACGACGACGACGACGACGGACGAGCTAATAATAATAATAAAAAATTTTTTAAAAACAGACAATGTATTAGCCAGAAGGAGGTGGCACCACACTGAAGAAAATATCCACTGTACATCAATGTAGAAACATTATTTTATCATCAAAGCTGTTACTAAACATAGTGTAAATAAAGCGTAATTTAGTAGATAAAAAGTGGTTATTTATATGAAAAAGTAGTAACACATGGACATTAAACTGGTCACAGGGAACATATAAAGTCTAATTTAAAAGTACAAATACTCATAAACCTTCACTACAAAAAAAGAAAAGAGGAGAAGAAAGGATTCACTAGAGGGCAGAACTCTTAAAAAGTAGTCAGTATTTTTTTGTATTTGCACTAGTACTGAGTAAATGAGGTAATCCTCATGTCGGTGATGTTACACATTTAGAAGAGTCTCAGTAACGTCTGTGAGTGTTGAAGACATGCTACTAAAGGAATGGCAATGATTGTGTAAATAGGAATGAATTGTATGCCATCCTTTTAAAGTTGAACTCATGAACTGGCAAATTAAAATATGCTTGAAGTAAAGATAATACATTTAAACTTGAAGTCAATTCTTAAAAATAAATAAACCTTGATTCATCTCCTGAGGCTTCCACTCCAAAGTGCTCACAGACAGCAGGCCAGAACTGCTCCCTCCATGAAATAAAGTCCTCTTCCAGACTGCAAGACAAAACCAGGGAAGTCAGAGAAAAAAAACCCCACTTCAAATAGATCTTTTCTAATAAGCCGCTGACTACATGTTTGTTTTCATAAAATGTGTGGAATACAACCAGCCCATACAATAAAATTACAATAGTTCTAAGTATAAGCGTTTATTTACTGGGGGAAAAAAATTACATTTTTATCAGGTAATTTGAATCAGATAACCCCATCCCACACCAAGAAACTTACTTTCCATCATCATCTCCCAAACCTAGATCAAATATGCGCTTTGCTCCAAGTTCTTCAAGCCTTTTGTCGACATATTTTCCCATAGCATTGTAGTGTTCATACGTCTTATTGCCCAAAGCAAATACCTGGAAAAAGAAAGGGTATCAAATTAAAAGTAATAAGAATGTGGACCATTAAAATATGTAAAGATGTTGAGTTACTGAAGGGTAGAATTAATATTTTATTGATTAAGGCTGCTAACCACCACACTGTAGGGATTTAACAGTTCATAAATGAAGTGTAAAAGCACTACCCTACCTCGTCAGGGATTAAAGTTGAATTTTAAAATAAAGATAACAGAAAAGTAAATTACTGTCCTTTTAGGGTAGTTCAGCTAAACTAAACCAAACCAATCGTTATTATCCCCAAATGTTGACTTTCAAGCTTTTCAAAGATTTCTCCAATAATGTATTTTTAAAAAAATCTAAAATTGAAATTCAGCCACCTAAAAGTAAAAGTGTCTTTAAGAAATCAGCTGGACAAAAATCTTAGATGGAAAGAAAGACAGGTGGACGTTCTGGGAAATACTATATACGTAATAAAAAGAAATAAATAAAAAGAAGTCTGATCAGTATTGCATAGGATTCCTAATGTCCTTGAATGACTTTAATTTAGCAAGCAAGCAAAGTTTGTTTTATAGCACAATTCATACACAGGACCGTTCACAGTGCTTCACAAAATAGAAAAATAAACAATTAAGTTAAAACATACAATTACAGTTAAAATACAATCAAGTGGTGCCAGACACAACAAACCCCACCCCTTTGTAGTAGTAGTAGCACTAGTCTTTGTATGAATCTGCTTACAAATTAACAAACAAATAAGTGGTGCCAGACACAACAAACCACACCCCCCTTACATAGCTTTCACCTGATTTGCCCTCTCTCTTATCATTGCAAAAACATATTTTTGGTGACTGCGACATTGACCTTTGTCCTATATTCACCAGAATTTAATGGAACCTATTCTGGACCACTTCGCACCTTTCCTGAACTCCCCCCACAACTCAACCAAATAGGTTTTTCTGAAAGGACTGGATCTACTGAACACAAATATCAATGTTAACATTGAAAATTTAGGGATGTTTTGGCTTGTTTTGGCTGAAAAACAAATGGTACCCTATATGCTGTTTTTCACTGATTGCTTATAAACAAACAGACAGACCGACAGACAAACCGACTCAAACCCTATACCCCACTCCCCTTCAGGGCACGGGGTAATAAAATATAAATATCAATCAATTAAAATATAGTAAAAGAGAACAATACAGATAGAATCCTTTCAGTTCTGTGCACAGTTGAATAGAGCTGTTTTAAGCCTCGATTTAAAAACTTTCAGAGTAGAGGCCTGTCTGACGTCGTCAGGAAGACTGTTCCAGAATTCAGTTGCATGGAAGTGAAACACAGCTTCACCATGTGTAGTCCGGACTCTGAGCACCAGCAAAAGGCCAGTCCTTGAGGTTGTCAGGGTCCCAGATGGTTCATATAGAACCAACATAAAACAGATGTACTTTGGTGCTAGACCATGGACCAAAGACTTATAGACAAGTAGAGCCGTTTTAAAGTCGGTTCTCTGAACGACAGGAAGCCAGTGCAGAGACCTGAGGATAGGACTAATAAGGTAGTACTTCCTGGTTCTAGTCGGGACCTGAGCGACAACATTCTGGATGTAGTGCTGCTGTCCAACAGCTTGTTTAGATAATCAAGTCAGAAGGCCATTACAGTGGTCTAACCTGTTAGAAATAAATATATAAATAAGCCTCTCTAAGTCTTGTATAGACAGTAAATCTTTGATTTTGGAAATGTTTTTGAGAAGGTAAGTGGGTGATTATGTTATTCATTTAATGTGGCTATAAACGATTAGGTCTGAGTCCATTATTACCCCTAGATTTCCAACCTGTTTTTTGCTTTTAAAGTAAGAGATTCCAGGTGACTGATAACACTTTCTTTGGGTTTTTGTGGGTCAAAGGCAATGACTTCAGTCTTGTCTGAGTTTAGTTGTAGAAAGTTGTTTTGCATCCACACAGTGATCTGTTGGAGGCAGGGATAAAGTGAATCTACGGATCCATGTTCACCTGCTGCCAGCGAGATGTAGATCTGAGTGTCATTTGCATAATTATGGTAGGACATGTTATCATTGTACATTAACCAGCCCAGGGGCAACATGCCAAGATTGATCAAGAGAGGTCCTAGGATGGACCCTTGGGGGACCCCACAGGTCAGTGCCATTTGATCAAACACACAATTTCGGATTAGAACAAAATAATTCCTGTCCTCAAGGTAGGATTTGAACCATTTCAGGGAAGGACCAGAAGTGCCTACCCAGGCTATTATTGTAACTTAAACAAAACAAACTGAAAAATTCATAAAAGATGCAACCGTGCACAGACTTTGGCATTCCCACAGTCAGGTTCTTTACTGAAATGAGGCCAAAGCTTTTGTGTCCTACAATGACACACAAAGACTGGACACGACAACACACAAAGCCTTTCCTGTCATCACATAAGCCTGCATGCTGAAAGTTTGCGTGACAGAAGGCACACTGATATAGCGTGACTCAAGATAAGCAAGTTGTCGAGCCAAGAATGAGACACTACCCAGCATTTCCAATGATTTCAAATGAATATATATAATACAACAAAACTAAATAAAAGGCACATATATTCTTGTGCACTTGATTTATATTAAGTATTGGATTTAATTTGTGCCCCAGTTGTATTAACAGCTAAACATTGACATGAGTTAAGTGTCAGTCAAAAAAAACAAAACTGTGCGAATATAAATTTTTTCTTATGTGAAACTTAAAAATGTGCTTTAATATATTTATAGAAACACACCTACAGAAATCCCAGTGACAATAGCATTATTTTCAATCTGTTGACTGTTCCATATTCAGAAGAGAATCTGAAGAAAATATTTATTAATATAAAACATAAAAACTTACAGTGTAGTCTAATCCAGAGAGGTCTTCGTCATCATTTTCCTGCAGCCAGTCATAAAAGTCCTGGGCGTTGTCTGTTGGGTCTCCTTCACCGTAGGTGGCCATACAAAATATGGCTAGGGAGTTTGTGATCTCAGACAAGCGGGACAGTTCACCCTGCATAACACCATCAGAAACAGTGAGCTGAATAATTGATTTGACCAAAGCTGTCTTCTTATGATTGATGTAGATTATCATGCATTTGTTTAATTCTTTTGATTTTGTTGTACATCTGCATGACAATAAAGGCATTCTATATTTGTGTACCGCATGTGTACCTTTGACTTGGTTTTACAAGTATTCAGTCCAGGGCATAAAATTAAGATTAGATAGATCTTTATTGGTCCCTGGGCAAGGCCTTTGGGGAACTGAGTTGATCAAGTGTCAATGAGAGGTAAAAAAAAATAGTTTGGCATGTAAAACAAAAACACACACCCACCCACCAGTGGCTGATGGCAAATTTTGACCAGCATGTGAGTTTTTGATTTCATCTATTCAATCAGTTCTGTCCGATTGTTCTAAGGAACTTGCTGACACTAAGTCGGGTCATGTATCCGACCTAGTGCCGTAGGTGACAATATCACCTATGAACGAGTGGATCCAGGTTCATACTCCTACAATGTCCAGCTTCCACAACCCATCATAGAGAGCCTCCACACACCAGATGGCCTGGGTACTTGACTATAGTTTTGTTGGTAGCTTAGTCAAACACTTAGTAAACACTTCTATATTGTGCACATGGCTAACTAGCTCTGTGGAGATGACAATCTGTTTTATTTGTTGCACTGTTTCAGTCCAAACTAAATCCTTTGTAAGGCGAGACTGAAATGGTTCTGTAACATTCATGCTCAGGCCTGAATACTAAACTATCCTTCAGCAACAACACAGTTATAAAAGTAGAAAACTGTAAATGCTGAAGGATGAAGCAGTTCATATTAGCTGAACTGCTAATGCAGAATGATAAAGGGGTTGAATGACTAGAGTCATTTCTTGACAATGCTTGAATACCTAGTGCAAATGTATATTATTGGGACACGTCTTATAGCACCAGTCTGTGAATAATACTCTGGTGCTCTGGAGAAAAAGAGACAGAGAAGTAGCAGTCAGACCCAAAGATATGCTACAAACAGACTTTATGAAGTTTACTTCTCTCATTTCAAAGTCACTTTGCACCAGGCAAGTTGCTGTGTTCAAAAAAGAAATCCAGAGTTGTAAAGAGGATCTGCTGTGTATACAGTAGCTTCAAAACAAATGCAAGCCTTTACCAGGGTTATTCTGTTACAACAGTAGACCAAGTGCTCATGGGAAGCAAAGTGTTTGTCCATTAAAAACACCAAAAATTCCAGTCGAAGGTGTCTCTACAATCTACTTTAAACAAAATCTCTGTACAACAACTTTAAAATAAAATTGATCCAAACATTTTTTTACCCAGCCCTAGTATTCATACAGCATTCTATAAAAATATGTAAGATCTGAAGTTAATTTAATTTAGGCTCTATCCCAGTTGATGATTTTTTTAAAGTCTTTTCCCTTTTCCTGTGGGTTAAACAGAACATTTTTGAAAATTATAATAGTCAAAATAATATATTTTGCACTTTTGAATATTTTTATTACATGATGATGCACCAGTCACCTTGAAATGAAGTCTAACCTCATAAAATAGTAAGTGTACATAACTGTGTTCTTTAAGTGATGCTTAAGTTTAATTTTTTAAATAAAAAAAAATTTTTTTTAAGTCAAATAAGGATAATTTTTTTAAAATCTGGCCATTGAAATCTATTTTATTTTATTATTTTTTTTAATTGTACATTTTTGGAGGTAACTAGCCAGCCGTGAGGATGTTATAGTCTTTTAGTTATCTAATTTGTTATCTAATTTGTTTGTTTACCCAGGGCCATGAAGAAATTATTGTAAAAAAAAATATTTAAAAAATGGAACAGTACAAATATCAGGTTTATCTGGTACATTGACTAATCGCTAAAAGAAGAAAACCTGTTCATTTGCATTACCATATCATATTCCTCTGGATCTGCAGCCATTCCTTTCATGCCGTAGCGCTGAGCATCTTTGGACAATCTGTTGGCAAATTCCTCTGCTGTGCCCGTCTGAGAGCCGTAGAACACAATGATGTTCTTGCCCTGGTAATAAAAAGATGTCAAAGCTTTAACATGGCACATGAAAAAACTACACTTCTCAAGCAACACTTATGAGACAACCAGTTGGTCACGTCACTGCTTTTTAAAAACATAGATAATCTGTAGGTACACAGTTTAAGTTTTTATACATGCAACTCCTGAAATGTTGTACGTGCACACAGCTGGCAGATATGAATGTGGAACAGACATTTAAGTACATGATAAACTGATTCCATTTTAAAGAGACCATCTCCAACACAGTGTCACTGTCATATATTATCAAGTATTTTATTTGTGACTACCAAATTGCCACGATAGTTAGTAACAAAGAAAAACAGAAACCAAATGTAATAGTACCAGAGGCCAGGGCTCTCTTGGCCACCATCTTGGTATCTAAACTATTCGCTGGAAAACCACATAATTCAAAACCCAAGTCTTTTCCCAAGGCTGGCTTCAAACAGATGACGATCAAAGTCAAACCAGTCTTGAAAATTTGAGCCTGAACGTTAGCAGGAAGACAACTATGCTCATTATCATCTGAATTCATTGACAAACAGACACTGTGCATTACACTCCATTTTCAAATTCAACATTTATTATTTTAAACATGTAAAATATGTTAATTTAAACCAAGTCTGATGTCACAAGCAGCTCATGCTCTTCTTTTATAATCACCTCTGAGCAATGTTTCATATTCTTTCAACAGAAACGATGGTGAAACAAAGAAAAAAAAACAAAGGGAAAAACACTCACAGTTTTCTTCATCTTCTCAATAAAACTTGTCTCTCTTGTGGTGAGTGTTCTGGAATAAAAACAGGTTCAAAATGTTCAGTCTTTGTTGCATGAAACAAAAAACCATCAGTGGCCATTATACTGTCATTACAATGTACTGTACGCTCAGAGAGTCCAGGTCATTTTAGTTTCACTGCCAATCCTCCTCTTCTCTAGATTTATTAACAGATTAAATTTTGCCCAATACAATTTTAAAACATTTACTCCTTACATTTCTTTCTTTACTTAACCTTCAAAAACATTAACAGCTGAGAACATCAACTGATTTACAACATTTAACAATTAAGGATCCAATAATTCTATCAAGACACTGAAATGATTCAGACAAAATGTAGTTTCTCAGCTGTTCAGCAGCATCACGTGTGTTTCCTGTTTGGATGTTAAGAGACTCTGACGTGAACATGGAAACACTGTCATCTTCTTTATCATACACCATGTATCACAATTCATTTGGACAAATGACTAGGCTTCTGAACAGTGACTAAGCAAAATCACAAAAGCTGCATCATACTCACAATACGTGCTTTAAATCATAGAATAGCAAGGGTTTTTTGCATTTAAATTGGGGAAGTGAAAGAACTGAGATCTACATGATTATTCAGCAGCTTGTGTCAGATGTATTCAGGAAGTTATTAATGAATGAGAACAGATCAAAACAACATCCGCAAGCAGTGTTAGAAAAAAAGGACACAGGAAGCAAAATCTGTAATGGTGGCAAATAAAAGGGATAGGGGCTTCATTCAGCATCAAAGCTCTGAGTGGACAGCTGCACATCTGTGTACACTGGAAAAGGAATAACAGGATCCAAATGACAGCAAGCAGAAATATTACTGTATGTGAGATGAATTCTGATTTTTCAGCATCCAGGAAGAAGAGCTTGTTAAAATAATTTCCTCTAACACCATATTCTTATCTGATCTGTCACTGAAGATGTTTTTGCTTCTTTCTCCACTGCATGCAAATCGAATAGATCCTCCAACAAACAGCAGTGTTTATATGTGCTGCACTGAGGAGCAAAGTGTTAAGACCCTGATTGAAATTTGAAACAAGCCTTTGCCCCCCAGCTCTAACATTCCTGACAGCTTTAACAGGATCTGTCGCCACTGTTATCAGTGCTGACTGTGCTTCAGCAGTCCCACTGTTAGTCAACAGGAGAGAGTTTCTGTGCATCATTAGATAGCACAGAGGTTACAACAGTTTGAAATCGCTGGATCAAAAACCACCAATAACACACAAAACCAAGTATTAGACACCAGCATATGCCAAAGGTAATAAATGTTTGCATGCTCCCTTCTCTATCATATTTATTATTAAACCAATTACTCTTGGTCCTGATTCCTTAGTTTGTGTTTTTTTTTCTAATCCGAGACATCTTTTAAAATGCATGTAACATCATTAGTCCCTCTTAAAAACTAATACATGAGTAGTCAGAGTGATTTACAGTTTATTCTATGAAGTACAGAGCAAACTTAATCATGATGTGAAAAACAACATTTGTCTAAACCAGTCTGTTGTTGCTCTGTAACACAGGCACATCCATACACATGTAGGTGATTTTATGATGCTATAATCATAAACACATTTCCATTTGGCAAACTGGATAGTAATCTAAATATCTCAATAACTGACATAGCCGTGTTTCCAAAAGTGGGAGTGGGGATTCAAACATAATTAATTTTCTTTTCCATCTCATATGTAAAATATGGTGTGCTTTTTTAATATATACTATCACTTTTAATCAAGTTATCAACACTGTGTGAGTCAAGCTTTGGAAACGAGCCTCCAGTCGAAAAGTTAAATATAGGTAAGTAATGCAACCTATCAAGCTAAACAGCAGGACTCAACAGTGTTTTGTGAAAAAAATTACCTCATTTTAAAGAAATGTTGTTCTTCAATAGAGACAGTAAAAGACTCACATCACTGACCTCTCAGCAGCATCTCTCCTGTCCTCTGGCAGGGAGAAGACACAGCCCATGGCATGCAGCCCTGTCGCCCCACCACTGCCACTAGCACCACTGGCTAGCCCACGCCGGGAACAGTCACACTCAAAATTACAAGCAGGATGTTCAGGTACACTCCTCAGCCACAAGGTAGGAGACAACACTAGTCCAGAAAGCCACTTAAGACACTTGCAGGTTTTTAAAGAGCTGTCTCCTTTTTGCTTAGAGGCTACGACACGATATGAACTCTGCCTCTTCCTGTGCTGCTCTCAGAAACCAGCCTCTGATCGACACGCAGAAAACTCCACCGCACACAGCTCAGTACAGCCGCCGACAAGCCCCTGTCAGTGTCTGGCAACGGCTGTGGACACAATGGTGGGAAACTGACTTTCCCATAAAATCTAGTCGAGCAGGAGACCCACACTTTTGACTCACACAAACACACACTGAAACACTCTAGGGTTGAAAATGCCTTCCTCCTCATCCCCGCCCCTTTTCCTCTCCGGTCTGAAAGGTGTTAGGAACGAAAAAGTGCACAGGATCCATTGTAAGAATCTGGCCAGTTATCAGACAAACTTCTCTGTGGACCATTGAACAGGGGGGAGCTGTGAATAGTAGTTTTTTTTTTTTCTAGAAATGTCCCCTGCCCCCATCTCACTGGAGGAGAGAGGGGAATGTCATTGCTATGGCAACCTCATTTATCATAAAAGGATTCCATTTGTGACACAGCTCTACTCCAATGGCAGAGCAGCTCGGCCACACACACATGAAAATACACACACCAGGGAGAAAAAAAAAACCAGGGGAGTGGGGAGACAAGAATGAAAAAAGTAACTCAGGGTAAAGAAAGGGTTGCTTGTCTTTTGCCTCAACTTTCCACCTTTGGAGTGCACTCACTAAAAGAGCTTGGCTCGCCCTTCTCATTTGCTCTCCAGGGAACTTTCAAAATGGGTTTGGGGCCAAAAACAAAAGCACAGGAAAGACATGGAAGACTACGCCTCCTTCATAACAGTTAGGTAATCACTGCTCCCTTTAAGGGGAGGGGAGACCAGCTTGGCTCTTGTGTCATTCTATATTCTTTTCCTGTACGCCCGCCTGCTCCTGATATACACTTTTCCCAAAGCAAAGCATGTTCTGCAAGGGTCTTTCCCCCCTCCAGCTAATCTCCCGTTTAGACACAAATGGTCAGGATCTCCTTCAGTCGCACTGCCTCCTATGTGTCCATTCACACAAACACGTACAACCTAAGCCGTACAAGTGAGTGTGGCTGCTGCTGGCCTGTGGCTTTTACTCCACCAACCAAATTAACAGTGTTGCGGTTAGGGAGGGACTACAACGTGGCCAGTGGAAGGAGAGCCTACAAAACACAAGCCAAGCCCCCATCAGTCCACTGATAAGTGGATGAGGGGAGTAAAAAAAGGGAGCAAAGGCTTCACTGTTTTGACACAGCAGGAAAAAAAAGACACAGAGAGCGAGCAATCAGATATGTTCCTGTGAGTGATGAGAGAGACTGTGCAAAAGAGCAAGGTGGGGGGGGGGGGGGGCACAAAGGTCGCTTCGAGTGGAACATTTACAAGAGCCGAAAGCTGTACACTGTCACAAACTCCTTTTTCAGGGACTGCTTGTACAGGGAATTTGATGGAAACCTGTCTGAGGGAAAGTTTTTGTGTCTTTGGAGTTGATTATATGTCAAAGGACACAGAGACATTAGTGAACCCATAGTTTTTAGTCTCCCTATGAGGCAATGCAAATGATGAAAAAACACTGATTATAAAAATAGATATATAACCTTTAGACACAAAACATGGTGTGATGTGATAAAGGCTGATAACAAACCTATTGAAAGACACGTTTGCCTCAGAAGTTGTTTGCTTTTTAATTCTTATCTATGTTAATCTAAGTATAAGTAATAGTAATGTGCTCTCAGTTTCCATTTAATGACAAAACACAATATTTTGGCTTTGATAATGTTCAGTCTAAAATCAACCGGACCTCTCCCTCAGTGTATATGGATAATTACTTTGAAAACCAAACTGCACAATTTTTGCCAAGTGAAGCAGACATAATCAGGCAATACACAAATAAGATTCCAAGTTACTTTATAGTCATAATTTCAACGATTCAGTGTGTGAACAGATATTGTGATGAGTATTGTGGTCCGGGAGGTAAAACAGCCCATCACTGGATGTTACACAATTTCTACTTTATATCAACTTCTCCTCTTAAACAAAAAGGTCTGGTGACTTTCTGTAGCCTACATTTATTATTGTTAACAAATACTTTAGAAAGATTAACATTAGCAATAAATCTACAAATGGTTTTGTAAACTGATTTAGCCAATTCGTCGCTACCACAGAGCTCTTCTGTCATCCAAATACTACTGCGTGATTAATCTAATCACAATCCTGAGATGAGCCTGTGTAGTACAGTTACGCAACCACAAAAGGATGTTATCTAATTAAACAAAAAATATGAGATGAATTTCACTTTACTCATCCCTTTAACTCAGATAAAATAAAAGCAGTTCATACAAATAAGATGTATGAACAAAAGCAACTTAATAATTCCTTTCTGGCATGAGGACCCATTATCTGTTTGTGTATCCTATCTGCACCTTCTCTTTAATATGTCTCCAGTGTAATTAGCATGTAACATGACCTTTAATATTGACTATCTGGCGTGCAGATCCCGAAGAAAAGGATGCAGAATAAATATTTGTTTTTCTTTTGTTCTGTTTTTTTTAAGAGTGCTGCTGTGCAAACTAAAAGAATGTAGTCGAGATCACACAGCAACGCAATTAATGTTAATCGCACTCTCAACACCAACTTAAAAGCTAAAGTCTTGCTTTTCTTTGATGTTGCAAAAAAAGTGGCCAAATTTTGCCAGTTAATAACTAGTAGAGTTAGATTGATATATTGGTTGGCTGATACATTGGGCCACAAGAAGCCTCGGGTGAGTAACAGAAAATTTACAGTTACCGAAATTTCCCACGATAAATGATGTTGGTAAGTTTAGTGTTTTAATAAAAAAGTAAATAAGTCTTTTTGGTCTATTCTGATTATATGTGCTGGTATGCTGCTATGTTCATTCCCCTTTAAGATGGCGATGTGTGTAGTCATGCAACTCCTCCCATCCAGTCTGAACAAGAAGGGAAACAGACTGTGAGGAAATGGCTGATGGTTCAAATGAAGAAGCAACTGACAGCTGTAGACCAAGTAATGTTGATGATGGTGTGCTTGTTCCGAAAAGAAATTTGACATTTGGAAATACTTTGGGTTCCACAAAGATGATGTTGAGCAAAACAACATGAAATGCAAAGTGTCACAGATCAACCGACACTGCAGTCGCCCACCCCCCCCGCGTTGAATCGTGATATCGATTTGAGGTAATATTGTCCAGCCCTAGCCGCAATATTTGTTTTTTTTCAATCTCTGGTTTGATTTATTTTAAACTGATATTTCATCAGTAGTAGAAATGCTATAAAACATTTAAAGGAAACCTATTATACTCAGTTTTAATTATAATTATGTGAGTTTTAGCACCTACAGAGTAGCTTTGTGGGATTTCCAGCTCAAAAAACTCCATAGTTATCTCATAACGGCGTTCACAAAAGTCCCGATCCAAGCCATCTCTGATTGGACAGCTCAGTGGAGGCTTCCGGGGGGTGTGATGTGTGTGTGTGTGTGTGTGTGTTATTGGGGGGGGGGTCGACAGACTGAGTTTTTTGGGTCCGCCCCCACATGTGTTTTTGTTTACAGTGTGATACCGGTAGTCTAACATAGGCTCCTGTACACTGAGCTATCAAATGACACGCTTTTTAGTCTTAATATAAATTTCTCTGGTGCACTGCTCTCACTATTGAAGTGGGAGGAATCAAGCATGTTAATATTTTTGGACTACTCGCACTTTACGTTACAGTTTGAATTATATGCTGGATGGGAGTGTTTTGGGGCTGGTTCCACACTGTGGGAAGCATTCGTCCCAATTGGACACTTCAACCTGACGTCCGCTGTTTGGAGTGGCAGGAAACCATGTTGCTGGATTATGGCATGAAAATACTAGTGTTTATGCCGTTGTATGTTTTGTAACTTCCCTGAGGTTTGCAGTCAACATCCGACATTCTAACATTGTATGTATGTAGAAAAGCTCGGATCAGCACAATAGGTCTCCTTTAATCAGCAATTGATGTTCAATAGATGTAAAAAAAAAAAAAAAAAAGTACTATGTGTACATGTATTAATAATTGCATTTATATCGCTGCATAGAAATCTTAATTATCAGAGTGTTTCAATTGTATTTTAGGGTCAATATGCTTAAAAAAAAAGATTGGCCTTAAATATCAGCCTTAAAACTAGGCTAGAGATATCGGCCGACAAACGTAATTATTTTAACGTTGGCATCAGCCTTACAAAACCAAGATAGGTTGATCTATAAAAATGAGCCTTTAGGTTTAACTTACGGTGTGTCAAGTTTCTTGAATTCTGGGATGGGCTCTGGTTTCTTGCGGGACATGAGCCAATAAATGACAAGGCCAACAATCAGGGAGAAGAGGAAGATGTCAAGGTTGCTGAAAAGAGGCTCGTCTTCTTCAACCATGGGCTGTGTGTGGGTGGTGGTCTCAGCTTCCATGTCTGCCATGTTGACACTATGGCAAGGCAAACAAACAGGTTTCAGACCACTATCTTCACAAAATATCTATTATAGAATACATATCTCTTATAAGATACATATAGGGTTTTTATTTCACCATTATGACATATTTTTTTCCCTCTAGACCATCTATATTGAAGGGAAAGGATAAAATATGCACAGAGAATTGTATTATGCTCCCCATTTTTATATCTAAACATTATTGTTTGATATTATTTTGTTAATTTGTGACATATTACTTCAGGACATTGGGCTTAACTCAATGGATTTTTTTCTGGCTAATGTCTGAATTACAGTAAAATATAATGGAAAAATAAACAGTTTTACATTGAATAATATCTGGAGTGTCACTTTATGCCCATTCCATAGAATAAAACAATTATAATAACATATAAAAAACATATCTAAAATGGAAAAATAGCTGCATACAGCTTAAACTTTTTGCACATTCATTGCCTTCCATGTGCATGACTGCACCAAATGATGGAAGACACGTTCACAGAGACAGCAACTAGACTGACATATTCGTAGCTGGAGATAGTGATATATGCAATTTAAAATTGGTATCAGTGACAAATTTCAACAGAACAAAACCAAGTACTGTCTTGAGGACTGTGGTATTAAACCAGTAATGTTTCTGCACATAGTACAAGACAATTACTAACATATGTGAACAATATTCTACATGCTACATCGAACAAGGACAGCTTTTGTGCAGCATTATTGGACAACCGGCCCATAACACTGAAACCAATGGCTTTCAGGATCAGCTGAACTTCAGCATCTTTCACACAATACTCTGGAGGACTTCATGTTCTGGGGTCTCTAGTTTCATTCCACTTAAAGGAGTGAAATCATGAAAATCAGGTTTTCTCTGAGCTTTAATGCTCAACAATCACTCTGACTAACAAAGCTACGTACACACACAGTGTAGGCTTTTGTCCAAATGAGCAGGCGACTAATATAAGATACAAACTGCAAAGAACAAGAGCTGTGATAATTAATAAATTAAGCACTTCACTGTTAGGCTAACTATCTTGATAAATCAGTGAAGAATTATTTTAAAATTCTCATTCAATTATTTTTTTCAATTCAAGCATTTTCTAGTTTCTTTCTTACTCTTTGACAGCACACTGAATATGTTTCAGTCACAGACTAACCATATTTCAGGATGTTCCATTTAAAAGCAAATATAACTCAGTGGCACAATATTGTTGCAACTACATTAACTTAATTTACATAAATTGTTTTCACCTCACATATATTTCTAGACACCAACAATGTATGAATGAGAATGTGCATATCCTTTTTACTATAACATTTGGAATAAATTAGTATGTGAAGAAGGTTCATACAAACAATATCAGTTAACATTTTAATTTCTAAAGAATAGAAGACATTGCTAAAAAGCAAATTATTAATCTACTAAAAGCTAGTGTACCAACATATGAATTGAATGGATCCACAATTTTGTGTTTTTGCTAATAGTTTAGTTTCATTGAGGACTACAGAGTTGAGTTCGGCGTCTAGAAAAGCACTAAAGAAATCAAATCTATTATCAAATCTATTTATAATGGTGCTATATTCAATGCACTATTACAATCAGGTTAATATTAATGGGAAGATTCCAAATACTAGAATATAACCCAAAGAAACACACAAAAAGACACTGTAAGAATATAGAGAAAGCTTGAGGCTATGCAGTATTTAACCTGATAAGTGCTGTGTATACAGTATCCATACAGTATAAACAATAACCTGTCTCCCTCAGGGTCAATTAGAAGTAGATAGTGAATAATGTTGTTACATAAAATCCAACAGATACAAGGTAATACACAGTGATAATGTGTTGAATATTAACAGTTCAAAATTATTATATGTAAAATATCTCTGGCACACTGGGTAGTCACAACCCTCTCACAACTTTAGCCTACTATCTGCACTTAGAAATCACATGAAACTTGGGTTTGAAGCCAAAAAATCACTAACAGTTACTATTGCCACTGGGGATATAATCAATAACTCGCACAAGAACATAGTTTACTAAAGTTCATCTTTACAATTCCCCCTCTTCTAAGAACTTAGTTGTGTAAGAGATGATGGCACCGGTACATCATACAATATGTCATCAAGATCAACAACTACAGAGTAACAAGAAAACTGTAGGTAACTAAATCTTATAGATATTATTTTTTAAGTACCAACAGATAAAAGTCGTCTGTTGACCAGGAGATAGACATAAGGAATGTGATTAGGGGCCTGACTATTCCCTGGTTCGTGGCAACACCAGCTACAAAACACAGAGCTAGAAAGAAACACCTGTCACATACATTAGTTGTATCAAATAATGCACGAAATAATGCTTTAATTTAGTGACAGACTCACTATAAATGTCAAATAAAGTAGTTAATAGTGACTCTTGTTAGAGTTACACTGGCGTGAGTTTGCGTAACACCACACCACTTCTCTAAGCTAATGTTAGAAAGAGCACAAAACCCAACGGTTTTTCAGTCCTTTTAGTTCACTGTGTGCCTCTTTTATCGTTGAAGTGTAACGGTTTGGTGCTGCCACTGACTACAGGTCGATATAGAAGTCTTTTTGGATGTGAGTACCATGCTGTTCTTACCTTCGGCTCCCCTCTCTGTGTGTCAGGCTCACACTGCATAATGCGGAAGGAAAGTTGACGCCATGAAGGACCAGACCATTTCCGTCACAGCCGCGGGGGTGGGCACGTTCATTTTCAAAACCAAATGAGTCAAAAAGAGGACTGTTTTCCTTTCACAAGAAGCCAGGGGTGTACATTATGAAAAGAAGTAATACTACTTAAATAATTAGGTGATTTTATTTATATTTATCCCCCCCCCTCTATCAGACACGTGTGTTGACTTGGACTAGTCTATAAAATGCATTACCTAATGACAATGTGCACATGTAAGCTGTTAAAATAAATAACTGCTGAAGTGCAGCATGCAAAGGGTCATGGTTATGTAATCCATCCAGCAGAACAGCCTATGTATGTCTAACAGATTCAATGAAGATGTCCTCCACAGTTTAAAGGGTGTTTGTGTTCACAATGCCAAGGACATAAGATAACCTGTAATCCTGTGTTTTTCTTTTTCTGCACGCTCAACACTTTGATCCACTTTTCAATATCATTCCAAAAACTAAAGGAGTGACACAGTGGAATGTAAGTAAGAACATATTTACTCACCTAGGCCAATTTATTTTTGCGTATTATTACTACTCCATTTGCCATACACCTTTAGTTACTTTTCAGAGATTAGTTTTCCCATCTCTTTGTCTTACAGTGGAAATTCTCTGAATGTGCTGATATAGAGTAAATGTAAAAACAAAACAACCAAAGACAAAAATCAATTGTAGAAAAATTTAAAGAAATTCCTCATCTTTTTTACAGACAAGTAAACTCTTCACCCTCTTTTTGGGTTTGTCCCAAAATGCACTGTCACAAAGGTAATCAAGCAAAACACAGGCATATGATCCTACTCTGGCCGTGTCATTGTTTTTAAGGTACAATAAATTGCTTGATAAACAAATCAATTGTAGGCTGTAACTGTTTTTATACTTAATCTGACAACCATAGTTTGAAGCAATTGTCCTTGTTATAACCAGATCACACAAAAGAATATTGTCGTTAAAACATATGACTGAACAATGAAGTTAAATATTAAGGATTTTAAGTTGGTTCATTAATCACTAAATTGGCTTTATATTATAATTATGTACTGCAGCTAAATATGCACCTGTAATCTCATGACTTATAATATATATATATATATATATATATATATATATATATATATATATATATATATATATATATATATATATATATATATATATATATATATATATATATATGATGTGGTGAGTGGAACCTCATATGTCAGAGTTAGATACATTCAAAAGTAAAAGTCATGGGAAAACTCAGACATCTGCTTTAGAACCCATCAAAATAATCAAGAGAGAAAAAACAAGAACACAGAGGCACTGTGAAGTTGAATTAAACTTTTAATAGTGATTCATTCACCAAAACATTTATATCTATGTTTGTGCTGCACCTGTTTTACATTAATAGTGAGTGAACACATTGAGAAGAAAGAATAATATGCTTTTCTTTGTGTGATAAAAGATGCCATCTTTAACATGCTTTTCACAGGCTCTTTGGTTTCTGGTTCCTGCTCTTCTTCTTCTGTCGAACTACAGCAACAGTGGTGAAGAAATTTCCCAGGAACAAAATGAAGAAGCAGAGACCACACAACATGACCTGGTATCAAATGAATAGGTACAATAGAGATTTTTTTTAGGTCTACTTTTACCTCATCTGTGAATTAACCCCCTAAAAAGTCCTCTTGCTGAGTAATTATGCAAATGAATGTGATTATTTAATACAACAAAGGTGTATTCTGAAATGTTACAGAGTAAAATTGGGAAACTTTGCAAAGTGCTGACCTGTCCTTCTTTACAGTCTGGGAGCTGGGCCATTCTGAAGAGAGAAAGGCTGTTGAAGAGCTGCCAGAACTACAAGACAAAACAAACCAAAAAGGCTTAAGAGTATTAAGTGACTGCACTTAGCTAAACAAAACCTGAGAAATGTGAATGGTTCAGATGTCCAAATCACTCAAAACTTGAATTGCTGGATCATTCTAGATGTAGAATGACATTAGCAGTTTTTGAGGCTGTCCAAGTCATCAAGTCCAAACATAAAATGTGTTTTTAATGCAAGTCAAGCAAATGGGTGAGGGCAATTTCACAATTGTCACAGATTGTACTCACATGACCAAAAAACAGGAAGGGCAAAAGAAACGTCAGTCCTTTCCACATCCAAGATTGAAATCCCTCTGAACAAAAATTTTAATTAGATACAAACACAAGTAGTCCCACACAAAACCTGATGAAACAGCATTTTTAGAAAATATTTAGATGTGACTTCAGAGTATAGTCCATGTCCTTGGGAGGTTCAGCGGACCTTACCCACAGTCAAATCCATGTTGTGTCTTTCTCCAAGGGCTCGAAGTCTGTACAGGCATCCACTCTGATAATAGCATTGCAAACACTGAACAAAGCCTAAATGGTCCAGAGAAATAAGTAGTCAGAAGACATGTTTTTGGTTTAATTTCAGATGCTTTAAAGTACAGTTTTGTTCTAAGGACTTACTCTGATACAAGGAATAAGCGAGAAACTGGTTCCTAAATATCTTGTATTGGTTTCCATCTGGCCTTTAGTATTAAAAGAAAGAAAAAATGCGATTGAAATTGAAATATGTTAATTGAAATTAGTTTTCTTTTCAAATATGGAGCAAAAACTTAATAGTAAAAGTAAAGGAATAGTGTTTCATAACTTAAATTGTTTTACTCACCATGTTAGCATGACACCAGACAAAAAAGCTGAGATGTAGTGATGGAAAACCCACCACCCTTTGATTCTATAATAACAGAGTGAAAGTGTGATTTACTGCCACATCAACAACTTTTTTTTTTATCATTAGAAAGTTGAATTCTGCATATGATATTAGTAAAAAAAAAAAATATATTACTTGTGATTTTTGGATTGTTTTGCTGAAATATATTTTTTAAAACTCAATTGATGAAAATTAAGGGGAAAGAATAGAGTTTTTTGTTATTTATTTGTTTGGTAGGTGGTGAGAAAGTGAGGTTGGACAGACCTGGAGCCATTGGTGATGAGGATACTTTCCCTGATGGTTAATGTACAATAGTACCACACCAACAGGAAATTGAGGATTGCGTCAAGAAATCTGAAGTCAGGGGCACAATGTGAGAAATAGATTCAATAACATTTATCCTGACTTGGGCAGTTACATGTGTCACATTATTGCGTAGCGAATATGAACTCACCTGTAGCTTACAAAGAAATAGCAAATAAAGGAAAACAGCAGCAGGAGGACTGTGTGGTACAACTTGAACTTTTCATATTCATCTTTGTAGGCAAATCTGTCAAGGACGGGACAACATCAATATGAAGCAGCAGGCATTTGAAAATGAATGAAACAAGCAAAAGTTTATCAGTCAAGGCAATGTTTAGTCCTGTTTCTTGTCTCTTATTCTGACCCATTAAAATCAGGGACCAGTTAAATGTAATTACTTCCGCCAGTGGAGGTTATGTAATCATCAAGGTTTGTTTGTCCGTCTGTCCATCTGTCCATCTAAATTTTTTACAGAATGTCCAGAATGACAACAGCAACAAATGATTAGATTTTGGGGGTGATCCGGATCCAGGTTTATTTTTGAAGGATTCTTTACTATTGGGAGATAGGGCTGGTTTTGACAGAAATGGTTGTAATTAAATATATAATAGTGGTGGAAGTCTGTGCTCTCTGGGTGCTTTTCTAGTTTAAGTTCTAAGTATTAGGTATCTAGGTACTGAATGAAAATGTAAATTAGTCACATGTCATTAACCCATAAAGACCCAGTGCTATTTATCTGATAGTTCCCAAGACTGTTTTCTCTACAGTTCAACTTTATTAAGTGGTTGTATTATTATTCTCCTTATTTTGCTTTTTTTTTCAATGCAATCTATGTATTTTCCTGTTTTATGGATTCATCATGTAAATGTTCATAAAAACTCAGATTAAAGTTGAGGGTTAGTCTATCAAAAACAAAGAAAACTAAAGAAAAAGTGACTTTTTCAGTCATACCTATGACCTGAATATAAAACCAGTGCCTCCATCCATTGCCATTAATAAAATTTCATTACTTTTTCTGGTGAATCAATGTTGTAAAAAAAAATTACAATGTTTCCATGTTCACTACAATAACAAGCTGGATTTAAATATTTCAAAAACCAAAGAAATAATAATAGACTGTGGACTGTTTCAGATATCTGGGAGTGCACGTCACAGCTGACCTCACCTGGTCTACGCACATACGCCATCAGGTGGGGAAAGCCTATCAGAGGCTGTACTTCCTCAGGAACCTGAAGCAGTCCCAGCTTTCCCAAAACCTGCTCATGACTTTTTACAGGGCCATGGTGGAACCCCTCCTGTCCTACTGCTGGACAGTTTGTTAACGACACAGCAGAGGACAGGGAAAGTCTGCAGAGGGTAGTAAGAACAGCAGAGAGGGTGATAGGAACCACATTACCCCCTCTGTTTGACATCTATGCTGGCAAGCCAGTTCCATCTTTAAAGACCCTACACACCCTGGACACAAACTGTTCACACCCCTCCCCTCTGGAAGGAAATACAGGGCACTGGGACAAATAGACTGCTACACAGTAAAGAGTATAAAACCTCCTTTTAATGTATTTTAATGCACATTAGCACTTTCTAAGTATTTACATTAAAAAAATAACCCTGGTATATATATATATATATATATATATATATATATATATATATATATATATATACACAATTTTTTTTTTTAACCTCCACTGATGTGTTGTTTTTTATATTGTCTTTTATATTGTCTCATATTATTATCTTCCTCTTACTTTCTTTTATATGATGTTGAGATTGAATTTACAATGACAATAAAGTGCTATTCTATTTTATTTTATTCTACTTAGCCTCTGAACGCCCAAATGGGTCATATCTGATGACCATGAAAAGATAACACCGATTATTTACATGTATTTATAGAGTTACTGGATCAACAGATAAACAGTTTAGATCAGTAGATGGTTTTGCTTGACTGTGGCTGTTTGGCTCTATAGGGATTTATTTTTTTTTTTTTAAATTTGGAAGAACTTTACTTACTTTGATTGTTTGCTGAGAAGTGTGACATTCACATTTCCAAGAACCAGACTGAGATACAGCCTAGAACACGAAGCATTCATTTATTACAGGTTATTCAACATCCTATAGTCACATACATTTAATAAATGGTTCAATCATACAACACTATCATTACCCATTTTTCTTGGGAAGGAAAGCTTCCATGTCAAAGAAGGCATTTGGACGAGTTTTGATTTTCTCTTTTATTTCATCGATTGTTTTAGTTTCCTCTTCTGTTAACCCTTTGTTGCATCTGATGAACAATAAAAAAAAAAATCACATTTGTTTGTCATTAAAAAAAAATACACCTTTCTGACTTTTCATTTGAGTCTTCTTGCGACACACAGATAAAGTGACCTTATGCCATTTATCCATACTGCACAACGATTAGTAATGCGTTTTAAATTGTGCAAGAGAATGATGAGGCAGAAAATTACTTTTTCAATTGTTGTGACATCTCATTCAGCCTTTTGCGCTGATGGGAAATTGAAGAGGAGCAGGTGTTTTGCAGTTTGGTAATTTCTTCCAGTTTCTGCAAATACAATCTGTGCATCTCCTGGATTTGATATAAATACACAGGGATAACTCAACAAAAGAAAATAAAAAAGGAATATGTCAACTTATGTTTTTTTCCCCAAAACTTTTAGACAAATACAGACACCAGAAATATTTGACAGAATATTTTAGAGTTGCTGATTCTAGTTCATTTCTTACCTGAATGTGTTGATCATCTCCTTCGAGACTCTTCCACTCCTCCATAATGTCAGTTAAAGCACAAGGCATTTTTTGTGAGCAATTTGATTTAATTATTATAAATCAGATTTTTAAAGCATTAATAAAAAAATAAATCAGCCATGACAACCAGCCATGACTTGCAAGACAAGAATTGACTGTGTTGGCGCATTATTCACCAGGGTGTGCCTCACATCTACATGGGTGGTTTATGGCCAACATGACCTTTGATTGGTTCAAAAGTACAACATTTTTACTTGAACATTGTTCTTTGGAAATATATTGTTCAGCTATCACTCAGACTTAATTTATTCAATAAGACTTTAAAGTAGTCCTATATGTGGGCCGAGTTTAGTTTAAACATGGGTTGCACAGCTCACACCCACCATGTTGTGTTGGTGAATAGTTTAGCATTATTTACTTTCTCAACAAGCACATTAGCACCATCAGGTGGAAAAGTTGGCAAATCACAGGTTAATCAAGTTCATTTTGGGGTGTACACTTGTAGACAAAGCAATTCAAAGTGCTTTACAAGGCATAGAAATGTAATTCGAGGTAAATTACGTAATGAAAATAAACAGGATAAAACGGAATTTAAATATAAAGTACATTCATCAGTCATAAGGTACCGGAAGGAAAAGCACATATGATAGCATATCAACGATGAGATGGACAGAGGTCCTGGAAGGCAAATAAAAACACGATGTAAAATTGCATCTGAGTGGACACAAATGCCCATTTCAGACAACAGCCCTATTATAGGGGATTCCCACTATTATAGAGTACCTCCATTTTGACAGTGCTAATGCCAACTACTGAACCGCCAGTATTGGTCTCCTCCAGAAAACAATGCTTGAGAACTTTGTTGTACAGTCGGATGCAATCAAAATCGTGATCCTGCTAATAAAATAGCCTCATTGTACCCCCACCCCTGCCCACCAACAAAACAAAACAAAACAGTTGTCTGCAATTAACAGGAAAACTCTGATGACAGTGTTCCAATGTACCACATGCAGCTTTGCAGTCCTAATTTTGGATCAGGTGAACTGCACTCCTGAAAGTAATTAAAGTTACCTGCAAATATAGTTTGGTGTTAAAGTAAAATGTATTAATTTTCTGTTATCAAAGAAATCCAGCATGTCCAAGTGCATTAGCCTGATCCAGTCTAGTCAGTAGTGAAAGGAACCCTGGAACTGCTGAGGAAGCTGCAGCACACTGAGTGGGTAAACTACTACTGAAATATGGAAAATTACCTAAAAAGTAAAATACATTTTCAAAAGTATGTCATTGTTGAAATGGAAAACCTATTTAACATTATTGTTATTAAAGTGTATTTGTGTGCTAATTGAGGCTAAATTTGCAAACACCCCCAAACAAAAAAGCTGAATTAATATTTGACTGAAGACAATTACATCAGAAGAATAAATTACAACTAAATTAAGAATTTTCACAGCTGACTACATCCGGGAAGACGAAGGGTAGACTGTCACTACTGAGGACATGCCTGTCACAGCTTTCAGAACAAGGTTGGATCCAAATGCAGGACAGAGAGACAGTGATTTGATTAAAGTTGAGTTTATTATATTGACAATAGCAATATTGTGAAGATTGGTAATTCAGTGTCTGGATGACGACCAGGTGGGATGAGTCATTAACAGCAACTATAGAATAGGACAAAAGAAATGTCAAAATACAGAGCAGGGTCAAAACCACAGAGCCAGCAGAGCATAAAAAGAGCAACAAAAAAAAATATTACCAGACACCAGATGAGGGTCAGAGCCAGGGTCCAGGAAGCTAGAGAAATCCAAACGGCGAACTCAACATCAGGAGCAGAAACAGTGTCCAGATGGAGCAAACAACACAGACAAGGAGCAGACACAGATAAAGACACCAAACAGGTCATGCACGAGGGGACCCAAGACAACAGATAACCACTTGTTTGGTACATCAGAAGTAATGTCAAAGTCAACACTTAAATAGGGGAAGGAACAGGTGGATTCCATCATACAGATTAGAGGGAGAGGGAGGAAAACACCTGGTGACCGGAAGTAAAATAGGACAGAGGGAACATGAACCAACATGACAAAATAAAAGCCCGGACACTAACAATGACAGAAAGAACAGGAAGACACACAAAAAACTAACAAAACAAGACCCTCAGGGTCTAAAATCTAACAACTCCAGAAGGGGTCACGTGGTTGGGAATCCCCTATATGCTATTATGACAACAATTAACCAATAATTAGGTTAGCTATAGTCTGCAAGGCTTATGCAACTGTAAGCACCAGGTGCTACTAACAGATCCATGTTAAAAACTTTTCTAGTCACCAGAATTATTCTCCCTCTCCCTGTTTCGTGTTACCCATAACAGTTCTATGTCCCTTGGACACCCACAGGTTCTTGTACAATTAACATGATTCGCTGTTGTATTGACAGTATCAGCTGTGGCCAGCTGTCCATGAACCTGCAGGCTAGGTGCTGAGACAGTATCTGTGGTAGCTTCAATGCTTGCCTCGTGACTGCTAGTATGACAGGGATGCTGCTATCCCCATCACTGGTTGCTTTAAGTAGTTAAAGTGTCATTTGTGTTGTGGTATTTTGAAATTCGCCACCCAAATTCTTAATAAATAGCAGGGTCATTTAACAGCCACTGTGGTTCAAGCTGGTAGAAGGCTTGGTAGATACCAGACAGTTATGAGTTCAAGTGTCATGCATGTCAGTGGTCAAAAGTTCCCCACCAAATAGTAGATGAAAAACCTTAAAAAGTAACTGGGTAATGAGCCCCCTTAAGACATTTAAGCACGTAGAATGCTTGGATAGATGTGGGTTGAAGTCTTATGTATGTTATAGTAATGTAAAGTCCAATTAAAAACATGTATGTATATGTAAAGTCCAGTCAGTAATCACCTACATAACCATTTATCCAAATGTACAGTTGTCCCAAAATGACCCTTCAGTGATTTGAACCCATAATGTATGTGTTATGAGTGCAGTTATGAGTCAAAGTGAGTCACTAGAGAAGTTGCAAGAGCGACCCGAAAAGGAAATGGTGTAGTAGATGAATTATGGGTGTGACCTCAGACCTCCAAAGAAATTTAGCGTTACGTTATGAGGCAAGCAGAATTTAAGGTGAGGTGAGAGGGGGTGGGGGCAACACAGGTCCACACATGAATCAGTTAATTTATTTTATTTTTTTACATCTTGTGGTACTCACTCACGACAGAAGAAACGTGTTGGTGCTGCTTTCGTTTTTTTCCCCCAGCTGTGATGAACCATGTTAAATTTGCCCATCTGATGACTTTTAAATATGTAAACGTCTTCACACGTTTTGCAGATATCACATTCTTCAGTTGTGTTGTCTAAATTTACCACCTCCACAAATCTACTTTCTCTCCTTTCACGTTTTAAATTCGTCTGCTTTTATTTTCTCACGCACTGACTTATCTGTCATCTGTGTTCTGTCTAAACTAAGCTCCAGTGAATGTCCACATCATTATTATTATTATCATCATCAGGATACTGTCTGATTAAAATGGACCTTGGTGTCGTTTTCGTTCGTTTGTTTACCTTTGGAATAATATGCAAAATGTTTATTATATTTTTATTTGAGTGCTTCAACTGCAACCCACCCGCATTTAGTTAAAATATTATTTTTCTTTGCGTCATCATCATCCATACGGAGGGGGGGGGGGGGTAGATAGGTAGAGGGGGTCATAGGGAGGGGGATAGATAGGTAGAGGGATCTTTGCAGGTATCTTTATTTCGTTGCTTTTATTCTGAAGGGTTTAAATAGATTTCATTCTTTTATTCTGAAGGAGTTTTTGCGCATGCGTAGACGGCTCATAGCAGCCGGTGGCTGGTCGGCTGCGTTTTACGAAGCTCATAGATGAGAGAGCACAAGCACAAAGTGTTTCTGCAAAGTAACTAGTTATCATAGATGTGTTGCAATTCACTAACGCAACCATAAACGGAGTAAACCAAAACAATTGGATGACAAAGGTAAGATATAATGTTAACAGCCCGGTTTATCTGATGTTAGCCAAACAAGTACACTGTTGCTAATATCGTAAGTCACGGTTTGTTGTTGTTGTCTTGTCATTATGTTAAATAAAAGAAACTAAAGATGCGCTGTATTAAAGAAATCGCTGCTCGTTGTTACTCAGTTATGCATGTTTAGAAAAAAAAACAAAGCAGTATAAACTGTTCAGGGTACAATGAAGGGAAAACTGTGTTAGGTTTCTTTTCTTTATTTACAAATATTTAAATATGGTCTATTTCCAGTCACAGAAACACAGGTTCTTGTCTGGAGACAGCACAGATTAGTGACTTTATTAATTTTTTTTACATTGGGTACATTTCTATTGACTGCTGATAATTAATTATTTGGTGCATTTTGCTGATGAGGCCATAACAAGTACCTAAACACATCACCTTTTGACATCTCTTATTTTTTCTGAAACACACACACATCTCAAATTTACTATGAATAAAGTGTTTCTGGTTGTTTTACCACAGAATCAAAAGAGATGTGTGCTGCCGTTTATGTCCTGTCCACTGTAACGGGCTATGTCCTCACCTCTGCCCTACTGCTCAAATGCCCAAATCTTTTGTACCGGAAGAGGAGAGAGCCCTTCCTCAGCAGACACATCTCCCATCGTGGAGGTGAGTATACCTTTTTGTTTGTTTGTTTGTTTGTTTTTTTTTGGGGGGGGGGGGGGGGGGGTCATTAGAGCCAGTGACACCAACAGACTTGAAGGAATCATTAATAACAAAGGCTGGTTCTGCAATAGGTGTAAGGCTGGACCGTTTTGAGACTGTATTTGCAAAAGACAAATTGGGTAAGCAAGATAAAGTCATTAAATTATTCCTGTTATTTCAGGGGCAGGAGAAAATTTGGAAAACACCATGGCAGCTTTCCAGCAGTGAGTAGAACACTTGGCATGAAAAAGTTGGCAGATTGATATCAGTCAATGTTTGTTCTTGTGATATGTGTGCAAAGTGCATCATCTGACCTTGATAGACCTTAAGTTGTCAGTCTTGTGTCACTGTTAAATCTTGCCTATCTATCTCTTAACCTATATTTCAGCATACACTCTAGAGTTCCATAAACCAGTGTTGTATTCAAAGTATTGGATAGTGTACAGTAATGATTGCTTTGTTTTGGTTGAACACTTTCAAGTTGAGAGATGAACACTGACAAAGCAGACAATTCTACCAAATCTACCAAAAAATGCTGAGTCATGATTTTTGCCATCAATCAATCAATGATTAAAATTGTATTTATATAGCACTTTACAACACCAGAAAGGTACACACAGTGCTTTACCAAATTAGATAAAAACAAGTAACAATTATAAAACTAAGATAAAAACAAGGGTAAGACAAGTTCTAAAAACAAAACAAAAACATAAAAGAGACACACACAGTCGGCTACTGTACATGTCAAACACTCGCCTAAATAAATATATTTTTAACTGAGATTTTAAAACAGCTAGCTCAGTTGTTGATTGTAATTGTGCTGGAAGCATATTCCACAGCCTTTGGCCAAAAACTGCAAAAGATCGATCACCATATTTTTTATATTTAGATGTGTTGGAAAGAAGACGAGCTGCTGCATTTGGCACCAGCTGTAGTTGATGGAGGAGACCATGGGTTAGTCCAGTGTAAAGGGCATTGCAATGGTCCAACCTCGAGCTAATAAAAGCCTGTATAGCTTTTTCGAGGTCAGCGTACCTCGAAAGACTGTCTTCGTATTTTAATGAACTCCTCCTTGGCCGTTGGATCCAAAGAGCTCAAAATCGGTGAACACTATCGACAAGCGGCGCATCAAAAGTTATCCAAATTTTTGGAAAATCTGCATTATTTTTGTGTTACGACATTGCAAATTTTGCAGAGGTTTCAGGAAAAATTACCACTACATAAATTCCTTCAGCTCAGACATATAAACACTGATTTGGCTGCAATTTGGCTCAGATGTCTATCTCCTGGTCCTACACCTGCTTATCAATAGAAATTGCGATTTTGCTCTATAGCGCTACCTACAAATTCACCTGGCAGAATATCGCATTCCACCCAAGGTACAACATCATCTCGCTGTTGTTGGTGGTCGCATGGGAAGGCCGTCGTGAGGGATGACGAAGGCCTTTGAGACTACTTGCAGTTTTAATTTCGACTCTTTTCATTATCTGCATGTTGCCATTTTCAATTAGCCAGTGGCAGGTTTTTTCCATCAGAGTACAGTACCTCTAAGGAGTCAGACCGCTGTTGTACTATGTACTCACTGATAATAGTGTTTAATGTGGGCGTATTCTGTACATTTTGAACAATACATATTAACAGTTGTGGACCATTACTCATTTCATGAAACTCCACTGATTTATAAAAGTCAGTACAATTTCCAATTTGTGTTGACTTGTGCAGTGCGGTGGATCTCGGCACAGACATGCTGGAGTTGGACTGCCACTTGACAAAAGATGAACAAGTCGTGGTGTCACATGACTCCAACCTGCACAGATCCACCGGCATCAATGCTAACATCTCTGACATGGCCTATAATGTGAGTAATAATTACTGTATGTGAAGTTAAAATATAGCATTTTACAATCAGTGCATTTTTAAGTGGAATAAAGTGCAGTTTGAGGTTTCAGTGGTTTCAGTAAGGTGACAAATCATGTGCCTCAATTGTTTGAGGTCTACCACATCTCCTGATCAGGTCACATGATAAACTTTGGCCTGATTTAAAAAAAAAAATGCAGAGTTGGTGGATTTGTTTCTTTCTATGCCTTTCTGCTCTGTTCAGTTTTATACTTTTATGGTGGAAGATGATAGAATACAACAGAAAATTAAATGCCATGTTTTCTTGACATCCAGGAGAGTAAATATTTTTGGCTTTTTGTACATTAAATAATTGTTGCGATTAGAAACGGCATATTGCAACAGCTTTTTCAGATATTTTATTTTTCTGCTCGGAATGTCAAGTAAAGCTGTGAAACGTGTGTCCCCTTCATAGGGCAAAAATGTACTGCTGAGTCTCAAGGTGATATCACCAAACTATATAATTTCCTGCAAATTAGACATTTGTTTATAAGAATAATTTATTTGACTATGCCTGTAACACACTGAAGCACACAGCTCAGGCATGAATCTTTTTCTTGATTTCTATCTCATCCAATCTTAAGTTTGTAATTAATGTTGATCATCCCACCACTGCTGTATGTGTGACTTTACCTGAACTGATGGAATACATTTAATGTCTTGTGTGTTCGCCACTGTCTCCTGTGTGCTTTCTCTCTCAGGAGCTGCCACTGTATCGCTGCAATCTCGATGTTACTTTTCAGAGAGGTGAGCATAACACACTTAGAAATACAATACATCACCCACACAAGCACACACAGAAACCTCTTTAACCTGCCTTCTGTTGTCAATGCTGAGACTGTTGTTCATTTGTCCTTGTCTGTGCAGAATGTATCTGTGCAGGAGGAGAAGATAAACGCATCCCTCTCCTCAGTGATGTTTTTGAGGCCTTTCCTAACACTCCTGTTAACATTGACATCAAGGTCAACAACGACACACTCATCAAGAAGGTGTGTGTAATATGTATACTGTCCTGTATTTCGTCTTTACTCCTGAATCCACTGTAAATCTGCCGTCTTTTCTTTTAGTTGTTTTTTTTCAGGTCATATTTAAAAATGTTTCACAGCAGTTGTTAAGCACAGATTAGCGACGCTTTCATAACTCGTTTTTACAAACACAGCATTTGTGGATACCTCATTGTGTCTCAAGATGGGATAAATAGATAAACATGAAACATGGAATAACCGTCATCTTGCCAAACTACTATCGAGTGGGGATGGCCGATATGGAAATCATCATATCACAATAACTTTTTTCACAAAAGACAATATCAATGTGTATCACAATATAAATCAAATCACTATTTTTGTCACACTTACATTTTTAGTTACTCATAAGTGAGTTATCAGAACATTATTTTTTAATTTAAACATGAATTTATTTTTCCCTGTCAGAGGTTGAACATGACAGATGTGCTGAGAGAAATAAAACAGGTGCATATATTTCAAACTAAACAAAAAGTCTGACCAGCAGGAAAAAGTTTAAGTTTTAAAAGAGAACACAAACAAAACAGACCATCTTCACAAAACAATACTGGGGGAGTATGGTATATGTGAAGGTGTGGTCCTTAACTACCATTACTGTTGTAAACTGAAAATGAAACTTAACACACATTGAACATTAGCTTCTATGCCAAACTCTACTTTTCAGTAACCCATTCACTCAAGTTCCCAGTCAGTTTTCTACCGAGGGAACATTCATTCCCTCCCACTGCAGCCCAAATGTGTGCTGTGGCTGCTCTTGCACATGTGGGCATCAACCTAACTTGTCTTGGCTCTAGTGTTGTTGGCCCGATGCAACACTACTTAATTATGATTGGCTGTTCTGTCTGTTAAAACATGAACAAATTAATTCTATCAAAATTATAACACCTTGATACTATCAAGCATGTCTCATATTTCTATCAAGGAAAAGTTATATCATGACATATAACCTTATCTTTTTTTTTTTTTGCCCAGCTCTAATATCAACAAAGATTTAATTCACATTCCGTCATGACTTGAAATTCTTCACAGGAGCAAAATGAGACTTATAGTAGGGAGTGTCAATAGCATCATGAACTTGTTGATTCATGCTTCACACCTGCATGGTATGCTTTTTAAGCAGACTAAAACCATTTTAACGGACCATATTTCTTTTCCTCCAGGTGTCTGAGTTGGTTGTTAAATACGACAGAGAGAATCTGACTGTGTGGGGCAACGCCAGCAACAAGATTGTTAAAAAGTGTTACAAAGAGGTACATTCACTGCCTTATATTACTGTACTGTTCATAAGTGTTCCTTCACCCTCAACTCTGCAAAAACACCTTGTTTTTAGAGGTTATAGTGAACATACATATTCAGGGTTTTTCGTTCGTTTGTGCAGGGATTTGCTACTCGGGTGGCTTTTGCTATTGAACCAAAGCCTTTGGATTTTTCTTAATGTTGGATATCGATCTATTTTTATTTTTACTACATTTTAGAAATAACCAAATTAAGTAAGTTGAGTCCTAATTTAAAACAAATTAAATACAAATATTGCTAATCATCATCATTTCGTAAAGACAGCTGTTTTTTCTGATGAAATGTTTATACAGCTGCCATTCGCACTGATTTTTTTTAGCATTATACTGTCATACGTTTTATACTGTAGATAGGTTTTATACTGTATTATTGCCTCCGTCAAGGAGGTTATGTTTTTGCTGGCGTCTGTCTGTGTACAACATAACTCGAAAACTTATGGATGGATTTTGATTACATTTTCAGGGTATGGTGGTAATGGGGAGATCAACAAATGATTAGATTTTGGTGGTGGGGAGGGTCTGCCTCATCTCTAGTTACTTTTTGTCACACTGTTGGACTGGAGCTGCACTACAATTTCATTGTACCAACATACAATGACAATGAAGCTATTCTATTCTATTCTTTTCTTTTCTTTTCTATTCTACATCTTATAATGTAAAACCCTGATGTACAGTCATTTTGAGCACTGGCCCATTAAATGTTACGTTGTTGGCTGTGCTACTCTGTCCCATTTAGCTAACAACTAAACATTTCAGGTAATAGTTATTTTCACTATGAACTACAACTGCTGTTGCTGACAAATAATTATGTCATACTCGGAGAAATGTTCATCAGAAATCTTGATCTTATATGGGCACATGTTGTGACATAACTAGTTATAGACTTAACAAATTAAGCAGGAATGATAATAGCTGTAGAAATTCCCTAGAATTTTGCCACAATAAATATAAAGACAGCTTTGCAATACCTGGAGGGTTCAAATTCAAACTATTAGGGTTCAAATACAGAAATAAATGAACCAAAGACTAATAAAAGTCCATTTAGCAACATATGAGCCCTTTAATATCCACTCAACTAAATAATTAAGTAAAATGAGACCACTATAGAGGAGAGAGAAGCTGCAACTTTGTCAGTAGATATACACATTTTGATTTTCTACTTCTAGATATTGTTGTTAACCTGCCCCCTGAAAGGGGTATTAGGTTTTTTCATTGTTTATCTGTTTGGCAGTAAATTTACACAAAACCTACTGGACCAATTTCCATGTCATTTTCATGAAAGGTACATGGTTTTCCAGACTAGACCCCATTATATTTTGGTGAATGCAGGTCAAAGGTCAAGGTCACCAGGGGTAATATTCATTGTGCTTGACACCACTTGTTTTTGTTAGATTCATTTTTCTTTATATTTTATTTGCATTACACATTCTTCAGGTGATTTACAGGTAGACCCCCCCATTTGTTTACTTATCAATTCTTGTGTATAATTATTGATTTTTTTATGTATGTTGCTTAATTTGTATTGATTTTTATTTTATACATGTTCGAAAAAAAAGATTTAAAAAAAAAAATTACTAGTTGTTAAAAATCAGTTTGAAATGTTCAGTCACAGACCTTTGATTTCATGCATATGGAGACAATAAGCACCTTAAACAAATACTAACATTATACATATACATGTACATACATACATACTTTATAGAAATTATGTGTCAGTCTGTTGCTCACGTCCATAAAAAACACCATAAATCACATTTTACAGAAATGGCTTTTTATTGTTTTCATCACCAGTGTGTATTCAAGTTTATTGATGGGATTGTAGCTTCTACTTCAACACATCATGAATGAATGTTGAATGAACTATTTCAACAATTTGGGGGGAGATCCAATATTGTACGTAGTTGTCTTCACTAAACAAAATGAGATTGAAACAGACTTTAGTCAAATGCATATTAACACTGAGTGTCATCACCTTGTTTTTTGCAGAACCCTCGTATTCCCGTGTTGTTCAGTTTTCCTAGAGTGCTGCAGTTGTTAGGCCTCTTCTACTCTGGCCTGCTGCCCTTTGTTCCACTCAAAGAACAGTTCTTGGAGATTCCCATGCCCTCCATTGTCACCAAGTAGGTCCTCATACAAAATAGTAATAATGTAATGAGAAAATGGAATGGAATGTAAAATATAATTGTTTGCTTCCCAGGTTAAGGAATGACACAGATGTATATCATCTGTAGATTCTGATTTTAATAAAGTAATACATTCCACCACAGACTATCAGTGTCAAGTGCACATAAATCAAAGTAGAACAGGGATGATATTTATTTGATTTTATTTTGTTATTATTTGTGAGTTTTTAAAGATGTAAGGAGTCCCCCCCCCCCTGCATTTGCTTAAGTCCTTGAAAGGAACACAAGCCCATTGCAAATGGTTTTAACGTGACAAAGCATGAAAGGTTTTAGTCCGACTGGTCCACAGGATTAAGCAATAATTCCGCCCCAGATTAAAATATTCAAGACCCTGCAGTTAGGTTGGCATAGCAGGCCAAGGTGCAGTGTCGTCGTAAAAGAACAGTGTTGTACATTCGTACTGTTTTGAAATACTCCACTACTTGACTTCAAATGTTAGATTGAGAAATGTTGAATTCATTAGCAACAAAAATTTGGTTTCTCTATTTAAAGAACTTTTAATCTTTTATTCTGGTTTTAAAAGTTGTACAAGATGCTCGTGTTCTGCCTGGTTCGAGTGTAAGCATCAGAGTTTATTCGCTGTTAGCTGACTGTCCTTCCATCTGTTTAACATCATTCAGTAAAGGAAGTCAATAAAAGGTGGTTTTATTCACATCTCCTTTCATAAAGTATGTATTGATATGTTTTAAGGATGAAGGTCTTAGAGTACAGTATTGATGTGTAAAATGCGTTCAGGATTAATACATCTGTCTATGATGCTGATAGTTTGCCTTTGTGTCCTGGTGTACTGTATATCTGTCTTCATATCTTTACCCTTTTGTTTTAAATTCTCTCATTTTTACTTAGATTTAATAAAAAAAAAAAGATGTTGAACCTGTTCCAATTTGAGTAAACTTTCTGAACGGTTTAATGTTTTATATTTATTCGGTACCTTTTGTATTTCATATTTGATTGGGTTTTGAATGATTTTTCAGACTGAAGGATCCTGACAGATTAACCAGAAGTCAGAGATTCATTACCTGGTTGGCAGACAGGTAAGTACACCATAAAACTGTTTTTTTTTTTCTTCAACAGGCAGATATGAGTAGTATTTAAAAATACATGTATTCAAAACACAATTACACTGCATATGTTTTGTCATTTTACTGGGAGAAAAAAGGCAACTTTTGAATACAGTTTGACGTTGTATTGTTGAAATACCTCAATTCAATGTATCATTTTATTGTGTAATGAGACTAAACTATAAAAAAAGGTTATTCAGCCTTATCGTTCTGCAGATAAACACACATGCCATACAGCTTCAGATCTGTGTCAAATTTTGTGGGAAAAAATGCACTGAAGCACGTGAAAGGCTGTCCTTTGCAACAGTGCAAATGGTAGAAAACAAAGGGTTAATCTGAATATTGCAGTGGAGAAGAACAAATAAATACATTTATCCCAAATTCTAGGAATCACTCATTTTTGCCAGTATGGCCATTAAATAGGCTATGAAATGGGCATTAAATTCTGTTGTAAATAAAATGTCTTAAAATGTGTTAAATTTACCTTGTAGAAACCTGTAAGAACCCTGCATTCATTTTAGTTATGTGCTCTTTGTTTGGTTTACATCTGCTGCACTGTCTGTGTACTCATGACTTTTTTCTTCTTTAGTTTGCTGATGAGAAAAGCTCTGTTTCAACATTTAACTGCAAGAGGAATTCAGGTAAAAACATGTTTTGTTATGAATACCGATAAAGAATCATTTCTTCAGCCTTACCACACTATGTCATACTCTCTTTATTCATAAGAGTGCTTTAAAATTGACACAGCTGACACAAAGGGCTGCACACTACACGACAACAGAAAGGCATAAAAACAGAGAAAGGAGAACAAGGCAATAAAATAAATCTAAAAATAGAACTAGAATATACATATATAATAAAAAGTACTAAAACTGCACAGATAAAAATTAACATACAATAAAAGAACAAAAATCAATGAGTCACTGAGTCGGAGTAAAAATGTATTTTAAGATTAGTTTTAAAATTGGACCTGTCTGACATGTAAAGGCAGTGTATTCCACAAGGTTAGTGCAGCAACAGAAATGACTTTCTCCTTGCATCCAGTATTTTGCTTACATAGTGTTGTTGAGAGTGACTGAGTTTTCCTTCTTTCCATTCTAAACAGTTAGAACAGTTGATTGTAAACATTAATAAATATGCCTGTGTCCGTTGAGTACCATTTGACCTACTTTCCACAGTGTCATGGTGAAAATGTCTAAGGTTGTTAACATGTTCAAAAGCAGACTACAGCACGCTGCCAACACTAAGATGATGTGCAGATATTGTGTGTGGTTTCAGGTGTACATCTGGGTGCTGAATGATGAAGAAGATTTCCAGAGGGCTTTTGAGTTGGGAGCCACAGGGGTTATGACAGATTTTCCCACCAGGCTTAAAGACTTCATGGACAGGAATGGCATTTCTAAGCCCCAGTGACCTGCCAAAATCTACCTCGCACCCCTCCACTAGTGATTATCTTTCAACCTGACTTGACCTGCCAAACTAGCCCCATATCCCATGTGCCCATTTTTTTCTTGCATGCATTCCAGCTGGGCTTCCCCAACACTGTTAGTGCTATTGTCTGCACTGATTTGATGAATTATTAGTTTCATTAGTAACACACACACACTTCTCTGATTTAAATCCACATAAGCTTTTTCATAAAAGACACAAATTATACCTGCTACATGTTATGTCCTTTGCGCAGTGTTTTTTTGAGCAGAATTTTTGTGATTCTTTTCATGCACATGTAATTTACCTGTGACAGTATAACAGTGATGTGTTTCAAAGTTAGGTAAAACTCCATGGGTCTGAAATATACATTTGACACTGGGTAAAAATGTCCACTTATACACACTGGTAAGCCTTTTTTCTAAACTGATCGGCAGACATTATTATTTTTAAGAATTTAAGTTATTTTAACCTTGTACATTGTAATACACAACACGACCAGTGTTTCATGTTTGCTGAATTGCCGATACAAGGTTCAAGCAGTGTTTCAGTCTAATCACCAGCAGATGCAGCCACTCGTCGTGTTTGTTTACCAGTTGCTTTATTGAGATTTGAGGTCAGGCTTATTTCCCTGTATGAAATATATTTTTATATTTGTTGCATTTTGCCAAAAAAAAAAAAGTGCTTCTTGTGAGAAATAACAAGGTGTTGATGGAAATACTGAGATTTAGTGATGCTCAGACTTGTAGTATTGAATGAACAGAGGCGTATAATGCACAGAGGTGATCTGTATTTAAGTTTCAGCACTGGCAAATTCAAATTGACCACTAATTATGTTGTTTTCATATGTATATTTTGTAAGCTTTGAGGTTTTATGTTGTTTAGCTGTGTTGTGTGTTTGTTTTCTGTGCTTTTGTCAGTTTTTTTTTTTCTCTAACTCCAGAGAAATGACTCAAGTTTTGTTTTCCCACGAATAAATCTGATGAAGATATTTGCAAATCAGAGAATACTGATGTAGCAATAGTGATGTATACCTTTTCCACACATGGATCAACATTTCTGTTTAAAAAACTGAAAAGTGTACTGTATTGTGTGATTGTCTTAAATGGTAATTTGACACTGAAATGTATTACAGACAGGCAGCACTTGTCCAGCAGGCTCCCTGTAGCCATCAAAGTTTGCGTGTAAAGGTTATTAGGATTATCATACAGCTGCCAGGAGCTAATCCAAACTTGTGACCACACAATGAGGGCTATTAATGATTGTATTGTTGGTTGAATGTATTGTATGCTCTTTGGTAACAGTATTGCTGTTTCATCATGTCTTCATTTTATTGTTGGCTATTTTACTAGTGTTGTTGTTTTGTGAAATCTGTACAGATTTCAAACTGAAAGTCTGATTCAAGTTTTCATTATTTGAGTTCAGCAGTGAGGATAAATTATTCAGAGACATATTCCAAATCATGAGACAGAACTTGAATCAATTAATGTACCAGAAGATTTTTTAAATTACATTTCTTTTGTTATACTGAGTGGTTTGTTTTGCATGAACAAATAAGTATTTGTGAAGGTATCTGTATATTTGGTGATTGACAGAATTGTGGTGTGAAATATAGAGTGTGTAATTTGTTTGCTGAGATTACTGAAATGTATTTTCTATCAATTAAACACAATTAAATAGTGTTTTCCATTTATTTTCATTTTTCGCATGTAGACAGCAGGTGGCATTGTGCACTACAGGAGAGTTCGCCGTTTCCTTATAAGGGGTTGAAGAAAAAAATGTTGCGCATATTGAACTACCGTAATTTTAACCAGACCACTTCGGTCTTAACTTTGTATCTTTATCACACTGATTTTCACAAAACGTAACTTTTTTCATTAATGATGTACTTTCTAGACAATTCTGTCTTAAAATATTGGTTATTTCCCTGCATTTCGGCCAATCAGCACTGTGTTGCTATGCCCGATCAATTCGCTGATTGGCTAAAACTTCTGTCATTCATTCCAGTCAACATCCAGTGTAATTTATGCCAAAGATCAACCCTTGTTTGTCAAGATACAAATCGCCATGGACTATACTTACTATCAACGTTGCGATATAAGGAAAACCCATGTGACCAAAACAAATAAAAGAAATATTTTTGTATAAAACTACATTCAAACAGATATTGCTAATAATGGCTAATAACAGCGTGTTTACACCAGTCAACTCCACAGAGGTGAGTGTAAACATATTTGGCTAATTAAACGTCTAGAGTTATCAACATCAGATGCTTAAACCCCACACACTAGAGTTGAATAGAAATAGAAAAAGGCTTCATTCTAATTGAATGTGCTTTACTTTTCAGTTAAAGAACAGAATTAGCGGTAATAAAGAGCATCTAGGCAAACCCGGAAGTATTGGAAGGGAACTATCTTGCTCCGGCTGGTTGTTATTCCGACTCTCTCCTCCTCTCTCTTCTAAACTCTGTTGGGCATCGCTGCGCGTCAAAACATTGCGTTTCAGCAAGACTTGCCAAGGCTGGAGAGAAGAGGAAAATTGCCTGGGAAGGAATGCGAAAGGAGATTTAGGATTGGCACTGCCACGAGGAAAACGAGGAGGTGCGACATTTTCTAGGCTACGTGGAGATCCGCTTTTTCTTTCCATCAAAGGTAACACGATTTCCTCTGCGTTATTTATTTTTTTTACTATGGTGCATTATTATTACGCACTGTTTTCATATCGCTCATGAACATTTTCCCAGAAAGCAATGTTGCCATGTGTAGCTTTGTATGGTAGTTTTTAATCATGCCAACTTTTACGCTGCAGCTACATGCTCTGAGCTGTATTTCATTTTAGCTATAAGTTTTCAGTCTTAAATGTGATGTCACCCTTCTTTTGGTGGTGATCACGTATTCTTATGTGTGCACATCTGTTTCCCTCGTGGATGGGCTTTTGATGGCTACTTTGCAACAGAGCAACAGTATCGGGTTATTATTAGGACACATGGTGTTTGTGGTAGCAGCTCTGCATGTATGCGCCATCACCATCCCTGTGCGCACGTCTGGCATTGGTGCACATCCGTGATGATCATTGCGGTTTATAATATTGTAGACTCGTGTGATTATTGTCTGTGATCATCTGATTGCCTTCGATCTGCGGGAGTCATTGCAGATATTAACGCATTTCTAAGTGTGTGTGTGTGTGTGTGTGTGTGTCTATGTGTGTGTGTGTGTGTGTGTGTGTGCACTTTAAGCTCTGCTGAGCCGAGGCATCCCCACCATCTGTGCTCCGTGTGGTGGCAGAAGTTATGCCCCAGATAAGTGCGCCACTGCTTGTGACCTGTTTCATACTAATAATCACGCATAGACACATAGCTTTAAAAACACTTTTACTTATTTGTTTTCGTCCTAATGTGCTGCTCAAGCTGATGAGGTGTCACTACTGTCACTATCCAGGGGAAGACAAATAGACAAAGTGGTGGGAAATAAATGAAAATGTTGCACGTTGCACGTGAGTCCATTAGGACAGTTCACGAGCACTAACACTTAATCAAGTCGCAATCTTTCCACTGTTTTGCGATCTATTTTCATTGCAGAGCGTGCTTACAGATAGGTATTGATCACAGGAGGGTCAATACACAGGGATGGAAGATGAGGGTCAGAGTTGCAGGCCTTGAAAAGTGATCCCATACAGACAGGACTTGTAGGCAAAACATAAACAAGAGCTGTGAGTAGTGTGTTTTGAGTTTCACACACTTTGTGGATTACAGCTTTTTATGACATTTTATCACCCAATTAAAATGACTTGGATGTGCGTTATATTATACAAGAACATTAAAAGTGTTTTATTCTACAAGGAAACATAAAGTCAAAAGCAAGTGAAAAGAAGCTTGACACTCAATAAAACCATCCATCCTGTGTGTTTTGAATGATGTAAAATAAGGAGGGGTAAAGATAAAAGACACACATAACCTGGTAAACAAGAGTGTTGCTTCATCAGTGAGATTTGATATGGGGGGGGGGGCAAGGAGGAGTTTTTTTTCCCTTCCCTTCTCAGTGATGTCATGCTGCTGTACGATGTTGGCCTTGGTGTTAACAGTGAATGGAGAACAGAGATGAGAGTACATGAAGTACAGCAGTAGTGTCAGTGCAGATTGTGAGCAGTGCAGGACATAGTTGGCCTGAAGAGGACACACACTGCGTCTTCGTCTTCTCTCTGTCCCTTTCTGCGTCTCGTCTTTCCACCCCATATCTCCTCTTCCCCTGTGTCTTTCTCCCACTCTCTGTCATTGTTAGAAACAGCATCAGCAGCGGCAGCATCAGTAGGTTACATAACAAAGGTTGTTTTGTTGGGACACAAGGGCCCTTTTGGCTGGTGAGACTCGTGGCACGTAGTCTTTTGTGATGACACCCAGAAATGACCAGAATGGACAGCTTGGTGGCCTCAAACAACCCACAGCAGGACTGATGAATAGAAAGAGTGACAGCAGGACAAACAGAGGAACAGATAGAGATGAAGACGTAGGCAGGAAAAGTCAAAGATAAACTAATCAAAGACAGGGTTGTGTTTGTTAACATCTGTGCAGACAGTCGATATCCTGACACGTCAGCTTTGATAAAAATAAAAAAAATAAAAAAAACTATAAGAATGATCTTGTCTGTAATCAGACTTCACAGACATCTGATCATTTATTCAATTTGGTATTCTTTCAAAGAAGGTTTTTATTGCAAAGCAGCCCCAAAGCGTCAGTGTTTTTCAGCGCGTCAGCATCTTGTTGCCTCAAACAATGTTGCCCTGCTCAATGATTTTCAAACACGTCCACCCACCAAGATGAATGTTGCTCCTCTGCTGGGGAATAATTGAAAATGCTTTTAAACATCAGACTTAGTCACAGTGCAGCCTGTGACACATCCAAATACAATGTTTTCCATTATTTATTATACTGCTAAAGACTGTACCTGCTCTTTAGAAAATACTGTACTTCACTGTAGATTTTCTATCCATTTATTATATACTTCCACAGATATGTTTTCTTCTCCAACATGTCTCTAAAGAAACCAAATCATAAGGGTCATAACATGAGCATCACATTGTATTATGTCAGAGACTGTAGAAAACTGTAGAAACAAGATTAATTAAATTAATTAAATAAAATTACAATTATTCAGGTGGGTCTGTTTAAAAGTCTACAAACAATTCTATTTAATTGACAGTGACATTAAACAGAATAACGTAGTAAAGTCATACTTCTTTTCATTTGCATTTTTATTTATTGTTTTCTCTATTGTCTTTTTATTGTGTCCTTTGCTTTCATGAAAGGCACTTCAGAAGAAGACATTATTATTATTATTATTCATTCATTCATTCATTATCTGAACCCACTTTATCCTCACTAGGGTCTAGGGGGTCACTAATCCAGCTACAATGGGCGAAGGTGGGGTACACCCTGTATGAGACGCCAGTTCATCGCAGGGCTGAACATATATAGACAAACAATCACTCTCACATTCACACCTATGGACAATTTCAGATTAACCAATTAACCTATCAGTGCATGTCTTTGGATGGGGGAGGAAACCGGAGTGCCTGGCGAAAACCCACACAGACACGGGGAGGACATGCAAACTCCACACAGAAAGGTCTGGTGCGGGATTCGAACCAGGGACCTTCTTGCTGTGAGGCACGAGTGCTAACCACTGCACCACCGTGCCACCCATTATTATTATTATTATTATTATTATTATTATTATTATTATTATTATTATTATTATTATTATTATTATTATTATTATTATTATTATTATTATTATTATTATTATTATTATTATTATTACTATAGCAACATTTAAGAAACATGAAGCACGTTTGGTGTCTTTGAAAAACATAATGACTAGGATTACCAATAGATGATAGATAACATATCAATGAGAAGCAGTATTAATTTTCATCCCAAGCCACTGACACCGTGTTTTTTGAGCTGTGACCGGACGAAGATAGTACACATAGAGAACTCAACGTGGATTATTTATGACTGAGGGAAAGACATGCAATAAATAGTGTAATCCAGCATTCTGTCTGTTTGTTAAGGGCACATTAGTATTATGATGCAGTGCATCAATATGTCAGTGTTCTTACAGTCAACTGTAACTGCATCCATCAGGGCTTTTTCTGCAGCTCGTATGTGAGTAAACTCTTCATCTATCTTCAGGTATAATGGACAGGTTCTTTACTCTACATCACATATACATTGAAATCCCAGATACTTGGATTTAATGTTGTTCGATTAAAAGCTTAAATCGGAAGAATTAATTCCTAGATTATCTTCAGGACCTAATTACACAGCTGTAATCAGGCAGATCTTTGTACAGTTTATTTTATACACACACACACACTCATTTAACTGAAGTGACTGGGAAAAGCCAATGTAAACACACAACAACTTCTTGCTTATTCTCAGCCTTCAGTCCTGAAATGACCGTGAGGATAAATGAAGCTTTGGGTTAAACATCAGTCTTTGTGTATGTCAGGGGGTCAAGACTGACAACTGGACTGAGCGTGTCTTTGTGCCCCAATCCCACGCCGCTCGCTACGATTCAGAGACGGGAAAACAAGGGCACATCTCACTGGCTTATTTATTTATATCATCCAGTCCTTCCTATCACTACTGTAGCTTTTATCAGCCTGCATCCAAACAATGAAACCAATCATATCGCAGGGAAGTAAAGTGAAGAGGCCGCTGTTTCTTTCCTTTTGTTTGTCATGAACTCACTGAGGCGTCCTGCTCCCATTCAGAATTTTATTAGTTTTTCCAGATGGTTCACTAAAGACACACAGGAAAGAGAGGAGACTGAGTGTGTCAGCATATGGTGATGTGTAAAACAGTCATACCACTCACATGTCTCTTTATTTTAGATTATTTGAGAGATGTTTTATTATATTGTACCTAGTGGATAATTATAGTAAAGAACACTATTTGAAACATGTTTTGTCTAGAAAATAACATATATTACTCATGAGTCATCTATACCAATGTCTAAAATATAATGTAATAATAATTGAATAATTTCCATATTGTTTATCCTTGAACTCCATCATGTTTTGCACACATATGAAAAGAAGCACTGGGAAATAAAACTAAATGAGAGTTTATTATTGATAAAATGTGTTTCAGCAAAGCAACAGAAGTGAAATCACAATAAAACCCTAAAGATTATGACTGCAGCAGAAGGTGAAGAGCCCTGGCCTCTAACTATACTTGTTTCTAGTCTAAACATACAGAGCCTTTGGGATAAGTTTCCAGGCCAGGCTCTAATCTACTCTGTCACCACAACACACCAGCAGAAGTATTTTAAGGTCTCCGTCTATTTGAATATCATGAAGAGAGCATAGCCCGATCCTCACTGTTGTGCTAACCTAAGCAGATTATCTCTGCAGCCTTGTAGACTTTAACACAGAATGTGAATTAGTATTGCCACGTCTGTGTCCTGAAAAGGCCTGCATGGGTTGAATACAGGCGAATGGAAACAGCTGCTCATAGACGTGCACCTGCAGCTATAGTATGAGTAGCCCAGAGCAGCTGCTTTAGTAGCCCCAAACTGGTCCATTTGCCAGCTGGGACTCACTATGTGTCATCTGTGTGGTGGACGTCTGCGCCATGCTGCCTCTTATTTCCAAAAGTAGGCGTTCTTCTGCTTTAAAGTAAAAAGGGAATGTAGTGACTCAGGCTGGGACTCTGGCTCATTAATCATGCATAACGGCGCATCACATTATCGCTGTTTTGGGGTTTGAAAGATTTCACAGACTCAAGCAGGTTGGAAAATTCTCTCAGCCCTTGGAGAAGGATTTAATCCCATCAGCAGAACACCTGCGACTCAGTTTGCAGTATCAGTGACAGGAAACAGCTGTTACACAACCCTGTAACTGTTAGCGCTCATCTCCTCCCTCCTTAGGTGTGTGCCTCCCGACCCACCACCCACCACGGCCCTCACCTGTGTGTTGCGGTGCTTCCCCTGTGAGCCGACCTGGGCTGGCAGTCCCTTCTTGCACCGCCCGCCAACACCGCCCATGGTCAGAATGACACGCTCCAAGACTTTTCAGGCGTACCTGCCGAGCTGTCACCGAACCTACAGCTGCATCCACTGCCGAGCTCACCTGGCCAACCATGATGAGCTCATCTCCAAGGTAACCGGAGCTTTTCTGCTTTAATCATGACTTATTTTTCCAGTTCAGTTTTAGATATTTTTATTTGAGCAGTTCATTTGAGCAGTTCATTTAAAAAAAAAATCAAATAAAATACAGAACAAAAGAAACAAAATGACAAAATAAGGATTTCACAGTCACCACTCAAAAGGAGTGGGTTGAAATTCAGAGAACTTTTAAAATTCTTACCCCTCATTTAACAATTTTACAATTTTCTGAATTTCATTTACATCACTCATTTCAATGTCCATCTTGACCATATTTTTGCAGCACTTGCACATTTGTATTTATGGACATACACTTTAGAATAAAGGAAAAGAAAACAAATGAAGAGCTTCCTACCACACTTTATATATATATATATATATATATATATATATATATATATATATATATATATATATATATATATATGTTGTTTATTTTATTATTTATTTTGTCAATCTTATCACTTATCTTTATAGGAGCAGTTATTCCTGGAACCAGCTTTACGTTTAGACAGTTAATTATTACAATATGACAGCTGTATTTATGTGTTAAAAAAATATACAGAAAAAGTTGTTTCTGGGAAATTAGTCTTATTTTTTTATGCAAAATAGTTTTGAGAAGCATGAGTTTCCATTAGAAAAATGATCTTATGCTCGGGGGAAAAATCTACCTCTGAATATTATTGACCTGTATTGGAATATAATTAGGTTATTACTGGTTTCTTAACATGTTTTTCCAGTAATATGCTAAGACAATAGCTTGCTAAAATCCTAGCAGAGGAACATGTTTGTTTTCCTTATTTTAAGAGTGAGACTATTTCCACAATTTGTCAGTTTATGCATTTTAACTCTATCTTACTTTTTGCACATATTAAATTATTAACTGTTGGCAAAATTGTCCCATACATCATATCTAGTTAATATCTGGCTCTGCTTTTCTTTGTTGTGGGCATTTTAATTACATGTAGGTTTTGTCATTTCATTACAGAGTAGGTTTAATAAGTGTTGAATGCAGTTAAACCACTGACTTGGTTAAAAAAAGGAGAAATGATGGCTTAAAAATAAACATCAGACTGAACACCTGTATGTGTGTCATCTTCTGCATTGTTGTCTGTGGATGGATTATGTTATAAGCTGGATAGTGAATAAGATTATGAATGCACTGTCACTTTTTCCATGTATGATTATATATGACAACACAGCTCACCCCAGCATTAAGACCTTCTGCCAGTTGCACCACAGACGCACTAAATAAATCTGCTCAGTGTGCCTCTTCAGTAACTAATAACTGTGTTGTAAATTAATTTTAAATCCATCAACATTATTATTAGTAATACTGTATGTTTACTCCTGGTACTGGAACGTAACTGGAACGTAACTAAGTAAAAGTACTTAATTTCTGTACTTAAGTAGATTTTTTTTTAGGTATCTGTACTTTACTTGAGTATTTTTCTGGTAACTTTTTACTTTTACTCCCTACAATTTTGTGTAGATAGCTGTACTTTACTTTATACTCTTTACATTCTCTGAATCGACTTAATAGTTTTTCAAACTAAACAGATGTGAGGGTATGAAAAATCTGTCACTTCAGAGGGAAACTGTGATATTACTTTTTATCTCACAATTTTGACATTTTATCTCATCATTTTAACATTTTATCTCACAATTTTGAGTTTTTCTCTTAAAATTCTGTATTTTTATCTCATATTTATAACTCATGATGACTTTTTATCTCAATTGTGACTTTTTTCCCCCTACATTTCCTGCCCATATCCACAAAACTGAGTAACCATGACTTGATCAAACACATTATCTACATAATAACTCTCTTTTAAAGGCTTTAATTTGGATACTTTTGAAACTTTTCTAATTTTTCCTGGTTAAATAAGTATTATTGCATTCATGGAGGGGGAAAAAATGCTGTTTTACTTTTTAATTTTTTTAAAATTGAGAAGTTGTACTCTTTTTTTTACTTTTACTTAAATAGTTGAGTTGAATCAGTACTTCTACTTTTACCAGAGTATTTTTCCACACAAGTAGCTGTACTTCTACTTAAGTATAGAATGTGAGTACTTTGACCACCTCTGCAGATTATCACTATAATATGTAAGATTTCTGCATTGAAATAACTATTGACTAAAACTCTGTTATATCATTTATTGACTTTTATTGTAACAAATGTTTCCAATAATATTCAGAATGGTGATAAATCAATAAATGTATTAAACGTAATGACTGTTTCATGTGATTGCCGCTTATTAAGGTTTAAATTTACTTGTGGTTATTTAATTAGAATAAAATGACATCATGTGAATAAAATCAAATAATTCAATAACCTTGCCTATAAACATGATTTCTGTTTTGATCTTTTCATCCAAAATGGTGGCGAAAAAAAGCAACTCCCATGATCCCAACACTACATCAATTATTGTTATTTAGGTGGAAGCGATTCTACATGAAGCATTAAGTCAATATATTAGCTTGTATGCATACTTTTTTTTTGATCAATTTTTACACTCAGTATAAAGTTATATGATAGTATGACATTAGTAAGTGTTGTTTTATTTTGTGTCTCTGTCTGCAGTCGTTCCAGGGCAGCCAGGGTAGAGCTTACCTGTTCAACTCAGTGTGAGTATCTGCCTGTAAAAAAAGACTATTTGTCCTGTTTTTTGTTTCACAACCACCTGCTCGTTAATGGATTTGCAGCTGCTGCGATGTATTAAGAAAAACATTCATGCATGCTGGGCTTGAATGGGAGACAAGTGATCTAATGTATGTGGGTAATTTACAGTTGTGGATGTTGTTATTGCTGTTTTTGTAGTCACCGTATAAATGGAGCTGGCGAATGCCTCAGAGCGTTTTCATCATCGGTTGAATTGAGTGTGAAAATTAGACTGTTTGATTCCATGTTCTGTGGCCTGGTGCCCTATCAGTATGCAGTTTGAGTGGGTGTGAAGCAGTGACTCACTTGGAGTACATTATGGAGTACATTTTAGTGAACAATTTAAACTACAGCCATTCTCAAAGTACTTTTTTTTTTTTTTTTTTAACATTTATGTCTGTGTTTGTATCTTTTCTTTCCCACATATCATTTTCCCCATTTTCAGAGTGAATGTTGGGTGTGGTCCTGCTGAGGAGAGAGTTCTGCTCACAGGTCTGCATGCTGTAGCAGATATCTACTGTGAGAACTGCAAGACCACCCTGGGCTGGAAATACGTAAGTGTCATGTCTGATGCTTGATCATCCAAGGTTAGATGGGGATCAACTCTGGGGTTGTTGTCATAGCACTCACTAATTTTATTTGCACCCTAATTATATTTAGACTCCTCTTGTCAGGGTGAATGTATTTGTGAGCTGAATAAATTAGTAGGCAGACTTCTCAGAGCAGATGAAGGGAGGATATGTATATATATACAACTCAAATGGGGTTTTATACTTTGTGGAATCGGTATTAGAAAGAAATGAGTACAATTTTGTATCACAAAGTGGCAATTTGGCTTGTCACTCTAAGTTGAATACAGTGTTTGGTTTGTCTATTGAACTGTTAATGGAGGTCAATTACATCTTAGCTGCAGAAGTGATTTAATGGTAAAAAAACAAAACAAAAGACTGAAATCAGGAGGCTCAGGAATAATAATTTTAACCCGACTAATTGATGGTTTAGTTTTAAATGACATAGTTGTAAACTTTAAAATCTGCTTGATTTTCTATGATCTTTTCAATATAAATATGTTGTGATCCAATCCTATCCCTTTTAAACAACTGAAAATAATCTTTTTTAAACAGAATTATGCATTTTAAAACACTTCGCTGTCTTCTACATAAACTAGAAATGCTATGCTTGGGTCTAAATTCTTCATAAATTAAACTTCACAGGTCCATCTTCCACCTTATTTTTTACTAATAACATCAGAAAGTCTGTTTTCAGCACTGGCCCTTTAAATACAAATGAGCCACTTTACACCCCACACCTTCCAGGTTGTTGTCTATGCTCCTCTGTCCCTTTTCTCTGTACTTGGAAATGTTTGTTGGAAGTCTTGACCTTATATATGCAAATATTTATGCAAATATTGTGATGTCACTAGTTAGAAAATTTATGAAATTAAACAGGAATTCAGAAACTCCACTCAATTTTTGTCAAAATGAATATAAATATACCTGGAGGGTTCAAATTTAAACTTTATGAAATATTAGGGTCCCCAATTACACAAATAAAGATTCATAAAATATGACCCCCTTAACTGTTTAACCTCTTTAAACTATAATGTCTTTCCTCTTGCAAAAGACTCAATCTGACTGAATTTCTCTTAACATACTGGTTCATTATGGAAACTGCAATATGCCTAACATCATTAACAAAAAAAGTACTCAGTTATTTTTGCCATATTCCTCCAATGACATTTTTTTCTCCAAATAGAATAATTTATTTTGTCATCTCAGCTGAGAAATCATAAACAGGACTCATAAGTTTTCATCATTCTGCCAATGTAGTTTTTTTGTGAAGAAATACAGGTCAGCCTATAATTACAATTTTTTCATCTTTTTTATATTCACCAGGTCTTGACAACGCACATACACATTATAACATAAACCAATATATAACATAACGTTGCTGTCTTAAATCCAAAACTGTCATTTTTCATGAAGCTGGGAACACAATATGTTTTAGTTAAGAGATGTAGTCACAAGCCATTTTCAACACTTTACTTTGGTTAAATGTTTCTGAAACCATCAGGCCAATGTGGAGACTGACCAATAGATCTCATCTCATCATCTGAACCCGCTTTATCCTCACTAGGGTCACGGGGGTCACTGGGGGCCTAATCCAGCTACATTGGGTGAAGGCGGGGTACACCCTGTATGAGTCTCCAGTTCATCTCAGGGCTGAACATATATAAACAAACAATCACACTCACATTCACACCTATGGACAATTTAAATTAACCAGTTAACCTATCAGTGCATGTGTTTGGATGGTGGGAGGAAACTGGAGTATCTGGAGAAAACCCACACAGACACGAGGAGAACAAACTCCACACAGAAAGGTCTAGTGTGGGAATTGAACCAGGGTCCTTCTGTCTGTGAGACACAAGTGCTAACCACTGCACCACTGTGCTGCTCAACCAATAGAATCATTTAATGAAAAAAAAAAGTCCCACAAATGGACTAACAAGTTTTCTACCCAACAGCAACAATAAGCAACATACAGTATAACATGTATGAGCATCATGTACTGAGTTAAACTCAAAGCATTTATGATAATTATTTCTAAGCTAATGGTGGTTGTAGCCTGTTGCAGAGGAACAAATTAAAGGTCAATCCAACCTAAATCCTCTTCAGAGAAACCAGGACTAGTTTTTTAGGTAAATTGCAATTCATTCACACACTGGAAAATAAATAGCCAATTAATACATGTTAGCATCCTTCACATATGTTACATATTGAAGCTCTGATTTGGTAAACTGTACTAAATCCCTATATATCTATAGATTTAATTTACTAAAATAGGATGATTTTTTTTTATTGTATTCTACTGAATTTACTCACTTTAAATCTATCTTTGCTCTAGTTCTGATAATAACGGTATAAATGAGCCTTCACTGGTGCTTCCTTGCTTGAGTATAGTTTTGTTTTATAGTGTTTTATAGCTGATCATTTTTCCAGAATCAGTGTTTCTGTCAGAGTACACACGTGCTGTGTGTATTTAGCACAGGTGGTATTTTCGGTCCTATGTCAGGGTGAAGTGAACAGGATCCACACATGTTAACTGTCATCATATATCATCTGAGCATGTGCAGCTGTTACTGGGGAACCCTGTCAGCATGGAGGTTAGTGTTATACAGCACGTGCTGTAGCCTAAAGGAATGGTGACACAAATATACATAAATACAATATCACTGTTGTTTGACATAAATGAAAGCACCATTGATCAGGAGTCTGCCTGATCACTAAGCGTAACAGTCATAGCTACAAGTCAATCTGAAAATCTGATTCTTTAACCTTTCAGCCTAAAAATAACAATTCCCCTTATGAAGTCTGGTAAACACCTGGTAAACTAATTTCATGAGTCGCTACTTTTCTGGGCTGCCTCTATTCCTGTCAGTACCCCACAAGGCAGAGAACAGAGGTCACATGTACACACAGACACAGGATAGGGCTTAACGGAAAGCTGCCATTAATATCAGTAACAGTTGCTTGATTTTCTGCAGTTGTCAAAGTCCTGTGGAGAGACTTGACCCACTGCACTCCAATACCGAGAAAACTGATAATGTGCCTCTGTAGCCGAGAACCAAAATATAGTACAGACGTTCCACAGTGAAGGGAGCATTTGTACTGGCCCACTGTGTCACACTGTGTTTTAAGGAGGGACTAATAATGAGTGAGTAGGTTTTAAACAGGCACACATGGCTGTTAATGGACTGGAACAGTGAGCAGAAGGTTTCAATAGGTGTTTTTTTTTTTTTTAATGCCACTGACTAACAACTCTGTACTTCAGTGTGTCATCAAAAATTCACCAAAACACAAACCAAATTAGGTGTAAAGGTCTATTTGGCTCAGAGATCGTTCAGCATCATGAAGTGCTTTAGTGTGGACTCTTTTATTTTCAGTGAGCTCTCGACATTTTGCCATTTTAAATAGAAATGATGAATTTCAACCTGAATTCAGCTCTTTATTCTCAATTTGAGCCTCTAACTGAGTTTCTCTGAGAAGTCATACACCAATGACACATAACATTAAATGACTAAAAGTATTTATTCTGCTCAGGATTATAAGCAAGTAACATTTTAGTGTTAATGTACTTTTCTATTTGTTCCATTTTTTGTAGAAGAGTACATTTGAAAATTCACTCTATGATAGCTTCCATCTACTTTTTCAGCATCTTGATAACCGACAATGCTAGCTAAATAAATAACAAATGCGGGAAAAGAAATCCAGAGATATGTTTTTCATTAACCGTAGGCTACCCAGATGAAATTGAATACCTCCTAAAAAATTGTGAAATATAATGCTTTTTAAGACCTTAAAAACCACATATTGTAAATAAGAGCCTATGTTAGACTACCGCTGTCACACAGTAAACAAATACACATGAGGGGGCAAACCCGAAAACCTCAGGCTATGTCTAGACAAGTTCGATACAGGTTTAGTTTTGAAACTGTGTCATTTACATTACATCCAATACAAAAATAGCTATAGTCATAATTAAAAATTAGTTAAAAATACAGACATTATTTCAATTTCATATTGTTTCTTTAAAAAGCAATTTCATCATATTTCATGCTTAAAAATGCAGGTTTTAAATCATGCTTAAAAAACAATTTGTCTTATTTCTTCAACAATTAAACATACATTAATATAGTTACTAATGAATATTTAGCATGATTCTACATGAGAAATATGTCGGTGCATCTCACGTTGACACAGTTCAGAATTTAATGTTTTTGTTTGTTTTGTTTTGTTTTATAATTTATTTTCTAAACAACTATTCAGATCACTAATCTTCAGATTTTATAAGAAGTGGACTGAGCTACTATAACATTACCCATGTCTTTCCCAACTGTTTGGAAGCCAATATTGTTGGTGCAATGTTGGCTTTTGGAGCTACAAATGACCATATTTGGATGAAAGGGGCGGAGCCACAGGACCCTGAGGGGTCAGAGATCTGTAAAGGTTTCATGAGTCAGCTAATGTTACACAATAGTTCACTGACTCTATAAAATAGTAATGAAAACAAGTTATTTGACATTGTTATTAGTGGAATTTAGTAGCCTCTTAAACCAGACCATTAGGTCCATGTTGCCGTGGTAATGCTTCAACGTCCTTGTAGCAACATACACATGCTATACATCCATGTAACCAGAGGAACTTTAGCTACATTTTTGATGGGTAATTTAACATTATGTTAGATACGTTTTGATGACATTCAATTTGGTGTTTAGCACTCCAGGTTCATTTACATATTTATTTAGATATTTATCAAGTAGACTTAGTTATGACTTAAAATTATCATATTTACTTATTTCTTTTTTTTCCAAACATCAAGCAATCTTCCTTTAAAAATTAATGGACACCTTCAAAGAATATTTATTTATTCATTTACTGGTGCTTATTATTGAATTCATTGTGAAAAATAATATTAAAATGTGTGTGTGTGTGTGTGTGTGTGTGTGTGTGTGTGTGTGTGTGTGTGTGTGTATACATACATACAGTTTAGAAAAAGAGCTAATCTAACACATCCAAAAGTTTGATACATAAAATAAAATTATAACGATACTCTTTCTCCCAGGCCAGATCAATAAGCCCAGATCTCATTGACATCCAGGTATTCCAGAAATGGATCCTGTCTGGAAAAATGAAAAACGGTTTGTCCTTCAATGCTGTAGAGAAAGCTTCCAAAGTAAGACAACTAGACACCGTATTTTTCCATTGAGTAAGGATGGGGGCTTTAACGGTAATCCATAAGGCCAGTATACTTTTCCAGGCACAGTGCAGAAGGATGTGTAAAAGGTGTCTGTTGCCAAAGTTATCGGGTAACTCATCATCTAGTCCTTGAAGACAGGTCCTTGTGGTCAGAGTTAGATGGCTCTTGAAAATAATATCAAACTGTTGACAAACCCAGAAGTGTTGGACATAAGGACAACTCCACAAACAATGAATGAATAAGTGATTCAACAGTAGACTGACATATAATACAAAATTCTGACAGTTGGGTTCATTCTATAACTGGCCTTAGCCAGTTATAGAATGCATATAGAGCATATGCAGAATCTTAAATTGTCTCTGCCAGGTAGAATTAGACACCAGGACCTTGCACATGATGGCAAAACTGAAACTATTTAAAGATGTCATTCTATGGTCATTTCATTGACATTGCTTTGTTCTCCATTGTTATTGAATACATTGTGTGTTGGTTTAAAAACAACGTCTGGATTGCTTTGTTTCCAGCTGTTTTTGCACGGTAGAAAAATGACTTCAGGTCAAACAACAGAGTTTACCGGTAGTTCCGCACACATGTCCATGACGCAGTGATGAGCTGTCTCTGATTGGCTCAGAATGTGTGAAGTAACACTACCCTTCTCCTCTCGCTCTCTGTGTGTGTTTACCTTTACCAGAGTAACACCCAGCTAGGTTTTGTGCCATTGCTTGTTCTGAAAATGTGGAGGGAAAAAAACGAGGCTTTATTTCCACAGAGAGCACATGAACCAGTTTGATCCGCCATTTTTTCCCCCAGTTTGTGCAGCAGCTACTGTGGCACCGTCTTCTCTTGTAGATGCTAATGCTAATGCTACTTCAGATTCGCTGCAACATAACATAACTGGCAACATCTGAAAGAAATATAAGATGCTTGGTAGGATATTAATTTTGTTCAAATGAATACGACCTGGCAGGGGCAGGCGGCACTATCTGTCAAGGTTCTGTTTTATGTTTTTGTAAGAGAGGGGCTATATTTAACATGAATAAATCTTTTAAAGATTGTGAGACTTTTATACCTAGTTATAAGAATCCTGCTGGAAACCAGTGAAAAGGGTGAGAGATACTTGGATCTAATGTTTGTGAGCACCAAAGAGACATGGCTTCACTCTTAGAGAAATGTATTTTATAACCTGAAAAATAGCCATATTTATTAATTAGGTCTGACAATTTAGGAATAGAATGTGTAGGAGAGTTTAAAAAGATCAATAAATCAATGAAATGTTATGTTCCTGATTATTTACAGAAATTCCTTCAAGAGTAGACTCTTGCCTAATGGTAGTGGTTAAGCGCGCCATAGCCAGTGCAAAATGGACGCAAGGGGCAGCCCTGCATAGTACCCGATTCAATATTAAAATTAGTCGACCTCAGTTCGTTTGGACATTCATCTTTAAGGCACTTAAACAAACATTTTGACACCAATATTTGAATAATTACTGGAAATTGTTGTTTGTTTGATCCTTAAAAATCTGTATCTACCCTGATGAAAAAAAGCAGGTATCAGTTGACCGCTAATTCTTTTAGATCCCATTCATATTCTCCCGGGGGAATTTTGGATTGCGCACCTAAAGTACAAATACATGTTACAGTCTGTAAAATTAGAGCAGACTTCACCTCTCTGTTGGCTGGATTTGAGGATTAAACCTGTGGGCTTTTGATTTTGGCAGCATCTCTGTAGTTAGAGAGGCATTCCTGCCAACATGAAGAGTCCAATCTGACTTTTGGTTCTGCCGACTCCTCTGCAGCATTTAATGACTGACAGTTATATAACCAGCTTCCCAAACAGCCAAGAGCAGAGACAGGACAAGACTGAGTCAAGATTTTCAGTAGCAGCTAAAAACACCATCCCTCACAGGCTGTTTTTATTTGGCCTGTCTCTCATGTTTTTTTGTGGCTTACACCTAATGACTCCACTTGTGAATTAAAAACAGTCTCCCTCTCTTTGTCTTTGTTTGTCTTCTGCTGTCCTCTACCACACCCTCCAGGAACATGCCTTTGAGAGCAGTCAGAAATATAAAGAGGGCAAGTTCATCATTGAGTTGGCCCACATGATCAAGGACAATGGCTGGGACTGAGGCCGGGACACGACAGCGGGCGGGCTGATTGGATGGAAGCAGGGACAAACGGATTGGACGGGAGGGAGGGAGGGGAGGGGGGAGGGGGTTGTGTGTGGTGGGTTAGTGTGTGACTTTGGTTTGGCTGATTTACCATTAACCTCTGTAACTCTCTGCCCATCCCTCCCTACTGCACCTCTTGATGTACACACACAGACACAAACAAGCAAATACACACCCAGGTTCCAGACATCCCAGCTTGACAGAGAGACAGACTAGGCAGGCTCACAAAAGCAGCTAGCTGGACTAGGTCTGGACTGGCCAGCGATACTAGAGAAGAAGCTTCACTTCTTTTCACTGAAATGTGATTTGATGACTCTGTTGAAATGTGCTGGGAGACATCATCAGTGAAGTGAAGTATTTTTCCTTCTAATGTTCTAACCAGTTGTTAAAGTGTCATTCGGTGGAAATGTAACCAGAGGGAGGCCAGTTGGCGCAGCCTAGCGGGTTTCAATGGCCTTGGTTGAAGAGCTGACGGGCATTCACTCTGTTCCCACTGTGAATGAGATGACCTAAGATGATTATAGCAAATCCAGCTGATGGGGGCCATGCCAGCTGGGCCAGTGATGAGGCCTGGCGCTGAGGTTTGGCACGGAGGCCCGAGCACATGGGCGTTGTGGGTTGTGGCTGGGAGGTGGGTGTGGGGATTGCCGCCCACCGAGCAGGCTGCTCACTCAACACAGTGGGGAGGGAGGGGTGAGGGAAGATCCTGATCCAGTTAAGCACTGGCTTTGATAACTTTCTGGCCAGGATCCACTCCATGTCTTGCCAGCGATGCAGCTCAGGACAGGCAGGGTGAGCACAGGGTGAAAGAGATACAGTCAGACAACCCCCAGCTTGTCCTAAAACCTCACAGGAATTTGCCCTGCAGAGCAACAGCAAGCCAGGTCCCCTGGCTTTTATTCATCCTTCGATACATGGAGTCGTGTAAAGTGATCTGCTGATCTTCCCCGTGTAGGCCTGGTGTCTGTAGACGCATCAGTGCACCCACCTTTGTTACTTGAGAGGTAGAATTACAAAACATAAGTGTGTCTCAGGTGAACAACTTTGGCTGGGATTTTCTAACAGTTTGAAAGTGCTGTCTGCATCATTCTGCTGTCGTAGGTCAATGAAAAAACGCTGTGAGCATCAGTTACCATACTGCAGAAATACACAATATATGGTTTAATTTGGAGAAGCATGTGACCAATATGGGCAAAGATGAACTCAGAAAAGGACGTTCTAATTTGTACTGACGTTAAGTGGTTTTCAGCCAATCACAGAGGTCTGTTCTGTAGATGCATTTCACTCTTAGGCTCTCTTTCAGTCTGGGATGGCTGCTGTTTAACTGCTGTTACACTGATCTTTACTAACTGGCTGCAACAAAACCACACTTTAGTTTGTCTTTTCTTATTTTGTATCATCACTGCCCACCTACAAAAGCTTAGTAATGGTTTTCACTGACATTAATCGGTACCATTGGGGAAAAACAAGTAAACTGATGGTAACAATTGGTGATATACCTCAACTTTCTTTTGCTAATGCTACTTAATGTGCTGGAAATGTTCTCTGATGTTTCATTTTCAAACAGCTGTCTCCATACTTCCAAACAACATGCATGCACAGATTAAAAGTATACTGGACAGATTTTTTTTTTTTTGCCACATTTTCATTACATTTTTGTAAAGACAATATTTTGTGTGTGTTAGAGCTGCAATGGCACTATATGCTGTAATAATAATTGCTGCATCTAATCCATTTCATCTGTTGGAGCAACTTCACAGTGTGGAAGCTCCTGCATTAGTTGCCCTGTGTTGCACATTGTTTACTGTCTTTGTGGACATTGCTCTCTAGAAGTTGCCCTGTATTTGGTGAGTCCTGTTCCAAACTCTCCAGTTCCAATTAAACAGACTAACTTCATTTCTCGAAAACTCTGCAGCTGATTGCTCATTCAAGGCTGTGACATAAAAGCCAGCACAACCAAAGAACCCACCCATTAACAATAAATTGACCAAACAATATTTTTTGCTTGGGCAAAGTGTTGCAAAACAAGGGGGTGTGTATAGCTGAAAGCCAAGGTTGTGGATAGCCTTTCTCTGTGATATATATATAATGCATTATGATTTTGTAAACAAAAGATCTTAATATATAAATATATTCTATTTACTGTATTCACCATGAGGATTATCATCCATGTCAATGTCTGTGTTACAGACTGTAAATAGTGTTACTGTATTGTGTTTTATCTATGATCCATACGATGATGAATGAATATGATTTAAGTCATGTCATGCTTTCTCTCTCTCGTACCCCACATTGGCTGTACAATACTACTTTTTTACTGAAAATGTTTCAATTTTAATGTCTTTTGTAAAGGAGGACGCTGATGCTGACTATATATCATTGGATCTTCATCTAATAAAATGCACCTTGATATCTCTATTGCATATTGTGATATTTTCTCATCTTACATATTTATATTCCCTGAACCTGAAAATGATCAGAAGTGGCGGAAGAAATGCTCAGATGAACTTTTGCATTAAAAGCCTTGCTTATTTGTCAAGTTATTTCCTTTTCAGTGTAGAATGATTACATATGTTAATGTTACTGCTGTGTTAATGTGTGTTCCATTTTACTGATTCAGATGTTTAAGGTCCAGCTCATTTGAATTATTTTATGCACTGTTGGGTTGATTAATCTACAACAATGTGTCATGTTTTATAAGAAATGTCTTTTTATGAGCCCAAAAAAACCCAGGCCTTTTTCCACTTGCGTCACTAAAATCTGTAATGGAAAGTATCTTAATTTATATTCTAGATCTGTAGCTGTGTGCACTTTGGAATTCTTTTACTCAATACACGAGAATGCTCTTGTAATCTTTACTTATAGGCCCATACTCCACATTTCCCACAGACAGACTGTACCATGTATGGATTGTACACTAAAAAAATCCATTGGATTAAAAAAGAATCACCCAACTTTAACCCCACTGGTGGGTGGACAGATCACACACTGGGCTAGCTTGACCTAAGCGCTGGGATTTGCTACTTAACCCAGTAGGCCAGGTTATTCTTTTAATTCTCCATCTGGGTTACGTGTTTGTCATTCCACTTCAATTATTATAATTATTTTTATTTGTAATAGGGTTTTTTTTTTAATATTATCTAGTACCTACTATTCACATTATCATACAAGAACACACTATACCAAAAAAGCTATTGTAATTACGTATTCATTACATTTTCTTATATATTTTTTTCCAAGATGAGCTAATATGCATGAATAAAACTGATTAGCTTTGTTTGAAGAAAAGAAAAGAATAGGAAAAAAAAAAGAAAAGAATAATAATAAAATAATAGCACTAGTATAGTATTAGGAAAATAAATACAAAATAGGAAAGTTTACATGCAATACAAGAAAAGCACATGTGACACAGATGTTAAATAAATGTACCACAAAACAAATGGCCTGGAGGACTTCTGCCTCCACTGTGCTTGGGGGAATATTTACATGAAGTCAAAAGAAACAATTCTATTTTTACATACTGTATATAACTGGAATGGCAATAAAGGATTAATCACAATTACCCTTATACAAATGAATATAAAATTAAATGGGGAAAGTATACATTTATACTTCATGTCATCTGAAAACTAAATTAAAAACTGTCAATAAAGGTAGTAGGTAAATACAGAATGAGTTTTACTTGTAGTTGAATTTGTGACAAGAGATGGTGAACCTTAGGGATAATATTTTCTATATCAGTTACAGCACACGAGTACCATTCTACCTGACCTACCCACCAAGAGTAACAGAAAATGTTGACAGATATGAGTCTTGCATACTAACTGTGAGATGGATGTTGGTGTGATCATCACAGAACATGGGCACAAAGCCCACACTGTGACTGAGCTATGATATGTTGCTGTGACATTTCATTGTCCCCGTGGAAATGGGTTCAACATCTGTTACTCTTAGGACTCTGGGTAAAAACATCAGTAGCAGCCTGGTTCACAACACCAATCATGCCTGTTTGATAAACTGAAGCGTCACATCTTACCTTAATGAAGGTAAGATGAAATGTTTATTTGTGTGTGGAGGACGTTATAAGTGGGTGGTGTAAACAGTCACACCTGTTACTCATATACTGATCAAGCTGCTACTCACGCATGTTTTCCCCTCACCTCCATCCACCCCTTTTCCCCTGTTGCTCATCCTCCTCATCTGCCATTATTGTCACCCCTCTCCTCTCCTTCTCCTCCCTGTTCTCCCCCTATAATAGGCCAATCCAATGAGCCTCCTGGGTGGATATCTCTCCCTGTCTGTCTCTGTCCGACTTGGCTAACCCACTCCAAATCTCACTGCAGCAGATGGTGCTATGTTTGCATTGGGCCAGGTCTCCTAGCAACCCTGTTTCTCTCTCTCTGTCTCTCTCTCTCTCTCTCTCTCTCTCCTTCCTAAACAGAGTGGTGGAGGAGTCGGTGTCATGCACTGTCTGGGTCTGCTATGCCCACCCCTCTTCTGTCTCTTTCATTGACCTGACTGCCTCTCGTCAGATGTTTATGTCTATGTCTGCCTCTATCACCAAATACAAAATCTAAAACTGGGCCAATGGGACTGTCTGGATTACTATACACGTGTGGTGATTTAATTCGATGTGTAAAATGGGGAAAGCAGGACACAACAAACCAGCACTGTCCTGGCAGCAAAACATGATTTGTAACCTTATGTGACCTAGATTTTACAGATGTTCGCATATGTAGTGCTGACAGGGACAGATCCCATCTAGGTCACATAAGATTTAAGGACAATTTTTGCATAGCTACAACCTGAAAGGATATATACTGATTTCTAATCTCATCAAATAACATGATAATGCTCATTAATATCTAATATCTTGGGGGGCATGTCCGATGATGTCACATGATGAGTCCTGCATATAGTGACATGTGACAGTGTCAAGTCAGTCTGCCAGGATACAACACGAAGTCTGCCCGGACACAGACTGCACACAGAAAGAAGGGAAAATAAGGACATGTATCCTGACATGGCATTTCTTTTCCTTTTTTTTGCCTTCACTCTAGCTGACAACACAAGTGGGAGAAGAAGTAGTGAGAGGATTTAATGAAGTAAAACCACAGATATCTCACAATGAAAATGTTGCATTCACAATACACACAAAGTATGGAGTAATTATCTGGAAAAAATATACTTAAAATACAAAATGTAAAATGGTCTGTCCTTGTTTTTCTCTTATGCATGATGCTTTTGGGTTAATATTTCTGCTCCATTAATGTCTATGCTGCATGTTACTGCTGTAGATGTTTAGGAGTGACCTCATTTAAAACGCTGTGTATATATTATTTATATGAAGTGATGCATCCCATCTGGTTCTAAAATTACATCATGGATTGTTTACGATTTGAGTGACTTGATCAAAACAATACTGATAATTTAGAATAAAAAGATGATACCAACAAAACTACCACTGAAAGTCTTTTTTTTGGTCTTTGCAATCCTATTGAGTGACTTATGTTATTTTTGTCTGGTTGTACAGAGCCGCCTAGTTACTTGTGAAGAGAAAACACGTCACCATATGGGCTCTGTATTTCTGACATTTTAATTATATACATCTTTGGTGAGGTCAACATGAATTAACTCTGTATTGATCTTGATTAGGAAAATGAATTGACATATGTAATTCTGCTGATGATCCAATAAAAACAGCTCTGCAACTCATTTTGGGCGCTTATTTTGGGAGGGACAGTTAGAAAGTATGAAAATAAGAATCTAACAGCACTATTAAAAGACATTTACTATGACAGCATGGTCATGTTAGACCTTTAAAACTTCAAAGTATAGTTTTTTAAAGTACAATTTGTAAATAGCGGTATTTTAATACTTACAAAAGAGTTAACTTTCGAGCTCCTTGTTGTTCACACGTAACACAGTGCACACATGCAATATTTCACTGCACCACCTTTGGTTTTATTTATGGGAGACATTTACTTTGACATATTTGTTGCCACATATTGCTTAGGTAGTGGCACAATAAGGTTCATCATATTTTTTTTTATTCTATTATCTTTTTGTTTCCAAGGCTCACATTTTGACCCCAGACTTATATTGGAAACTTGAGCCAACCAGCATTTAAGACTTGGGTTTTCTTCATTAGTAACATGTACATTTTCATTTGTTTTTATTCCACAAGAATTTTACTTGTAGACCAGTGTAATTAAACAAATAATATTCTCTCACAGATACTCAATTGGTTGTCTGATATATCGAGCCACAGACAGCTCCCACTATAATGAGATAATCTAAATTAATTACAGTCAGTCACTTTGATAGTCAGTAATTATTGAGTTATGGCTGACAGGTCTGTATCTCAAATCAAAGAGCGACTCTAACAAACACTTCCTTGAGTCCAAGAAGTTCTCTTTTCCCAACATTGTTTTGGCAGTTACATAATGTTGTTCAAATGATGTGAGATCATTCCATGTTTGTGGGATCATGGGAGCCACGTGTCTCTAAAAAGTCTTCTTTACATGAGCTGAAAATAGCAAGTCTGTTTTGAGCTTTGTGATGATTAATTTTCCAGCAAATCTAAGAGGGTTTTAAAACTATTTATTTAATAAAAAAAAAAAAAAGACTTTTCACTTCATACTTCAGTTTACCACAAACATACAACAATGTATTCAGATAAGATATGAAGCTTTCATTAGGCAAGAAAAGGATGAATATTTAAATGTGTTGAAAATAGGAGTAAAAAATACAATAGTATTTAAGAGTTAAAAAAAAACAAAAAACTTAGCGAATGACAAGTACCTCAAACATGTAATCAAGTTTGAGTTATACAGAGAATATTTAACACAGGTAATGAAACAACTGCAAAACTGGTGCCTACATTAATTCCGTTCTTGTTCAGCTCAAACTGAATCTTTAACAAATTAAAGCTAAATACTTCAATTTATTCATGCTACACACTTGTACTTCTACTTCAAGTTGTCAGTCTTAAATGTTTTGAACTTATCATTCGCTGTATTCACCTGGCGGCCATTTTTACGCTTGAGGAGTATGGAAGTTAAATGGAAGTACACAGTTCCATATGTTGTCAGTCACTAGCTTCAGTGAATGATAGGGTTCCCTACATGCCAGCAGATTGGACCACCAATCTCTCCGTCCTGCTGGAGTTAATGATCGATATTGTTGAAAAATGGGAGTGTAAGGACTACAATATTCCCCGGGCTGTCTTGCTGAAAGGCTACAGTAACTGGGTTGAAGGCTACATAAAGTTTAAGTAGGCTAATGGCACCGCTAGCATATCATCAGTAATGACAGCTATCCGCACGCTAACGACAAAATGGAAAGCATAATCTTGAAATAGAATGTAGTGTTATGTAATTACACATTCATATTTTCTTATTTCATCATGACATTAGGTTGATTAGATGGTTGATAGTGCTATTTATCATTGATGCTAGTCTGATAAGTTAAGCTTAATGTGCTAGCTAATGCATTTCAGTGGACATGATTATCCTTATCTTACCGTGAAATATGGACCCGGATCCCTCTTTATGTTTTTGATCCATTCACGCTGAAGTGCCTTATCTTTAAGGAAATAATGGAAGGTCTGTCCATGGTATAATTTTTTTACTCTTTGAGGATGTACATTTCAGGACACAGCAGTTAGGCGCTATTGCTGTCGGGAAAGTGTACCCCCCAACGTCTTTTGAATGTTCCGGGTGAATAAGGCCCATTCCCCTCTTGTCTTTGTTTTTACCTTGGCATAATAAACCCAAGCCCAACTTCAAAGTGTCTCTGTCTTGTTTTTATTGTCGTGGTAGCATTTGGTCCTCACAAATGCAGACATTCACAGGCCCACTCACACAGAAGCCTCTAAAGTCTCTAATGGCTCACAGAGTAATCATCCATCATGCACAGACTAACAAACAGTCCTGCTCAAACATACACACAAAGCCACCACCACGACACTTTAGCCTTGCTGAGGAAGAAAACACAATACAAATAGCAGCCACAAGCCATGTTATGATGCTGCTGTGCCTGATTAATCGCTTTAATTTACTTTTCCAGCTGCATCACACAGACAGACCAAATGCTTAATCATTCCCTTAACACAAAAAACAACACGTCAACTCTTAATGAGAGCTCTGGATTGCCTTTATATTAAACACAAATGTACCATCTTGCTTTTCAGAGCTTCTCATACACCTAAGAGGTACAACTGTCAGGTATTGATAATCGATTAAAAGCTGGGATTGTCTGCTCCTGCATCTAAAAGCTGTCTTTGTGGCTCTTCCGACTGATTGAGAGGAATTGTTGGCCCCAAAGGGCCGCCTGCTTGTTTGTTTACTTGGGTAGAAGCGCCCACAGGCTTCAGTGAAGAGGAAAAGGCTTTTTTCTTGTCCTATGACCTCATATCTGTATTGGTCACCAGGGCTGGACTGGCATCTGATAAGGGCCCGGGCACTTTTGATCACCTGAGGACCCACCGCGGTTAATAAGTATTAAGGCCTACAGTAAGTATGATGTCTGGAAGCACATGCAATAATACGAAAAGAAGAATTTTTGTTTACACAGTGCAGTTTCAACAATTTAGATAAAGTGCATGGCATTAAGTGCTGCTGCACCACCCTGACGTGTGCAACTACAAAACATCATTGAGTCATTACCTTCGCCAAGGAGGTATTAAATTCAAGTCTGTTTGTTTGTTTGTCTTTCTGTCAGCAGGATTACGCAAAAAGTCCTGAATGGATTTTGATTAAACTTTCAGGAATGATAGATCATGGGTCAAGGAAGAACTCATTAGGTCAAGGTCAAGGTCACACTAAAGGTGAACATCTAAAACACATAAGTGAAAATATTTTAGGATGTAGACAAGATAGAATCTCTCAGGTTTTTTTTTGCATTCACATCGTCTCACCTTCGGACATCAGATGGGTCAACACTTATGGCTCGATCACATCACATGTGAATGAAAAATCACGCCTTGGCTTGATCTAGTGCCGACCCCACAGTTGAGCGGAGTGTGACGTCACATACACAATGCATTGTAGTCTCTTACTAAGCCCACATAAAACCTAACGTCACATTTGTTTCCCATTAAAAACAGGTGGTCTGCCTATGCCACATCAAATATTTCTTATTAACCGCTATCATAACTGAATTTCAGAGCACTTGTCCAACAACATCAGAATTTAGCTAGACTCGCTCCATTCACTCCCATTAAATTTTTTTGCGAGCTAAGCACCCATGGACCGGAAGTAGAACGGTGTGACTTAACTGCCCCATTCCTATGGGGGAGGGGTGGGCCTCCGAGAACCAAGGGATTTCATTGGACTAACCGAATGTCCTTCAGGAAATTGACCTCTACCTGTCTTTTTTAATGTTGCAATCAATAAAAATGATAATAATACATTTTTAGATTTAATAACAGACCTGAGAGGGCCCACCGGGAAATGCCCGGTACGGCAGATAGTCAGTCCAGCCCTGTCGGTCACTCAGGCTGACAATGTGCAGGGCATGCAAAAACAAAAAAACTGTCTGTGATGGCACAGTTCAGATGACTGACAATGGCAGTAGCTTCAGGTCACACTGATGTCAAGCTCGAGCTATAGTTAAGAGTTCATCTTAAATTGTTGTGTTATTTGCAGGATAGTGTTATTTTTTAACCTACTAAATGCAGACACTCAGAGATTCCCAATTTCATTTTTTGGTAACTTCAGAGGTGTCCAATAATAACAGTGAAAAAATATAACTATCATAAGAAAAAGGTTTACATCAGAAAAAATAATGAAGGACATGAACAACTTGTTGGTGTTACGTCTAAAGAAAAAAAATTGCAATTTTAATAAGTGGTGGCAGGCACAACAAACATCACCTCTTGCAAACATTTGAGCACATCTCCCTCTCAAAACTATGGGTTTGACCTTTCAAGGTCGCTCAAGGTCAAGAGGCCATTTTGGACCCTATATGTAGTTTTCTATCTGTCAACAATAGTAACTTAGTGCCTACCCCCACTCTTTTTGTAGTTTCATTCATTTAAAATTCTGTGACCTTGATTTTGACCTTCTGATGTCACTTAAGGTCAAAGGTCATATAGGTCAAAGAGGCATTTAGTTAAATGTAAACTCTACATAATTGTATCTTCTTACACAAGTTTTCTGTATCTTATGTCCAGACGATCAGACAAACTTGATGACTTTGTAGTAAATGTGTTTCGTTAAAGTGCTTGGATGTTTGTATAATTCTGACAAGTGGATAATAAATTCAGTCCTCAACCTCTCATCTGCCTATGCCCCCAGAGTGCAGATACAAAAACACCAACCACTATAGCAAAATAATGTAGCAAGGCAGCAGAATTCCCATTTTAATTTAACATTAAATAAATCAGTGTGTTACAGTCACATGTCTCGCGGGTTTGGGACACTGGTGGTTTGTCATTGTGATGTTTTGTTGTGACAGAGTGAGAGAGGTCAGTGAGGCTGAAATGCAGGACAAACGACAATTGGTTATTCAACCACAGAAATAAATCATGGAATAAAAATGTCTTGTATTATTAGATGATGTACATTTACAGTAGAGAGTGGGATGGTGGTGAATTCAATTAAGGGAAATGTGTGTTTCTGGAGCTGACCCAGGAACTGAGGTTATCTCAGTACTTACATGCGACATGATTCAGTCTACTTAAAATACATCCTATATTATAAAAGGGAAATGGACTCTGTATGTGTGTCTCAGGCATCACACAAAATTCTGAAAGAGCTGACTGCTGCAGATTGGTATGTTTATATATTTTTGGTCAAGGAAGAGATTAAAATGGCACGTTGAAAGGACTGATATTTTGGGAGATATTAGGAACTAGAAAAGCACTCTGAAAGTGCAAACCTCCACCAGGGCAAACTCCCCCCCTTTGAATGAAGAGAGGTCCGCCAAGGGGGTTATGTTTTTGCCTGAGTTTGTCTGTCTGTCTGTTTGTTTGTCTGTTTGTTTGTTTGTTAGCAAGATAACTCAAAAAAATTATTACCGGATCTTGATGAAATTTATAGGGTAGGTTGGTAATGGGAAGATCTGGAAATGATTAGATTTTGGTGCTGATCCGGAAGAGATCCTGGATTCTGGATCGCTTTGAAATTTTACATTATGGCAAGTGTAGAATAAATTTCAAAGTGATCCAGAATCCAGGATCTCTTCCGGATTACCAGAACAAAATGTAAACATTTGTTCCTTGTGACACTCCTAACACCTCTTTAAAATTTCATCAAACCCCCCCCTTTCCGGATTACCACCAAAATCTATCCATTTCCAGATATCCCCAACCTACTCTGTAAATTTCATCAAGATCCCTCCATAAGTTTTGGAGTTATCTTGCTAACTAACAGGTAAACAGACAGACAGACAAACTGAACAAAAAGGTCCCCCAATGGCTAATAACACTGTTATTCGCAGAATCATAGAATCATCACTGAAGTGGCTTACCTAGCAACAAATAAACATTGACGCCACATTTCCATGGTGTCAAATTTAATATGCAAAAACAGACATGCCAGCTGAGAGGTTATTCAACTGAAAGTGCCAGTGGAATTTACCAAGAAAATAAAGGAATGAATTGTATCAGTGAATCTAGAACCCATGCTTCCCTACGGGTCAATGCACTAGTGTTGTATAATTGTACTTGTAATGAACTTTTGATACCAAACAGGTACATTTCTTTCAACAATCAGCTCTCATTGTATCAGGTCAGCAGACTTAGAGTTATTTCTACATGTAGAGTTACTTGTTTTCTGTTGAATGTTGCTTTTGCTGGAGACACAAACACAGACAATGCTGCTGCAGCCGCCAGGAGACCTGCTGAAAGGCAGCCCAGCTCAGGACTGCAGAGGCTATAAATAGCTCAGCCTGTCTTTTTCCACAAGCACCACCCACCACATTACCCATGTGACAGAACAGCAGCACACAGCAAAACAACACAGCACCGCTGCATACTGTAGCACATTAAATCAGATCAGAAGTAACCTTCTCACCACTGAATGTGAATATGACCTGAAAACTAAGTTACTGAGATGTGAGAAACAAGAAGTGTTGGGTAAAGAATTATAGTGTCTTAATACAGTTTTAAAGGTTTCAGTGCGACTGTATTAATCAAGTCATTATCTTCTGAGTGAGAAACTAGAAATATAAGAAACATAGCTCTACTCCTGGAGAGGGAAGCCAATGACAATAAAGAGGAACCCTGTGTATATATAAATATATATATATATATATATATATATATATATATATATATATATATATATATATATATATATATATATATATATATATATATATATATATATATATATATAATTTGAGGTCCACATACCAGATTCCCAGTTCATGTGGACTGCAGGAAGTCAATTTCCAGGAAATGTTTTTCTGGAGTGAAGAAAGAGATGAGAGAAGCAGACACAAATTGCTTTGAAATGAAACATTATTTACCTCAAATTTAAGAAAATGACCTCATTGTTTTTGTGAATCGGTCAAACATCTACAGTCATCTACAGTCCACTGGCCTACAAGTAAAAAAAAAAAACCCTCCAGTGTAAAAGTAAAGAAACTCAGTTAGCTGTAGTTTCCAAGATACAGTTGTGGGTCAAAATGTGAGATTCTGTGAATTAATGAGAGAATGGGTTTTACTCAAAGGAATGTTTGTCTCAGATCTACAGAGCAGTTTCAAAACACTGTCAGCACATAATACATTCACTATGATAGCGGAAGATTCATAAATCTATTGTATAAGTGTAGATAAAACCAGCATGTGTAATAATGCTTTTATCATATACTTTAAAAACATCAACTGACCAGCACTTGTGTCATTTGTTTCACAATTCATCTTATTAAAGTACTTGTGACATTTAACACATTTAATCTCCAGTGTTATCTGTTATCTAAATATACAATCCAGAGCAGGTCCTGGTCTGAGGACATGCACTAACCCGTCAGGTCATTAGTTAGTGGTAATTGTCTTCAGCTGAGAACCACTTCTTCAAAGCGGTGACATCTGATTCTCCTCATCTCACATGTCACTAACAGTTTAATGATCCCAGCCTCTGTCAGGAACGGTTCCTCTGTCTGTTACTATTCACCAAACACTTTAAACTTCTTGTTTTTACTAAACAACAGAAAGTTGCTGTTGTGGTCTGGACTTCTGCAGACTTTATGGAACAGTTAAGGTTCAGAGGGACCATAAAAGGGTTACCTGCAGGTGTGTCTCTTCATATGTGTGTGTGTGTGTGTGTGTATCATATGTGTGATATTTCCAAGCATTTGCTCTTCATTGTACTGTTTTCTTCTCATTCATCTATTTATTTTCTGACACAATTGGAGTTTGTTGAATTACAGACACAAGAAAATAAGACTCTTAACCAAAGATGTGGGTGATCCTGTCATGCTTTTCCCCAGATTAAGGATTTCTGTAATCTCAGCACAGTGGTTTCAGATTATGTTGATTCATTTACTCACAGGCATTGCCTCTGATTCTGTGTCCATGTGGGGGATGTTTATTATAGTAACATGTTCACACAGCACAGGAAGCAGGTAGTCTAGAGCAGCAACAGATCCTCTTTTTTTGTTTGTGAATTTCAACATATATTAATGTCAGATGAATGCCAACAAAGCACTTTAAATTGCACAGGTCAATGCTTTTACAGGAAAAGAACTATTCTCAAAATCAATCAATGATGTGCATTAGGCTTTAGCCCCGTTCTCTGATGTAGACGTGAGGTTACCTGTTCTTTCAAAGAAGCTCTTTTTTTTTTTCTGTCCATGGTTCCTCCAGGTATCTACATTTTAAATGTATGACTTTTAAAGACATTTTTAAGACTACTTAAAACAGAATTTAATGACCATTTCACAACATACTGGCAAAACTTTAATTACATTATTGAGGAAAATGTACTGATTTACTCCAATGATTCCCATCATTCCAAACATTTCTCATCAGGGGTGGCAAACTTTATTATTGGTTTCCAATTTTGATATAAATTACCAAGTTGGAATGTGTGGAACTGAGTGCACTAACATTTTCTTTGTTTATTTAACAGATACATTTAAACACAATACAGCAAATGAGTTTATGGCAACGTAATTTACGATCTACCATATCAAATGTAATACCTTTTAAAGACTTTAAGGTATTAAATGCAGATTTGTACATTAAGGACTTAAGGGAAGCCTATCTCTCACACACAGTGTGTTGTGCTTGAATCTCAGCTGCCACTGATAACATACAGGTTAAGCTTTTCTAAAAGCAGAAATGCAATTTACACATTTTCTTAGAAATGCTAGAGGTTAGAGGAGGTGTTACATTGTAGAGAAAGAGGATTTAATAGAATAAAAGATAAAACATGCTATCATTCACAGTGACTTATGCATTTTTCCAACTTATCCAAGAATAAAACCAAAAGGTGAGAGGTCAAAGGTTTTTATTCTGCTTAAAATAACTAATCTCAGCTTCTGCCACGAAACACATTTAGTGATTTGCTGCTTTATTTCAGTTCCATATCAGACCAGAGGAAAAAAACACATTCACACCTAGGTCTGTATTAATGTGTTGAAATATTTATTTCAAAAACTGAAAAAATAAAAACAAACCCACCAACATAGTTTTAGTATATCATACAAAGACATATTTCAATGTTGCTATGTGAGTATTTGTTTTCTCTGACTACAGTGTGAGGCAGTTTGAAAGGCTGAGCTGAGCTGGCTGAGCTGGTACGACTACAGACACAGACCCAAGAGAAAAAAAAAACAGAGACACGGAGAGGTTAATAAAGAATATTTGGGCAAAATACAACCAAACATCACTCAAGGTGCATTCAATTTATCTCTCAAGACACTTAAAATACCTTCAAGAGTGGATCCATCCATCTTTTATGGCATTTTTATTTTATATTATAACTAGTCTGATGAAATCTACTCCCATTGTGCCCAGGTATGGAAGAAGACAGAACACAGCTAAAATCATTATTAAATACAAGACCTGGACCCAACAGTACTGCAAATAATACTTGCTGTTTTTTTTTACCTGGTTGGAGCAGCAGATGGATGCTGTCTGCCAATAATTACTAAAATGCTACGTAGAATTCTATTTCTTTTTTGTCGAGTGAGCTGCTCTGCTTCCTCAGCCATCTGCTGCTCCAAAAGGTTTAAAACTGATTTTTAAGAATTATTGGCAAATACTATTTGACCAGTGTCTGTTAAATAACCAGTGTCAGAACTTTTTAAGAGATACACAGCTGAAGCAGCGCGTCCAAACTTAGTATGTTAAGACACAGAGACTCATCACCATTGTCACCGGATAGAGGCAGTTATGGATATGGTTCAAAATGAATGTCTACTCATCTCATCAAAATACACCTCGGCATGGTTGGCCTCCTCTAAGGAGTCAACTACAACCAAATCTACTCAGTTAATTCATCTGCCAAGTAGGAAAATCTGTTAAATAATGATGTCTTATGAGAATCTTATGACTTGTATTAGTTATGGTTGGCTTTCATTTGTACCTTTTGTATCCCTAAATCAATTCAACTGAATCCTGCAAGAATGGATATCATTGACAACTTTTCGATATAAGCAAATGATTATTCCTGACAATAGAATGATTATTTTTAAATATACACAGCTACTTGGTCTTGAGGAAGCTATTGAAGACACTCCACATATGTAGAGTCCACTGTGGTCCTGTTTTGTGTTTACCAAAAACTGCAGAGTGCTTTAAGACAGGATAGGATCATGTGATTAATAAGTCTGTGCCATTTACTGAAGAATAGAATATCCAATAAAAACTGAGGATAATTAAGAAATATTAAACATATTCAGGATTTACCCATTTCTGCCTGACTGCGTGGCCAACAGTTCTGTATTGCCACGCTCTGTGCAGCACGTCGTCTCCAGAAGCTAAACGACACGTTCTTTCTGCCAGGAGACGACACCATCAGCAGTTCATTATGACACTGGTTCCCAGCTCCACAGCCAAAGCTGCTGCTGCTTTAGTGACAGATTTGTTTCAGTGCTGCTCGACCGTCGAGTCATCTATTTTAAAAATACACAAGCCGGGTCTTCAGCTTTATTAGTTAAATGATTCGGTGACTGGAACTGCTGTTGCTAAGAAGCAAACCTTTTGTTACTGCACACAAAAAAGTAGCACACCCCCATATGCTGTCACTTTTTCTACAGAAAAAAAAAAAGAGGGTTTACTTCCATTAACTCCTGCTGTCCATAACTTTAAAAGTAAACTGATAAATGACAGAAAACATGTGCTTATTGTTTGGGGTATCACTTCTCTATTCCTCAGATTTTCCCATAATGCACTGCTACCTCTGACCTCTTTAGGATGTAACAAGAGGTAGTTGGCACTCTCAGAGCTCACACATTTTGGAAAAGAATGTGTTCCTGTTCTCAGACTGCTCTCCAACTCCATTGTAGGAAACAGTTGAAGTTTTCACGCAAATGTCTATTTAAAAAAAAAAAAAAAAAAAAAAGGGGGGGGGGTTCGAGTTAACAGTCAAAGTCATTACAATGATAAGTAGGAGGTGAAAGGCAGAAAGTCCAGTGAACCAGTCTGTGAAGTGGTGTGGACTTAATAGGTGATAACTCACAGTGAGAACAGAATAGGAAGAAACTCGGGTCAATGTGGTGAAAGGACATGAAATTGCACCGACAGATAAAAAGCAGCTCTGACTCACAAAGACAAAACACTTCTTTTAGTAGTAGAGCATGCATGCCATCCATGTCACAGGGACATGATTCTGGGATGAGGAGGTTTGGCAGTCAGTCACTGATCTATCCTCCTCTGCTGCTGAGACTTTGGCCCTTGTGCAATGCATCCTGGGATGTCTTGAGTAGAATTTGTGCTTGAAGTCTCTCGCCTGATACTTGATGGATATTGAAAAGGGAACAAAAGCACGGCAGATACTTGGTGGAACAGGTCAACTTCAGTGTGTCTGCAGCCTCTCGGTGTCACAGTCCTGGGGGAGGGCAGGTGGGGGGCGTGTGAAGAGGGGCTGTAGGTTTTATTCTCCTTTTTAAATCCACCGCACTTCCCTATTTGTTTGTCCCTTCAGTGCCCCCCCTCCCCCACAGCTGAGCCCTTGGTGCTGCACTTACGGAAGTTTCTGGACATGGGTGGAGAAGCAGGTTTAGAAAAGAAGCACCTTTTCATTTGGCTTAGATAACAAACAAACAAAAAAAAATGAGGAAAATGAGGGAGAAAAAGAGACTGTGTATAAATAGAAATAGGCAGACAGAAGCCAGTCTTCAGGTATGAGAGAAAGATGACAAGGGAGCCAGATCTCAACCTGTTCCTGTAAAAAAAAACACAAAAAAACACACATCTGAGTTCTGTTTCTGTTCTTTGATACAATATTGTTGAGGTTTATAGTTTACATTAAGCCCACCAAAGCCTCCCATCTGGCCTGTGGGAGTTTGTAAAAGGCTAAATTTACACTGATCTTAACACTGAAGGGTGTCAAACTCATTTTAGTTGAGGGGCCACATACGGCCCAATGTCATCTTAAACAGGTCAGGTTATTTAAAATACTATTATAATGACAAATCAATAACCAATCAGTAACTTTACATTATTCAATTTTGATGTAAAAAATAAAAAATAATAAAAAAAATTAATAAAAAAGGAAAAATTACATGAAATGTTTCCATTTACAAAAAATGTGCATTACTTGAAGAAATAAGAACCTGGAATGTTTTAAGAAAAGTGCAATTTTAACAATAATTGTATTATTGCATTTTTATATTGTAACAATCATAACTGTAAAATAAATACAATGTAAATAATATACAACATACTTACCTCATGCTCCAAACATAATATATACTCACATGTCCAAAATAACTATGTACATTAAATAGAATATATATATATATAGTTAGTGAGAAGTTGTCTCTCCATTTTTTCCAATATAAAATAAGACACAGTCACATTATATAGTATTTGGGTGCATTGACTCTTGCATTGACTTTAATAACATTTTGCCTGTTATTCAATGTTTTGTACATTTGTAGATCCACTGTGAGTTGTATGTTATACTCAAGACTTAATATTGTTAAAATTGCACTTATTTTTCTAAAGACATCCCAGGTTACTCCTATTATTACATTTTTGATAGTTTATATATGTAAAACTTTTGATAATGTAATTTTACTTTCAATCTAAAACCTGGAGAAAAGTTAGGAGGTGACATTATTATTTTTCCGTCATTGTCTTATTGTCATATTGGGGTGTATGTGACCCCTGAACTAAAATGAGTTGACTGTCCCTGGTCCACATAAGGGCTGTCCTCACCTTCCTCATCTTCGCCCCAGCCCTCTGCTACTCCAGCCAGCTCGTAATGCTTCTTCCTCAGCTCGCCCAGACGTTCTCGCTCCTTCTGTAGACGAGTCTCCAACTCCAAAACTAAGACCTGAGTAAACACAGACACTTGCACTTGTTATGTCCCTGTAGTGTTTTTTTCTGCTTCTTGGAGAAACTCTGCATCACAACAAATATTTCATCTTTTCAGAATGCTCTTTTTTAGATGTTACAAAAGAATGCTTTTGATCTACAATTAATTTTTGGAACACAAAAACTAATTCCATGCTAAAGTGAGTTAGACACAGCTGAGGTAAATATAATTGAGTTGGTTATTTAATTTCTGTGGCGTCTGGGGAGGTTTTCAAAATCCCACAGAGAAATCCTTATTGACACAGGTTTAGGTTTGACTGAAAATACATGAGAAAATCTTTAAATAGAAGCACTTTCTTTACAACAATGGACCATGTGTGGAGCTGGTCTGGAACTTTCTGTTTTTCTTTCACTGTGGGGTAACAGAGGTCACCACAGACGCATTCAACACCAAAACTCACATGAGTCAAAACTCAGCGTCTCAATGCACATTCAACACTTGAACATGACATCTACAGTTTACTCATAATGTATTTCGATTTGTTTTCAACTTTAATGACCCACAACATCAAATATTTTGTCTGAAATCCTTTCTTGAACTAAATAACATCAACATATTCATCTAAGTACTGAGGTGTCCTGTTGATTAATAGAAGCTGATGATGTTGGGAGCCTTGCAATGGAAATACTAAAACTGAAACCAGTGTATTCACAGTATAATATGGATTAAAGTCAATAAAAACTGTATATATATACTCTATATTTCTTCTAATGATTTTATAGGACATTCTTTATTGAGCAGATATTTAGTGGCACTCTCTCATTTCAGTTTTTTCTGTTTATTGGTGAAGTAAGAGATTGATCTCTCTTAGAACAGACTGCAAGATAATATAAGATACTTTTACATACATTTGTGCAAATTCAGGTACCTGGGAATTAATGTGCATCGGTCTCTCAGAGCACAAGTATTAACAATTTAAAAGGAAAACAGAATATATATATATATATATATATATATATATGTGATATAAGTAGTGCTATCAAACAATTATATTTTTCAATCAAATTAATCACAGGTTTGCTGTGGATTAATTTTGATTCATCACATTTATCATCACAACTGAGGATGTGTCCCTGCTTCCTACACCATCTGGGGTAATTTCCTGTGCAGACCATTTGTTATATATCGGGATACTTACCATCTTGTCCTTTTTCATAAAAATGCGATGCATTTTTAATCTATATTAATCACGTTTCATTTTGCATGAGCAAACACTCGAGAAAGAAGAGAATATATATATATATATATATATATATATATATATATATATATATATATGCACATAATGTGTTTGTCAAAGCTGGGCAACACGTTAACCTTAGTGCTAGCACAATACTTAACTAATGTATGCTTTATGTTAATGTGGTATTTTAACCTGGAAGTACTTCTGTGAAAAGAAAACTCCTTCCTACAGTGTGTATAATACTTCCTATCAGTTTTGTCTTGTTTTTTTTTTTTCGGTCTTCGTCTTTCTACCCAGAGGCCATCGTGCTCTTCAAGTGTTTTTCATCTTTATGGGTTGGTTCTGCTGCCTGTCACTACTGCATCAGCTGATCATTAGTTCATGTGTGACACCAAGTCTACTTGGACAAACTGCCCCAAATACAAATACATTCTGCTGCAGATGGGTTAGTGGTGTTCAAATGTTTTAATCCGATCAATCATCATAATGGATTAATCTGCATTAATGAGTTAATTTTCACAGCTCTACATCTAATCAGTATGAAATGATATTGCTAAATAACTGAAGTTTTAAACTAAACCCTGCTGCTTACCTGTGCATCCATTTCTTGTCGTTTAATCTGGGTTAAAGTCATACTGGAGAAGTCCATTGTATCTGACAAAGACAATTCAGGAAAAAAATAAAAAAGAATTGTGAAAGTTCCTCAGTAACAGGATGCAACAAGTTAATAGTAATTGCTTTAGACCTTTGAATGTGACCTATGTAAGTGTCCCACCTGTCTCTTCTATTTGGGACTTTCCAGACTTGGTTGAGGCCACTACAGCTGCAGTAGCCTGGGTGACGCCCCGGGACGCGTTCTGCAGACGGTGCAGTTTAGCACTATCTTTGTCTGCCTTCACCTACAGAAGTAGAGCAGGTTACAGTTATATGTCCAATGACTGCACCCCCCACTCTATATGAGTATTCCCCCATCATGCATCTGTTATGTTAATTTACAACTTTCCTGTATGAAACCAAGCAACACCTTCTATTCCAAGGGCGTCAAAGTCATTTTAGTTCAGAGGCCATATACAGCCCAATATGATCTCAAGCCAGTGGAAAATAATAAGATAATAACCTACAAATAATGTAAAAAACATTTTTGAGTGAAAACACAAAATGTCATAATGAAAATGTTTACCTCTACACTTTAAAAAGTGTTTATAACCTGAACAATAAAATAAGTACAATTTTAAGAATATTATGCCTCATCTTATCATTCAGTCTGTATGTATTATAGCATACAATTTACAATTTATTTTTTACTAATCCTAGCACATATACATGAGTGTATTATTTATACAGGAATGAACATAGATACGCATGGTCCCAATGAAATAAACCCAGAAAATAAAGTCAATAAATGATGCATATTGTAACTTAAATATGTACAAATGCCTACAACATTTAATAACAGAGAAGATATTATTAAAACTGCACGTTTCCTTAGATAGCTTGTTTAGTTCAGGTTTTTAATATTTTTGTGAAAGGATAGTTTGTAAATGTGAACATTTTTATGTAGATTTTTTTTGTATACTAAAACAAAAACATTTGCAGTTGTCATTATTTATACATTATTATGATCGTATTTTACAACTTCGACTCACCTGAGATAGAATTGTGTTGTATGTGTCCCCTCAACTACAATGATTTTGACACCTTTGACTGTTAACATCATAAAGTGAGTATCATTTTTGCAGTTCAAAAATTCATTGCACAGGCCAGATTGGAATCATAAGTTTGACACTCCTTCCTAACATGAATAATGCACCTGTATGGGTGAAATAAACTGAAGATGAACCCCCATGTGTGAGCTGAAACAACACCTCTAGTCCTTACCTTGGAAGCAGCCACCAGCTGTGCCGTACTGGCAGCTATTTCATGCGAACACACCATCAATTCCTCAAACTTCCCTTTGCCCTGCACCACCAGATCAGCAGCATCTCTTAAATGACAAAACACAGCATAAACTCAGGGATTTCTGGAACACTGTTCAGATGAAGAGGCTGGTGGAGACCTACTGGTGGTCTGCAGAACCCTCTAAACCAAGGCAACTCCATGAAACACTTCTGTAGCTAGGTATAATTTGTAATTATGATGCAAAAGAGAATATTAATAGTGAGTACCTTGCTCTAAATTTATGCAAAAACATCCAATTTGAGAGGGAGGGAGGGGCATATGCAAATGTATGCTGTGACATTCAAAAACAAGGTCTTCCCTCTTGTGTCACTTTCTCTGGTTTATTTCTGTCTATGGGTGGGAAACACAGAGACGATGATATCATGATGACTCGGCAGTACTTGATACATTGCAAGACACTCATCTATGATAATCACAATGTTTGTGTAACTGAAGAAGGAAAAAATACACCAAATAAGGCAAAAATGCAGGGTGCATCATGTTGCCATTTTCACAGAACTTGACAACTGAGATAAAATGAGATGACACCATCCACTGGTGACTCAACAAGCATCAGTGGGCTTAAACGGAGCGGAGATGGACTGATTAATAGCACAGATAGTGCTTTTCCCCAGGAATGTTCTAAAACTGATGTGTATCTATGTGAATGTTTACGCTCCTGTCAAATTTAAATATAGGTTACTGTGATATACATATAATATAACATATAATACAGTAAGAACTCATAATTTATGGTTTGGTTTGTTATTATTACTTCCATATTAACCGACTTTAATCACTCTACTTAAGGTAATGACAACCATTAATTAATAATGACATTTATTTGTCATTCAGAGAGAAGCTGCAGACAATAAACTTTTCCACAGTTATATGCAGTCATATAGTGTTCTGTTGGTAGGAGACTCTCGAGGGAGGACCAGTGCTTACACCATGACTGTAGCTCCCCATCCCACTGCTTTGGAGGCTGAGATCAGGCCCTCAGTCCAGCGGGAGTTCTTGGCATAAAATTCCTTCATGGAGGCTGCCCCCTGGTGGACAAAAAAAAAAGTTAAAAATAGATGTTTGTATTAGTATTAATAATAAGATCTGTGCAATTTAGTGTAGGTAGTAGCCCTGTTTGCATGCGTCTAATACACCCACAGAAACCTCCAGTGATTTGGATATGACTCACATCTATGTTTGTGGGTGTCCTTCAGTAAAGTCTTTAAAAGAAATGAGTTTTACTTGAATTTATGAACATTAACCCTCTGAAAAGGATGCTTTCTATTTAACCACCTTTCATAATTTTACTCATGGAGGACTGGAGTGGATGGTTCTCCATGTTGTGTTGTGACATGGGACTCCTAAATGTATATGCAATATGCTTTTAAAACTTTGCAAATTTTCCAATTATCAAACCATCCTTGACAATTCTGAAATTACAAACAGGCAGAATAAATAAAAATCCAACAGACTGATTGGTGTTGAATCACAGTTGACTACTATTGCCGTTTGTAGAAGTAATGTTGGAAATTTATGGCAAAAGTTTTGCATAAAATATAATTTAGGGTTTAAGTATACTGTATACAGGACACTAAATATATTTCATGTTTTTTCAAGGTTGACAATGATAGTGACACTGGTTCTGCTGTTGTGTTGTATCACTAGCAATTTTTAACAACATCATGTATACACAGCTGCATTTGTTTTTTGGTAGAAAACAGAAATAAAAAAAAAATGTCTAAATCTATGCAAAAAGACATTCTTGATTTTTACTGTGGTCAAATTAAGTTCTAGGATATCTACAGGTTTGAGAGAAAAAAATAAATACATGAAATAAATGAGTATAAATAATATTATTTATAATTAATATATTTATATATGTATATTAGTATTATTTAGAATTATAAATAATTCTACATATTTATTTATAATAAATAAATACATTAAATTATATTGAAGACATATTTCAAGGCATCTTCAACCAAAATTAAATCTTTACATTCACAAAACTGACAGTTTCACTAGGGTGGTACGGTGGTGCAGTGGTTAGCACTTGTGCCTGTTTAGTGGTGACACTGGCAGGTAAGACGGCTCTATGTGGGTTGGTCTGTCTGTTGTCCCATCTTTTGTTTATTTCAGTTGGCACCTACACCCCTTCTTGGTTAATTTTATTGACACTTTTCAACTGTTTCCTCTTTGATTAAAGTAAAAACAAATCACTTGGCAACTGTACAACAGTCTGGTCTCTCCTCCATGTGTTACGGGTTCCACAAGCTTTTATAATTTAAGGGGTTCATAACACAGGTAATATTTTATTTGCTATATTTGAAATGTTGTATTAATATCTCAGTGTCTTTGCTCTATTTTTGTCAGAGAAACTGCCTCTACTACACAGTACACAGTACAAGTAATGTTTTTTTTGACTGGCTGAGACATTTATGTTTTATAACTTCATATAGTGTAGTGAGGTCATATGAACTTTAACCTTTGAACGAAAAGGTGCATTTGGAAAAAATATATATATTTTGTTGCATTTTTGTAATCCTCATAATCATTTATTTGCCATCTCAGTAAGGTAGTTTTGAGGACCATATCACAATCACTTTGAATTAATTTATCAGTAACTACATATTTGAAATATTATTTAATTTTGATTACACAAGGGGAAAATAGCAACTATTTATCGCAACTTTCACTTCCTCCTGCAATAAAAGCCGAAAAAACACAGCAACCTTCAACACAATTTTTTGGAAAAGCTCATGCAACATCAGACATTTTAGGTTGAAACAATGAAAAAAAGGTCTGTGAAATCCTGGAGGGACTGATTAATTACACATTTGGTGAATTAATTACAAAAGATTTCCAAAGTAAATATAGGAATATCATTTAATCTGTCTGTGGAATTTCTAAAAGAGCTTTGAATGTCAGATAAAAAATAAATGATCCGTTTGAAAGATTTAAAAGCCTTAATTCATGACAATCAAATCTAAAACTTTTAAAGATCAGTGGATGCCCGAACATTAATCTGACTATACATGTGCATGCTTGCAAATGTCAACTGAAGAAACTATGTTGGTGATCATTTTTTTCCTTTTTAGAGACATCCATGAATATGCAAGCACCATTAATACACATAAAAACAACAGCATGTCTCACCCTGCCACTCTCCACAATTTCCCTTTGAAGATCTTTGGAAGACAGGATAAGTTCCTTGATCGCCTGCATCAGTTCGGTGCAGGACGCCAAGATCCTGCAGGGGGCGACAGAGAGGAGGAAAACTGCTCATGCATTGATTTCGTTCTATGGGATACCATTTGTTCATGTCGGTCTTAAAAAAATAACATTCTTCAGACAGATATCACAATTTTTCCCTTTTGGCAACACATGGTCGAAGTCATGTTGGCGTACGACTGATGCACTTGTGACTGAAACCATCAGTAGTTCCTGTATTTGATTTGTTTTTATAATTTAAGTTTCGATAGTTTTCCTACATTAATAATTAAGTCAGTCAGAGAAAATGGTGGCAGGAGGCACAAATTAAATTAATGGAATTTGCACAGAGGGGTATTTCATATTCTGGATAAATAATATATTATTATGTCTTTATCTTTAGAATTTAAAAAATTATAAGAAACTAAACAGCTGAATTAAGGATATTGTTGGTTGTGTTCAGGGTGAGAAACAAACTTTTGGATGCACATTGCAGAGATATGTTTTAGTATCACAGGTTAAAATTCATAGAAAGAGATTTAATTTTAAGCTGGAAGAGGTAAGGATGTGTGTATATCTGCTGTGGGTGTCAGAATGTGAAATTATTTGGTAATAGAAGACAAGAGCTATACAAATATTTCAGTTTAACCCCTCTACTGTATGGTAGAGGTAAGTTTGACCCTGATATCTAATCTAAATTTAAGTCCTTGGACACCAAACTTCTTGTAAGAAGCATAAGAAGCATGTAATACACAAAAACACCACTGTGTGGCACTGTCAGTGATGTATTCAGGTCATGCTAGTATATATATATATATATATATATATATATATATATATATATATATATATATATATATATATATATATATATATATATATATATATATATATATATATATATATATATATATATATATATATATATATATATATATATACATACACACACCACCAAGGAAGAAGATCATAACTGCAACAACACCTCTGCTATGATCTATTATTTTGGACACAAAGTTGCAGGCAAGTTAGATTTTTTATTTTTTTATTTTATAAACTTTTTACATAAATAATCATCATGTTTCAGAAAGACTTTGGTATTCATGTAATATTTTTTTGAAAACATGCTGAACCAAATGGTAGAGATGATGGTAAAGGGTCATGAAATGCTAATGTTAATCACTAATGATACAAACACAGAGTTAATACATCGAATTTGAACCAAGTCACAAATTATGTTGGTAAAATTGGTGAAGGAATAAAGTTTGAGTTTTAATACTTTAGTTAAATTTAGGGTCAGTAAAAAAAAAATAAATCTATGCTTAAAAAAATATTGTGATTTTTGTAGTGTGACCAAAAAAGGGTTAAGATATTGTATAAGGAGAGAATAGAGACACTTTATACACAGGTAATAAAATCATTTTACTTATGGATTTGTTTATTTTCACTGTCATGTAAACAGTTTTATTTGTTTTTACTGTAAAGCTGTAATAGCAACTTATCTGATGTAAGCAGATATTCTCCAAAAGGGCCATGCATTTTATGTTTTCTTTCTTTATCCATTCTCATCACTTAAATTGGACTGAATCAATAAATGAAAATCTAAATAAAGAAAAACATCTTATATTGCTGCAAGATAAAAGCAGGTGCACTGAAAAATCTAAAATCCCATAGCAGAACATGCATTTATGTTGCCTTCAGATTTCCGTCATTCTGATAGTCATGTCTTGAGTTAAACATCTGAGCAAAATTTGGGGGGGGGGGGGTGAGAACATTGTAAGAACCCTAAGGTGCGAGCTACACTGGTGTGGGGATTTTCTTCCCTAAAAAAAACCAACCCCAAAACAAACAACCACCCTCTCCCCAAGAAGAAAACAAACTGTCATTGTCCTTTCATGTTCAGTGCATTAGCTTGTTTAGCTAACATCTTATGGTCATCTATTTCAGAGAAGATTTTCAGGCTTGTTTGGTTGGTATATTTAGAATTGATGTGCATATTAGCTCCTCAATTACCATAATTATTCATCCACTTTCATTTCTCTTTCCACTAGTATGGTCTTCTACTTATTTTCAGTCTTTCTGAGACAAAGTTCCTTTTACAATCTTCGCCTCGGTGCTGTTAAGAGTAAATAAACACAGACGGAGCCAAAGCTCTCTAGCTCTAAAGTTCATCCTTAATCTAGTTTTACCTCTCGTTGACCTCCATCTTGATTCCCGTATCAACTGCTCGAGACTTGTTGAGCATTTCCTGTTGGAATACAGAGGCACAAAGAAAGAAAAACACACTTTGAAGTTAACACGATTGTGGAGTGAAACAGCGGTGAAGCTTTTCCCTCACAAATCCACAGTAAGTCCATTTAAATACACAGCTGTCCATATGTAAACACACACACACCTCTATTCTGGCAGCTGCCGACTCCACTGCGGCGGAAGTAGCAGCCATTTCCTGCTCCACAAGGTCTCCCAGCTCACCCTGCTGTAGCTCCAAACCTCGAGGACGCAGTTTCTAAACCAGGACCAAAGCCAAACACACAGAAACTATGTTAACACTTAGTTTATTGTCATTTCTGCTCTATTTATAGTGACGGCAGAGAGAGGACGACATCCATGAAATTTCCCAGACTCCATCTGAACCCAGGCTAAACGTGTTCAAATAAGGCATCAGTCCGTTTGGCCTAGACACCATAAAACACATCACTTTTGTGTTTGTTCACCATCAGTGATTTTGTGTTGCTCAACAACACAAAACACGGTTTGACTTTGAACAGTAATGACTTCACTGACTGACGTCGACTGTCCTTCATAACTATCAATGTGGAATTTTGAGTTTGTGTTAGAATTTGTGGTGATTAGAGGAGGTTTTCCCATCACTCTCAGGAAAGATGCTCCAGCTGATGCGAACCAGGATGAGCATCATCTATTCCTGCCTGTATCAGCCACTACATTCCCTTCAGATGGAACAAGGCCGTCATTGGAAATAAGAATCTGTTCTTAATGACTTGCCTGGTTAAATAAAGGTTAAAAAAAGCCAAAAAAAACAAACAAAAAAAACAAGAGACAGAAGAATGGGAAGACATACTTCAGATCAGGAGGAGGACAAATCTGACTGTTACTGATGTTAATGGGTTCTACACTCATTAGAAATTTGCATTAGACCAAGGGTGTCAAACTCACTTTAGTTCAGGGGACACATACAATATAATTTAATATTAAATGGGCTGACTTAGTTAAGGAAAAGTTTAATAACCTATAAAAAAAAATGTCAATGAAAAATTAACTTCAGTTATGTAAAGGTTTCCATTTATGTACTACCCTTTTGGAAAAAAAAAAAAAAAGCTGGAAAACCTGAAACTTCTTAAAAAGTGACATTTTAACAACAGTATGCCTTGAGTTTGAATCTAAAATTAGTTTAACACCACTGACTGGTAAAATAGAGAGTAATTTTGTCATTTTGAAAAGTCACCCCATGGCCTTAATTTAGAACCTTTGGCAGGCTGCATGTTTACTCAACTGGTTTAGACATTTGTTAGAATTTTGCTGGTGAAATTGGTGGAATAAAATGTGTTTATGAGACTGCTTTTCTGACACAATGCAAACACACTTTTATTATTTTCAAGTTTTCTATCTAATATTTATCCAAAAAAATATGAGGTGCCGCTTCATTAAATTCTGTTAGTATATGTAGATACTTAGTGTTCAGGATTCTAACATGGTTTAAACAACAACACTTGCAGTGAAGGGTCTGTGCAACTCTGAGAATAACAGGGTCCAATTTAAGTAGAAACACAAATGCTGTACCGACCTCTGCTGAGGCCAGGATCGCCTCCAGTGTTGTCTTCAGTTTGGTGTTGTCTGCTGATGCCAGGCCGTCCTGCTGTCTCATCTGACCCAGCAGAGCCACAGCCTCGGCCCCGCATGTCTTCACACTCTCTGACAGGGCTGTCACACACAACAAGGTCACAGCATGTATGAGGTACTGCCAAAATAAGTGACAATTAAGTAAAGAAAGACATGTGGAAAATGAGGTATTATTAATTATTGTAATCACTTTGTGTGGGTGTGTGTGTCTGTCTGCACAGTCATATCATGAATACCACCATGAAATTACATGGACATATACATATAGGTAATGCACATCAGATGCAATGATCCATTAGAGTAAAGGTCAAGTTCCCAATTAAAATCACATTGGTTATAACTCAAGAATGGAGGGTCACAGAACTTTTAGATTGTAACCAAACGATACAGAATGAAGATTTCTACAATTCTCGTAATTGGTGTTATCACTTACAACCAATAGTTTTTGAGATCTCTGGAGGTCAAAGGTGACATGTCGCAAAATTAACTTGTGTAACACTGTGTCAAACAAAGACATATCACGCTATAACTTAATCAATACTGGATATATTATCATATTACACACACTGATGCATATATACAGATAACAAAATGATAAATCTTGCAAAAGGTCAAAGGTCGCATTTAGCAGAAAGATCAAAATCACATTATTGGCTCTAATTCAAGAACAGGTTGTCATAGAAACTTGAGATTGGCACAAAATAGGGGTGAGATTAGGCATTCTCTGAATACTAGTTTAAATTCAAGTTTTCATGTTGAAGTATCCAATAACCTGTCACACACCATTTATATTATAGATTTTTTTTTTTAATCATGTGTCACTTGTAAACAGTAATGTGCAGTAGTATCACTCGTAGCTGTAGCTAAGATGTCAATTATACTAAAATCCCTTCAGGCAAAGTGTCACCAAGCAGCTGAAACAGTAGGAAATGACAAGAAGAAAAAACAAAAACTATAGCAACATCAGCCATAGGGCTATTTTTTTTTTTTTTTAGAGTCGGATTCAAACTCATAGGTCAAACCAGATCATTTTAATCAAGTACTCAATGAAGTCGTATAGCTGGTGAAAGGGTCAAATTAAATGCTTTTCAATGATTCTCAGGGTCATAGTATCACCGTCACTGTAATTCGACCCAGCTTGACGTACGCATCTGCTTTTTGTTGTTGTATACAATCCTACTGGTCAAAGCTCCATTACATTTAGGCATGTTTACAATTGTCCACGGAATTATAATCTCTCAAAAATCACATTTGACTACTGTATGAAGTCAGTAATCTTATATTAGTGGTGCATGTATTGGATAAAAACTATTTTAAAGCCTACAGCAGGACTTCCAGATGCACTGATAGAAGGTGCACACATTTTGGCTGGTTTCAGCAGGAGAAGCACATGTTAGTGATTACATTATACACGGCTCTGATCCATTTAAAGATCTCAGAAAGAAAAAAAAAAAAGCCCCTAAAACTGATGCATCTAAATGGAATGTAGATAAATAAAAAAAAAATAATTACATCTGCATTTTAACCCTTAACAGGTCGATGCGTCTTCTTTGAAAAAGATCTGTTATGGCAACATGAGATTATTTTAATAAAACTATAACAAACTGCAGATGATAGTTGTATATATGTAATGTCTCTTAATGACTTTTTAAGAGGTGTAAACGGCTGACAGACAAGCCGTAACATGCACGTGTCTGAGCACATATTACACACTGACTCACCCACAAAAAAAAAAAAAAAACAGAAGTAAAGTTGAGAAGACAATCTCTTTATCTCTCACACGCCCCTAAACTTACCGTCAGCTTGCTCCACAGGAACCATGTGGGATGTAGCACTGCCCTGAACAATGGTGTCACCCACCAGGTGGCCACACTGCGTCACCACTCGGACCAGTTCAGACACAGCTGCACAAAAACAAAACAAAACCCACAGATACAAAACTGGAGCTCTTTATGAGATTATTAAACCTTTTAAATCTTTATCTCACCATATTTTTTTAATGTCAGTGTTGCTTCAGTTTTACAAGTACATATGTGGTTTTAATTTATTTGGAGTGGTTTTAGTTTAGTTTTAAAACTATTTTTCAGGAATTTAGAGTAGCTGAAAATTATTTTAAATGTATTAAAGACAGCATGATAGAAACAGGATTATATGTTTGTTTATTTAAGGTAAAGTAAAGTAAAAAGAACTTTATTTGTCATTATACACTGTACAACAAAATGTGTCCTCTGCATTTAACCCATCCTTGATACCATTGGGCCACCTGTAAGGAGCAGCATGGGGGGCGCCTGGGGACCCACCTCCTGCTGTAGAGCCAGGCTAATGGTCAGAATCACCTGGCTGGAGGATTTGACCCTAACAAACATGTTTTTGGGTGATGGGGGAAACTGCAGCCCCTGCGTCCAGACACGGGGAGAGAAACATGCAAACTCCACACAGAAAGGTCTGCATGGTCCGGGAATTGAACCCAGGTCTTCTTACTGTGATGCAAGAATGCTAACTGTAGCACAGTGGCTAAAGGGTTTCATCATGGGCCAAATCATTTTTCTTCTACACCAGGAGTGCTCAATCATTGTCCTCAACAGCTACTATCCTACATATTTTAGATGTATCCTTCTTCCAACACACCTGATGGTCATTATCAGGCTACTGCAGAGCTTTAGCAGTGGTTTATCATTAGAATCAGGTGTGTTGGAGGGGGGGGCACATCTAAAACATGCAGGATAGGACCAGGACTGAGCACCCTGTTCTACACCATGAACCATTACTACTGAGGGAAAATTAAAACAAAGGTTATTGTACCTTTTAGTGGGTGATCCATTATTCACTGTAGGTTTTAGTTACTTTTGCTAGTTTTTGGAAAACATTTTCATTTTTTCATTGGTAGTTTTAGTCCTAAGTATTTATATTTTAGAGAGATACTGGCAAACTTTTCATTTGTTGGCTACTAGCTTTCTTGGTTATCTAATGTCTACACCTAAAAGAATTATTTATTTAACAAAATTTTAATGGAGAATTACTTTATTATGTTGTACATTATTAGATACAATTTTTGTTTTTTATTATTATTATTATTATTATTAGAAAAAACACCTATGGACTGGTGTTGAAAACTAGCACATGTGTTATATACACCCAAGCATATGGTCTGTCCTTTGGGGCAGTTTCAATGTAATTGTGATGTCCATATTAAATAACGCTCATTCATAGAGTAGGATGTGACTTTTTATGTCTAATCTCCTTGTTCACATTGATACAAATACAATACAAATATTTGCAACAGAAGATATTATATATACTCATTTTAAAAATTATAAAATCTATTTTAGTGATCTAAACAATTTTTTACATGTCTGTAAAGTGAGAAAATTATCCATTTTGCAAAATGTTCATATTAGTCAGGACAGGGTATCAGTATTTACACAATGTGGTACAAAGATGAGGTGACGCATTCATCTGTGCACTTTTATGATTCAGTTTTAAAGCCCAAAATCCCCAATCATACACCCTCATAGGTGTTTTCACTTTCACTGCCTTGGATGTCGTCTTCAGATCATGAGCACATTTTTAATTAAATTAACACAGGTTTTTCAGTCATGTTATACCTGCCTTGCTGGAATTTACATTTCTAACCTAAGTTTAGTGACATTATATAAGTGCCTGCAGAGCTTTCAGGAATATTAAATTAATCAAAGATCTAATCAGAAATTGGCTAAAAGAGATAACATGCATTTTACTCTGGAAGGTCCAATTACAGGACATGTCTTATTTTAATGTAGTTATATCTAATGTCTGCCACTAGGGGGCATCTTGGTCAATCATAAATAATAATAAATGATGAAGTGGTAGATGATGTCATGAAGTCACCATCATGGGAATCCTCAACATTTATGAAAAAGGTTCTCATATGACTAATGGTGAAATAATGCTTGCAGATCAGATAAATTATTTTAGTTTTATTGCCAAATATCCTTTCGTATCACATCCTGAACCTTTAATGCAAAGATATGACATACCGTGGAGCTTAACCCGTAGATAAAATATATTAAATTACCAGTGTTATCAGCGACAAAGGCCTCTATGGCCAAATGGAGCCGGTCCGTGCAGTCTAATGAGGCCTGACATCTGGATGCAAGGTAGTCTGTAAAAATGAGTCGTAAATACAAATTAAAGTTGAACTGTTACACAGAATAATAACACTAAATGTCTCAGTGTGTGTGGACATTCCTGACCTGCAGAGCTGGTGCAGCTGATATGTGCTGGGTCGTCGATCTGAGCCAGTGAGTCCTGGATGATCTTCTCGGCCTCTTCCACAGCTCCCTGTAGACTGGACCAGCGAGCTGCGACCAGCTGGCTCTCCAACGCCTGTTCCCTGCTCTCCTGGGGTTCATTTACACACACTGTCAATTTATCATATCTATGCAAAAAATGGAAAAAAAAAACTACAAGAAAGGTATTTTGTGTAGGGCTGTATAGATTTTTTTCTTCTACCTTCTTCTGTCTTTTGGGGTTACTTACTTAGGCACCTTAATTAAAACTTGCAGAATATGTTTCAGTGTTTTTACCTCATTTAACTATATTTTGATGCTGAATACAATTATTTTTAAAGGTTCACAGCTCATCTTTTACTCAGTGCCAAAACCTAACCTACATAATAATGCATAAAGACGTGAATCTTGATAAAACATTCATTCATTTTAGGGATTTACAGGAAATTTGAAGGAAAAGTTGATACTGACACAAAGGGAACTGGGGCGGGGGGTGTAATGATCTGCCTTGGCGGAGATCAAGTTCTGCAAATATTTCAGAATATTTGAGATTGTGTAAAATGTTAAGGAAGTTAAAAGCCCCCACCCCCCACTACTGTACCAAGCACTTCCTCTACTCAAACTCGCGCACCTGTTCCCATCTGTTTTGTGGCTTTATTGCATCATAGATAAAAAATGCCTTCAGTATGTCCTTTGTTGCCATGGTCACTTTCAACATTCAACCATGTAAAGGACAATACAGTTAACATTATAACTGATGAAAATGATTTTTCCACAATGGTTTCAGAAAAATATCTGGGCGTGTAACATTTATGCATGTCTTAAACCACTTTCACTATTGGATGATATTTGTTTGGCTGTCTGTGAAAACACATCCAATAGCACGTTGACCAGTTGTGTTTTAATGCTTGTGTTGGTAAGTGTTTTTCCTCTTGATATTGAAACACCTCAGAGCTAATTACAGACTAATTTAGAATCTAATTAAGACACCGAGAACCCTTCACCTTTTCATTTAGCTGATTCTGCAGGGCCTCTGCTGTCTTCACTCCGCTTTCCCTTTCACTGGTCAGTGAGCTCTGGACCCGGTCTAGCTCCTCCCCCCGAGTGACCAGCTCCGCCTCCACCTTGGACAATGACTGCACAAGCTCCGCCTTCTCAGACTCCAGGGTGGCCAGCTGAGTGCTCAGCATCTCACTCGACTACAGAGATAAGTCAGACGAGATAGAAATGAAAAGATAATGTGGAACAGTTGAGGAGTTAACAATGGAAATCTTTTTGGAGCCTGGGAAGCTTGGGCTCAGATAATGACATCATGACATGTCAGGATGTGCTGTGATGGGAGTGCTCTGACTTCCACAATAAAAAAAAAAAAAACAACTATTGTTTTTGCTGCAGGGTTTCACTGCTTCTTTATCGTGGCCAGGGGACTACAGATGAAGTCTAGTCTTCTAGCTAATTCTGGCTTTTTTAACCCTGTGTGATCATATGTTTTATGAAATTGCAGTGCCCCCTTTCAAATAAACTAAATAAACTAAATGAACTCAAATAAACATTGATCATTTAATTCTTAAGACTGTCATTATAGCAGCCCGCCAAGATGTCTTCATGTTTTCTTTGCAATAAAGGTGACAGAAACTTTTTGTTGCCCATTTTTGCACCTTTGATTTCACGAAGAACTTAACATTCAACATCTGGCTGTTAATTATCATTATTATAAATACTTTACATACATTATTACAAAAACAGTGAGATTCAGTAAAAAAAAAAAAAAAACAACTTGAAATTTTCAGCATTATTATCTAAAACAACTGTAAATGTCCACAACAAAACTTTTTGAGATTACAGAAATCCACTTTCAACTATTATAAATCTCCTTACACATGCTTTTAGGTCTTGAACATTCACTGTCTATATTATGGCTTAATTTTTTTTTTTGTTATTTCCAGGTGTTATTTTAGCCGGTGAGGAAGTCTCTGAAACTTCCTTTCTATACTTATAATAGAGTCCCACTTTGGTGCCGTAAAGTGTCATAAAGTGCTGGAAAGCTCAAGATTACAGCTTTCTGGTGCCATTTGAATTTGAATTGTGGATAGCACAAATTGTTTAGGAGTTACAGAAATTTGAAAGCTGTTAAGTGCAAAATGCAGCAGATGGCCTTTGTTAAAGGGTTAATGTTGTCTGTATTAGAGTTTATGAGTGTTCTGGTCTGAGGTGAAGTCTACAGTCATTGAGAAGTTGTGGTTGCAAAACTTGGCTGCACTTCATCAACTGTGAAATAGCATTACAATTATGAAAGCAATGACATTGTTTCCTGAAGGTGGAAGCAGATAATGTGTTCACATGAAAGTGTGCTGCAGGTAAGAAAAACAGGTGACGACTTACAGCCTGGAGGCCGGCAGGTCCAACAGAGAGGGAGGAATGTTGAGAGAAACAGAAGTAATTAAGAACATGAAAGTAAACCTGCCGCTGCACTGGAAGAACTACCGAGAGCTGAGACAAAAGCGGCACAACGTGGGCTGTGCGAAAAACACTGTGGAGATCGGAGAGATGGAGGACAGAAAGAGTGACAGTGTTAATAAGTAGTGAATATAAAAATAGGACAGCACGAGTGGGAGGCTGAGAGACACAAGACAGATGAGAGGAACAGGGAATGGAGCATGTTCAGAGGAACATCTGAATGTGGGGGCGGAGGGAACCACAATCACTCACTGGTGTTGAAGGGGATTGTGGGGAATATCAGCAGAAATTCAGTGTTTACAGAAACTAATTCATATCATTCATACGTCCCCTTAAAATTATTTTTGTAGATCAATTTTTGTTATCCTTTTGACATACACATTTAATTAATAAAGCCCACATTTAGGGCAGAAATGGCACCGCTATAGATATTGGGATACTATTCATAATGACTGTACTGAGGCAAAGACGCTAATACGAGCATTTAAAATAAAACTCGTTTGGACAGATTTTACTGCTTCTGTGTTTTCACTCTTTAAACTTCAGTCGCCTGGTATAAACATTGACTTGGCATCTGCAAGCCAGACTTGGCTCAGTTGTGCAGAGATGACAAACGCAGACAGAGAGGGGATTAAGAAGAAAAACAAAGGGTGAAAGCCATTTGCTACTGTTTAAATGTTTTTTTTCTGCAATGAATACCAGTTTATTCAACTGAATACATTAGCATAGGGAATGAGACAGATATAAGCAGAACAATAAGTGAGTATGAGGAGTTAAAAGAATTAATTATAGGGGATGTGAGCAGTGTACAGATGACAGCCAATGAAAAAAGAACATTAATACAATATGAAAGTGGTGGCTGAAAAGAAAAGAGCATCTATTTGCTTTTCTAGATATGCATATACCACATAATCCAAGATGGAATATGGGAACAGTTTTCTCATCATCCAAATGAACGAGGTTTGTGTCGTTAGGGGCCGAGAGCAAGTTTATATCTGCAAAATCCCCTAAATTCTCTGCTCCCCTCGCCATTTGGAAGTAACACACCACCTTGTCTCAAAATATGACATGATGTAAACTCAAGGCAGGGGCATAAAGAAAGAGAATCACTGACAATCAATATGAACTCAATTTGACCTACATGGACTGGACAGTGTCAGAATAATGAGCAGAAAACCAATTTTTTCCTACAAAACTGCACCTAGTGAATGAAAATGACACCACATGGATATTTATAAGACAATTAATATGAACTAAACTTAATCTCAATCAATCTATTATGCTTAATTTAGGTCTAAAAACAGATTTTCAACTAAATCTGCCCCATTTGGATGACTTACTGTATACTACTCATAGAGCAGCTAAAATCAATAGGATTCTTCCACTAGGCGTCCCCTATGTTTCTTATTTAAGGCGGGGAAGTAGATATATTTCTGGACCATTTTTACCCCGCTCCCTGAAGGGGAGGGGGTTAATGTTTTTGGTTCAGTTTGTGTGTTTGTTGATATGTTTGTTTGTTTGTAACCAACTTTATGCAAGAACTAAAAAAGAAAGAAAAATTCCAAGGCACTCTCTTATAAGTGAAGATAAAAAAGCCTTTATTAAACTGGCTTGGTTACAAAAACCTATAAAATCATATAAAAACATATAAAAACCCCAACGCGTTTCGGCATCATGGCCTTCATCAGAGAGTCGAGAACTACTGGACCAATTTCTATGACATTTTGAAGACTTGTTACTATAATGTTTAAAGTCCTCTACACACCCTGGAATGCAACACATTAATAAAAATACTACATTTTAGTCACCTGTGGAATGGACAGGACTGAAAAAAACAAACAAAGAACCCCCCACTATCCAATCATTTTAACTAGCCCGTTGATGATTGGTGATCAATCTATCAAACTCAACTGCCGTTAGTCCCTCCCACCCTCTCCCCACCCCCTCTTTGTGCACAAACTGTGTGTGTGTGTGTGTTCTCAGTGGCATCAGCATGCAGTACTCTGGAGTCTTGGCTTGGGGGGTGGGGGGGTCTGAATAAAGGGGGTTAGACTTTTGAAATGTGTATTTTCAAAATATAGCTTGCTCAAACTATTTTTTACAGGATTTCCTACCTTACCTTTAAGGGATAAGAAATCCAAACACATTTGTTCTAGTTATTACGTTCACACAAAGGATTCAGGGTTAAACCATTATACTAGCCCTGTTTTTTCTAGTTTATAATATTTATTAAACGTACATTAAAAATATAACTGTGTGATAACATCTGATAAGAAATAAGTAGATGAATGATGTTAGAAATGCAAACACAGGTCTGTGACTCTGGGTATTGTCCATTTCACACTTTCTGGTAGCAACTGGAGCTTTTATATATGTACTCTTAACAGTGCAAAAAAGCTTCTAACACCATTGTGTGAGGTGAAAGGAGAGGAGGTGAGAGGAGACTGACCTGTTGTGATGAGGCCATGGTGGTTTTCAGGCTGTCCAGCTCCGACCTGCTGGACACCAGTTCCCTCTGGAGGTCCTGAAGCTGCTCTAATTGCTGCCTCTCCTGGTAGAAATGGATAAAAAAAAATTTTAAAGCAACTGTAACAAAACTGCATGAAAACACAGTACAGTAATGGTCCACTAAATCACAGGTGTCAAACATTGGGCCTGGGGGGGGTCAAATTCAGCCCAACAAAGACTTTAGTCTAGCTCTTGGGATGACTTTGTGAAATATAAAAATTACACTAAGATATTAACAATCAGGTTCCATATTCACACTGATTTAATCTCAGGTGGGCAAGATGAGTTATAATGCAATCATAATAATATATAAATACTGACAACTTCAGTCAACTTTTTTCTTTGTAAATGTAAATATTTACACTTAAATTATAATTTTACCAAAAAATTTGATAAACCTGAACAAATACCAACAATTTAACATATCTTGAGAGGTGCAATTTTAACAATATTCTACCTGCTACAAGATTTTTTTGATGCATTTGTAAATCCAATGTTATCTGTACGTTATAATGTGCATATGTAAATGATAAACTACAACATAATATTGTTAAAATTACATGTATTTTTTCAGTTTGTTCATGTTAGTGTAGATGGGAACACTTTCATTTTGTAATTTTACTTTTTTTCCCCCCACTCTAAAACATAGGAAAGTTTGGAGTTGACATTATTTCCATATTATTTTTTATCATTTCACAGGTTCAGATAAAATTTGGCTTAATGTGCCTCCTGAACTAAAAAGAGTTTGACATCCCTGCATTAAACCTTCATCCTCAAATGATAAGGCTCCTTCAGACTGTGACTGTCTGAGATTTAAACCACAATGATCATGGAAGCAGGTGTTTTGATGCTGATTTCAGGGTAAACACACACATCCTCAGTGGCCCATCTGTGACATGCTTTCTTCTGTAACTCCAAACTAACTGAACAATCCCTGCAAACCCACTTTAGCCCACAGCGGGTACATTTTTGGGCAGCAAAAATAAATCCTCAGACCTAACATTTAAGACCCTGGTCCCTGTGGTGGAATATATGTTTGGCAGTGGCACCAAACTGTCTCCTTTCCGCACCTGTGTGTCTGCAGCTTCCTGGGCAGCCTTCACCTTCTCCTGCATCTCTTTCCTCACAGTCTCCACTTCGTCCTGAGCCACTCGTGCCACTGTCATCTGCCGGGTCACCTCTGCGTTCTGCACACATGTAGACACACAGAGAAACATCAAAGTATTTAGGACAAAGCCTGAATCTGAAGCACAGCAGGAGGACGGCACTCAATTTAAGTGGGATGCTTGACATTTTAGAGGGTATGAGGACAAAAGAAGGAATGTACAAAGATGAAGAGTGAGCTGCCTGTCTCACCTTCCTCAGGAGGTCTGCATGACTCTGAACCAGCTCTGTGTACTTCTCCTTCAGTTTGGTGTATCGTTGCTCATTGGCCTGAGCTTTTCCTGAATAACACATCCAAATACCCAAATTACAACATGAAATATAACCTTAATTTAACTATAGAAATGTATGAGATTCTAGTTTTATATAAAGCCATAGAAAAAGTTTTTTGATACAATCTCTAGGCAAGGATAGGTACATTTATTTGTATAACACATTTCATGTACAGGACAATTCAAGGTGATTTCCATAAAACATAATACAATTAAACGGACAACATTGTCATAATGTAATTATAGTGTTTTAATGGTCTGGCCTGCTTCAGATCTAATTGGGCTGAATGTTGCCTCTGAACTAAAATGACATCTTATTTAATATCTTAAGTGTAACATTCACATTCCACAAATTCTCCCCACGGGCCGAACTGGACCCTTTGGTAGGCTGGTTATGGCACCTGTGGTTTAGAGAATGAAACATGAAAGGCCCGTAGAGAGTAATTCTGTGTGTCCAGAAACATTTTGCCATCACTAAATTTGCTCTGTAATATTTCTGGTCTTGATTTGCTCAGAATCATAAGAAATCCTTTTATTATTATAGGGTGACTTTCTGTAACTGGTGTTCACGCACATTCAGAAACAGAATTACTAGTCCAATATACGTTCCTTACATAACACACTACAAAACTACACTGTAATCTTATTTCTTCAACATGACACTGCAGAGAATGAACACACTCACAGACAATCAACCACTATAAATAATATACACTATTTGTAAACCACTTTAAAATGTAATTACACACCACTAGGTATGAAAATGTTCTTTTGTTGTGACTCATATGTACTGGGGAAGCCATTAGGAAAATACTGGACTGTTTAGTTCACACCCAGCACAGGCACTTTATATATTGCTTTACAGGCTACTGAATGTGTGTGCCTGTCCAGGTAGGTAAAAGCCCACTCCACAACTTTATGTCCAATGTAGAGGCACAGCAGTGATTGGGGGGGGGGGCTTCAGAAGTCATGAAGGTTTAAGTCACTCCACTGTCACTTCTCATCTGTGCAGTAGCTACTGTACATATGGACTGTAGATACAGCCACAGTTTGCTCTTTCAGCCCCCCAGGACAAAGGTAGTTTACACTTCCAGAATGTGAGAGTGAATTAATAATTTAAAAATACTATAGAAATTCAATCCATTATTATTATTATTATCAAACATAATAAGTGATTTTCTAAAGTCCAGCCGTACTCTCTATCTCCGTCAAGCTCCGCTGCTCCTTCTCTGTGTCCTCTCTAACTCGCCGTAGGTCATCCAGCTCGGCTTTCAGGAACTCGCTCTCTCCCACAGCCTGCAGCCTCAGGTGGCTCTGCTCCGCCAACTCTGCCTCCAGCTCATTGACCCGGCCCCTCAGTGCCTGACATAACCGTCCACTCTGGGGGAAAAAAAAAAACAGCCAGAGATGAAAATAAAGTAATTGAGCTGGTTCTGGGGATTGAGATACGATTTAAGTCTTCTCTGTGGAGCAAAGAACACATGATAGTTGGACGTGTTTGTCCTCTTTACCTCCAGTCTGAAAGATTCCAGCTCGTCTTTGAGGGCCTGGATCTCCCTCGTCAACTGCTCAATCAGACGGTCTCTGATGGGAAGACAAAACGTCTCTTTATTTCTAAAAAAGTAGTAATTTTAATGCGGCATTTGAGATCTTACAGGTACAGGTCTCAGATGAACCATCTGAAATTTAATAAACCACATTTGAAACCTCTGCTATCTGATAAAAATAAATATAGATTTTAATAAAGTTGAGCTGCTTGTATTTCTGCAGTGACAGTGGCATAAAATAACATTAAACAGAATAAAATGTGGAATATTGACGAAAGTGAAATATTAGTGTGTTGTTGTATAGTGAACATTAACTTAGTTTTTCTATATTATTTGGATTTTGACCAGCTACTTCTTTCTCCAAATGAATGCTTTAAAAGAAAATTATTTCATGTGGAATTGTAGGAGCAATTTCTTTTAAGACAGTTTTGTGCATGTTTGCCTTTAATGGAAATAGTGCATAGTAGAGAACGTGTTTTATTATTTGAGCCGCTATAGTCGGTCAATTCCAGAGTGAACAAAAATATTAATTCAATCCAACTACATACATGAAAAAACAATTGTTTCCTTTTTTACCCTAGAGCTGCCGACATACTTAATTAAAACATTAATAACAGCATCACTATTGTGTGAGCTTTTGTTTCAGAGTCTTACTTGTCGTCCTTGCGCATGCCATTCTGACTGTTAAAGTTGAAGGGGTCTATAGCAGCTGAGGTACCAAACAGGTCATCGAACTTGGTCTCCACAGCAGCCTGAGAGATCAAAGCGACAGGTTCAGATGAAAGCAATGGACCCACAACCCCCAACAAAAAAATAAAATAAAAAATTAGGTTTGGGTGATATAAGTGATGTGCATGGTTTCTGAACATGCAAACCTGGTATGGAAGGGCTCGAACCCAAACATGATGATGATCACTGTTGGTTTGTTGAGTGGGAAATTGGCTCAAAAATTGGCTCTTGCTCTTGTGGACAGTGACAATGTGATGCACAACTTAGATGTATGTTCATATCTTTAACTAAATTTGACCAGTTATTGACCAGATTGTAAATACACAATGAGGAATAAAGATAGGAAAATTGACATACATTAATCATCAGGATGAACATATACAGTTGAATAACCAATCACTTTCATTCACACCTTCAGGTGATTTAGATGGATATTAATGTGGGAGATGGAAATGTGACACCCCCACACATCAAGGCCCACACTGACTGGTGCTGATGTCAAACCCAGGATCTTCTTGCTGTGAGGCAACAATACTATCTTCAGTATACAGTGGTGAAAAACTGTTTTTGGACATCCCCTTTCACCTTCACAAATCATCAGACTCTTCCATTCATTTCAATCTGTTTTGTTGCTTTACTGCATCGTGGATACAAAATGCCTTACGTCCTATGTTGGCATGTTTAGTTTCAACATCCAACTGTGTAAAAGTCAATACAGTTAACATTATGACATGCTCACAAAAAACATAATCCAGATGTTTAGGCTTGCAAAAAAACACACCAAAAAACCATCTTGCTTATGTTTTATCTCCTGTACTTTCCCTGTTTGCATGTATTCCCACAACAGAAACATCTTTCTCAAATTTGACTCCTGATTACAACAGCACAAAACCAGACGGGACACATTTACAGAGGTACCATTCAGGGATGCTTGTCTGGTGTATTTACCGGCTGCGCAGGGATGTCTGTGTCCACCAGGTCATCTGTCTCAACCACATGCTCCGACTCAGGGGACGAGGACTCAGCTGGGATCACAACCACAGGGCTGATGTGCTCTGACAAGGCTGACGCACGTAGGAAGTTAGGTGGGTTCTGCAAAGATCACACAGAACACTTTTAATCATTTCATCTTTGTTAAATGGTTGTCTGTATCCGGACTTTTGCAGAAACAATCAGAGAAGGATTAAAACACAGACCAAACAATGTTTTTCCCCATTCAGATCAAGACTGTTCTGGATATCATGTGGCTGCATTCGACATGGATTTTAACGCTTACAATGAAAGTATGATGCAGGACTTTAGCATCTGTAGGAGTTTAGTCAAGTCTATCACAGATGCTGGGGCAGAAAAGCCAAGCTAAATTTATTAGACAAATGGGGGCTAAAAGTACTAGTTGGGAATTTCTCCTTCAGGTATTTGATTGTGTTTCAGTGTTTAGTGTTGGAAAAGTAACACTTAAAAGGCAAATGAAAATGATTCATGTGATGCACTTGGGATTCTCTGAGAGGCTGAACAATAGAAGGTGGCTTGAGTCAGCAGTTAAACTTTTCAGATTTGCTGCTTCTGCCAAAGTATGACAGTAAAAATAACAGGGAGGGATGTGCAATAGCTGTGATAACAGCTGTGACTGATTTAATGGAATACAAGACATCAGAGCCCCAATAAAATGGTGTTGACAGTCTATTAATTACCTGTGTGGATCATCTACAGCCTAGGTGTGGTTTATATATGAAAACCTTTAAGGCAACAAGGACAGTTCTTACCTCAGGCAACTGTGGGATTTGAATGAGTCTCTTGAAATACTGCAAGTTGCTGGAGCGGTAGAAGAGATTCTTTAACCTGAAAGACATTAAAATGGACTTGAAGGCAGACTTAGAAAACAGACAACTACAGAGAGGGAGAGAGAGAGGCTGATTAGAGCACAGCTTCCCATTGAAAAAAAATTATTTAACACAGTAATAGGAGCTCAGACATCAGGGTCAGACTGAAGAAAGAGTCTGGGAGTACAGTCAAACTGTGACCAGCTGGTTTTATGCCCAAGTGTGTGTCTGCAAGATCTGCTTCATACTTTTTAAACTGTTCCTGGAAGCGATCTCTGTGGCCCTGGAGAGTGTCTGCAGGCAGGCCTGCACACAAAACACACACAGACACTGACATTAGAAGGACATGCAAAATGTTCAGGCATACGAAAGGATTTGTGCAGAAATACATCGAAGCTGGCGTGTGAACGCCTGCAAAGCTATGAAAAGTCAACTTTTCACAACTTTTTTCAGTTTATCCACTAAGAATTTGAAAGGTTTTATGAGACAAAGAAAATATCTAAATCCTCTGAACCAGAGAGAAGCACTTCATCTTTCAGTTAGTGACACCTGCGTTCACAACTGATACACATTATTTCTAAGAGCTGTGGTTAAAATCAGAAGCTGAGATATTTTAATGTCACAGACTCAATCTATCAGACTTCTCTATTAATCCAAACATGCAAATCAGTTTAAAGCATTTATTAAGGTTTATCAAAACTAAACCAATCACAACAATCCCCTCTTCACTCCTCTGAAGACTCCTCCACTAAGTACTGTAGGAAGGAGCAGAATGGGTTAGAGAATGATATCTGTACCCAGCAAAGGAGACAACCATTATTACAACATGATTATTAAAAGTAATTGTTTTATATTAGAGCCTGCTGTTTGGTAACATTATATGGATTGCATGTTACTATTCAGGTAATAAATCAGACCCAGAATGAATCTCATTACATTTGGGAACCGTAGGTCAAATTTACAACTTTGGAAGAATTTTGAAAAATTCCCCATTACCTTAAAATGGGCAAAATATGTGCGGGCGGGCGGGCGGGGGGGGCTTACTGTGCCTGGCACCACTTGTTGTCATTTGATATCCAGTTAGTATAAAAGTAGTACAATTTCATTTTTGTGGGTTTCTCTTCCCAAACTGGGGATTTTCTTTTACCTTGCTGTTTGGAGTTCTGCAAACACTGTATATGACCACAACCCTTTGATCCTTAAAAGAAATAAGAGACCACTGTAGGAAACTGAAACACAGAGGTGGGACCAAGAGGGGATTTGAGACTGTGCTTGGCCAAAAATCACTGATCAACCTTTGCTGTGTCCTATTTTTATTTGAGTTTTTTTTTTTTTTTTTTACCTGAGCCTGTAATAGTGTAGATGCACTAACAGAGGAGTCACTTACAGGAATGCAGCTTAAACAACAGCTTGACAGTGTAGTCGTACAAATGGCTGGAGTCCAGGATGACTTGGATGAGTGGAGCAAGACGACATTGGCCCGCCGCTGTCACAGACACCGACCGAGACATGTCTAGAGAGCTGAACACTGGCACAGAAACGCACACACCAGATCAATACATGGGCAAACCCAATAATACACACTGACTCATGGCCACACAAACACAGCATTTATGATTAATGTAAAAACTGAGGGAAAACCAGCACAAAGCTCAATCATAATTTTTTTTTCTAAATCAATAAACTACTCTTTCTTCTTTGTTAATTGTTTCAGCTACTAAAACGAATAGTGTTTGAAAGCAACACACAACTCAACTGCTTTTTTGAAAAACAAGGTAAGAAACAGGGAACAGTAACAGGATTGTCTGACTCCATCATTGCACCACTTTCATTTGACTGCCACCCTGTTCACAGTGTCCCCACAGCCAGGCCCAAGAGCCTCTGAGGTGTGGTTTCCTGCACAGCTACACACACACACACACACATACACACACCTCAGGCCTGCTCTCTTTAACCTCGGATGACGTGATGCTTTTAAAATACACCAGACCACAGGAGGATATATATATATATATATATATATATATATATATATATATATATATATATATATATATATATATATATATATATATATATATATATATATATATATATATATATATATATATATATAAAAACCGTCACAGTCCTTTATACATTTTGTCACTATATCAGATCACAGTAACGCAGCCTACAACACATTGTCACCATATTAACCTATTAAAGCTTTGGCCATTCTTTTCTACTTTGAACAAGTAGTCAGACAATGTCTAATTTCACCCCTATTTTGTGCCAATCTCAAGTTTCTAGGACAACCCATTCTGAAAAACTATTGGTCGTAGGTGATAACATCAATTATACATCATTTGGTACCAATCTGACAGTTCTGTGACCCTCCGTTGTTGAGTTATAACTGATGTCACTTTGACCTTTTAGTTAATTGTGGCCTTGACCTTTGACCTTTAACCAAATGGATCTCCAACCAATGTTGGGTGAGATTAATCATTTAAATGTAATAAAACAATGGATTGACCAATAGCAGAAGCGTCATGTGTGTAAAAAAAAAAAAAAAAAAAAAAAGATTCAAAAACAGCAAAGACATTTGTAATCACCACTTCATGATATGACTTATTTTAAAACTTAGTGGCTCATTTAGTAAGTTTCAGCAGTACAGAAATAATACTCATACAGTTGAATGTACTTACCAAAGCATTGATTGTCTGTTGTTTTAACCTTTTGATGACATATGCTGGTCTCATCTTGTTTTTGATATTTGCCTATTTAACCCCATAAACCCAAAAATATCACATTTGATCAGTAGTTTTTTTCCCCTCCAAAATCTGATGCATACAATTAAATACACACATAATCCATGAGGGGGGGGGGGGGTTTGTTCACCAGAGTCCTTTCCATTAACACTACAAGACTGTCATTAATGATCAAGGAGGCACAACTTTGGCAATTTTGAAAAGGAATAGCCAATTTGTTAGACATGTTTGTGTCATATTATGTTTTTGTTTATTAAAAAAATAATATTTGAGTATTGAGACCCAATGGATCAAATACGATACAAAACATACATGGAAATTGAGATTGGAAAAACATTTTTGGTTGTTCAGAAGGACGAATAAAACCTCTAATTTCAAAGAACAGGAATTTTCTGTCAATGATTCAGGCTTTACAGGGTTAAGAGCTTGTTTGAGTTGGGTTTTTTTTTTAGCTTTTAGAGGACATTCTTCTAATTATGTGGATGTTTAGCACATGTATATTGCTACAACCACCCTATAGTGTTACCATCAAGTTGTTGTATCTGGGTGATCTAGAAAGACTAGATCTAGAAGGAGATAAATGTAATAGTAGTATTGGTGTTTGTAAAAAAGTCATCCAAAAATTAATTAATCTGCAGATGAATGGATTAACATATCTGTGCAAAAGGAAATGCATATGCACTCATTAAAAAGTGTTTAAAATGGATTAGTTATGCTTTACCCTTTTACCTTAATTTTATCCAGGTCACAACATTCTGTCCATGCTCCAGTCCTAAACCTAGCATTAGTTTGCCATTTTCTCCCTTATCTTACCAATACTGCAAATGTATCTCTATTTCCATGTCTATTTCACACAGCCAATATTAAGATGAAAGTCTGGATTGGGCCTTTGACTCTAATGCGTTCTGTCAGTCCTGCTATGAATTCCACATTTCTTTCCAGATAGAAGATAACATCATCATCTGGGGAAAGAATGAAGGGGCAGAAACTGGAATGTAATTTCCTCCTGTTCATTTATGAATGTGAATGTGCAGTTTTCTTTCCCTCCTGAGTTCCTGGTCACATCCTGGCTCTCTATTTTTAGTCTGGACAATACTTTAAGAAACATTAACTGAGGATGACTCACCCAGACAACAAGTCCTGGGTATGAACCGCTAACAGCCTTGGAGTTGGGCTGAGTCAGACGAGGAGGAGCTCTGGTGATAACGTGGATAACGTAAGCGCCTATATCTGTGCCCCATTACTCATAGGTACTTCTCAATCAGTGTGTGTCTTCCTGCCTGTTGAAGCATCAGTCTGTGTTTGTGTCGTGTCCGTGTAAGACCACAGTGATCAAAGCGTACAGCTGAACACCATAATAACTCACCACCGAGGAAGAGGTTGAGCTCACACTCTAGGTAGTCAAACATCTCTACTGTTAACTGGAAGCTGTGGAGGACAGAGAAGACGCACACAAATACAGACATATTACATTTGCAAACTTTAAACAAGCACAGAGAGGTTGGTTTTCAAGAGGACAGAGCATATATTGTTTCAGTTCATGCCAATGTTTGGCCTGTCTTATGATTTTCAGTTACAGATGGAACTTCTCCTGTTTCTTTCCAAGTAAATCTTTAACACTAACTAGAAGCACCAACACGTTCTTATTTCCCGTCTTTCAATTATCTTTGCTTTGGCAAATTAAAACATCATTTGATTGATCAATTGATATAGTCCAAACCTGTAATAAAACAGTACAATAATCTCTAACCTGGAGAAGAAGCTATTAAAAGCATTTTATTATTATTACTCTGGTTTTTAACACTGTTTCCCCCTAAAAATGCAGAAAAAAAAAATACATATTGATGTCTCTACATGATCAACACAAAGACATCTCAGAATGCTAAAATAATATGAACAAGTTAAAAATCCCAAAAGCTTATTAAATAATGCAGCAGTACATGTGGTCTAGTTAACTCTGTAACTGTTGTATGAAAGTTATTAACACATATGTGAATTCCTTTGTCTCAAAATACTAGAATAATAACTTTAGTTCTTGAGCCAACACCATTTTTTTTACTACGACAATTCCAGACACACTCCACTAAGAGGGAAAGTCCCTGAAGGTTATCTGTGACAGTCACGGCTGCTCCCACTATATTTTTGGAGATGCACGGGTCATTTTTAAACAGGTTAACTCCAACAACATAAAGGGAATATATCAAAAATGCAATCTCACTGACAATAATAAGCTGAACTATTATACATCTCTGCAATGTTTTGATAAGAAGACAATATTTTAATACTTTATGTTAATTAGAATAAGTAAATGTGTTCTTTATTTGAATATTATCCTGTCTTATATTATCCTAGCAGTCATGTGTGAATATCTGGGCTGGTGCATCACGACAAAAGTGTTCATTCCACTTCATTTCATTGAGACACTGATTAATATCTGGATGGTGTGGGAGTCTAACACCACAACCCACTAAAACAAACACTAGAACACTGACGACAGCAGCTGATGGAACAATACAGCACACTCACAAGTTATTAACATCATTCTCTCCAGCCTCATCGAGCTGTCTGTTTGACATCTGCAGGTTGCCAGGGAAACGTGGGTTCTGAAGAAGAGAGAAGACAGGATGATGAGGGTGATGCTTTAAGGACGACTGACCTTGAGGGTCATTATTCACAGGCAGGGTGTTGCAACTCAGCCACAAAGAGAGTAATAAGTCTTTATCATTGCATAACTTCACAATAAATACAATCAGTCTGTGATATTATATTATTTTGCTGAGGTGAAAAATAAATATAAAATATTTGATGATGAACCTACATGAAAATATATTCAGAAATAAATGAAAAAAAAAAATGACACAAAAACATTTTACTCATAACCATTTTTAATCAAACCTTTTCCTAATAATACATTTTTAGTTACATATGCTTAAGCAAAATAATAAATGTAATTGTGGAATTCAATAAATATAACACAATTTTACATTTTTAATTTGCTTGAAATGTATTTAACGTAGGCCTAATCAACTAAAATCTTATGCTATGAAAAGCTATCCTAAAAACTTAACATTTGACATGAATAGAGTTGCAGCGCTTGATGGTTTTTAAGCCTCACTGGACAAAAAAAGCTGTAAAAAGCTAGAGGATCTTAGTCCGCGATGCAGGTTTTTGGCTGATTAAAGGCATTGTTTATGAGGTAAGAGATCCAATACATGATTGACAATTTCAGTTATCAATCACTAATCAGATTCTGTCAGATGTGACCTGGATAACATATGGAAGAGTGGAGATGAGGTTCTGTAATGCCACAAGTCATCTACAGTTGTGTTCATAAGTTTACATACCCTAGCAGAATTTGGTTTATTTTTTTTGGGGCCAATTTTCAGAGAACATGAATGAAAATACAAAAACTATCCTTTCAGTTGTGGCTAGTGGTTTGGTGAATCCATTTATCATTAAACAATACAGACAACAGAAATGGTTGTCAAATGACCCTGATCACAAGTTTACATACCCTAGTTCTTTAGTTGGTCCCTTTTACATCAAAGACAGATTGAAGTCTTTTGTGGTATTAGTGGATGAGACACTTTATTTTCTCAGATGATAAAGGTGCCCATTGTTCTTGGTAAAACACCTTCAGTTCCTTTAAGGTTTTGGGTTTTCTTGCATGAACTGTACATTTGACACCTCCCCAAAGTGGCTCTATGATAATGAGGTCAGGAGGCTGAGACCTTCACTTTTTTTTTCAGCTGTTGTCAATGACAGGTTGACTTGGCCTTATGTTTTGAAGACCAGCGCATGCAGATTCAGTCAGGGTATGTAAATTATATTGACAAAAACAGTGCTTTTAGGCATTCCATCTTTTATTTTCTGTCTGTTCTAGCCACATGCTAGTTAGTACTTTATTATCTAACCATTGCTTTTGATAACCTTTGATGGTTTAATAATCTTTTCATGGCTATAGATCTTAGATAGATTTGTACACATTCAGACACATAGTAATTATTACACAGAAGGCTCTCAGAGTGCAAGTATAATAGTTAAATGTTACAATCAAATACAAGATATAAACAGTTTAAAAATAAGATTTAGTCTATTGTTTTGGACTGAGAGGAGAAAACTGCAGATAGAAGGTATGTGTTTCAAATCCTGGCACTTTTCTATAGTGATCTTAGTTCCTGCGGCTTTAATTTATGGCAAAAAATAACTAATATTGTAATCATAAGGCTATGAAACAGAAACTAACACTGAATCCAGACAAAACAACACATTGGCTCTATATCAAACTGGCGCGGCGAACGTCCCCTCCTGCGAGCAGTCGGGCGGAGCTAATAATTATTCACCTGTGCGCACCCGAGTTAAAAACGGCAACAAACACACCTGCTGTTGATTTCGGTTTGAGCCCGCAAGACGCCACTACACAACGAGTAGCAAGATTTCGTTTTAAGCATCCCCGGAGCTGTGCCGCAAACAACACCAAAAATAAAACTCTGAACAGACAGCCGGTAAGACTGAAAACTTCGCTTATTATGAACTTTGCTGCGAGTGATGCTTGCTGCCTCCGATGGTGCACATCAAGGAGGAGCTTGCGTGTGTGTCTGTGTCATTGTAAATAGTCACGTGGTGGTTCATTCATAAAGTGCTTGTGCTGTTTGGTGTTGTATTACGTTGGGTTAATGATGGTGCAATTTACTCACTGTAGTCTTTTAAATGGCTCAAACTCTAATATGAACTGTTGCATTGATTGTTGGATGGTGCTAAGACATGTGTTAAAAGGAAGCATATTTCTGTTTTCATATGGCGTTTAAGATAAGGGATAAAACATTTAACTGCTGAAATAGTATATTATAAATTATTAAGAGTGAACATTAAGTGAAATTATATATGTTGATCATGATGTGTTCATTGCTTACTTGATTAACAAACTGGCAATTTGTAGTAGTTGATCGTTGGTTGATAACTTATTTATTTATATTTATATATATATATATGCCTTCAGTAGTTCTAAATTTGCACTTTAACGCTTATGGTGGATTCATTCAAATATCATGTAAAGCTTTATACCAATTTGTAATTGAAATATCTATTTATTGTATATTTTGTATTAATATATATATATGTATATGTATATATATATGTGTATGTATAGGTGTGTGTATGTATATATATATGTGTATATGTATGTATGTATATGTGTATATGTATATATGTGTGTCTTTTTGATAGGGGTTTAATAATATATAATATTTTTTGGTCCTGTGTGCTTGTTTCATACAAATTGTGCTGATTGGTGGATGTTGGTGTTTTCCTGTTTAAGGTTTTTCACCTGTAAATGCCTGGCTAAAGAAAACTGAAGATAAAATAAAAAAGGATAAAGAATCCAAAAAAGGCCTGCTTATTTTGAGTGGAACCCAGTTAAATGTTCAGTTTTTGGTATTTGCCCATCAAGTGAGGGTTAAAGCACAGCAAGAAGAGGATTCACTTGACAGTGAAAAACCGTGTCAAGCTGGTTTATGAAGCTCCAATCAAGCCCAGCCTGTAGCTCTGACCAAAGCAGCTTGTAGCTAAGCCCACTGCAGTTCCAGCTAACCCCGCCCACTGCTGCTCCTGCTAACCCCGCCCACTACAGCTGCTAATGCTAGGTCCGCCTACTGTAGCCGTTTAGTTCACTGCACCTCCTGTTAAGCCTGCCCATTGCTCCTGCTAAGCCCGCCCACGCTCTCACCAAGGGAGCTCAGCATCTGCATCTGAAAGTTCTTAATAAAGCTAAAAATGGCTGAACCGAAGTCCCTGCAGCAGTTAAAAAGGGAGAGAACGACTGCCAAGCAGCGGTTTTCCAGGCAAGTGAACTCAGTAATGAAGACTTGCAAGAAAATGTCGAGAGAAGAACTAATGGAAGCCTTTAGTAAGGTTGTGCTAGAAGCTGACAAGGTGATGGAGGCCAATGAGGAAGTGGAAACGGCTTGGAATGAGGAGGTCGAACAAGCGCCCACCCCTGGAGAGGATGTCAGAAAAGCATTGGAGGAGAGTGAACAGAAGGGTCTAAAAGAGGAGATAGGAGCAGACATTAAAAAGACAACAGACGAGTGTGAGCAGAAGCTTGATGAAGTTGAGAGGGTTGTCCAGAAGGTGCTATGGGAAAACTTTGGCCACTCTGAATTGACCATGGCACTGGAGGCTGCTGAAAGAGAGTGTGAGCGCCTGTCAAGTCAAGTTGGTCTGAAGTTGGAAGTGTATGAATTAATGCTTAATAATCTAGAAGGGTTTGTGAAGGCTGCAAAAGAGGCAATCTCCCGGTGGAGTCGCTGGATTCCAGACGCAGAGCGGCCTGACTTTCAGCAGCGCATGAGAAGTGTGGAAGGTTGGTTGCCTGAATTGACCTCAGGGAAAGCTAGCTTATTGCAAGCAAAGCTGGAACAAAATGGGTCCCCAGAAGCTACCCTGCACCTGCCGCCAGCCATCAAGTTGAGACCAACAGCACTCCCGCGTTTTGACGGAAATAAGCGGAATTTCTACCTTTGGAAAAAGGAATGGGAAGCACTCCAAAAGCAAGGAGAACCTACCGGCTCCAAGGAGGTAAGAAAGTTCCAGCTGTTGGACAGTCTTGAGGAGAAAGTGGCAAGAGACCTCCGCCTGTCAAGCTATGGAACAGCGGATGAAATCTTTCGTGTGCTTGGAAACCGTTTTGGAAACAAATCAGCAATCGCCTTGGAGATAGTTGAGGAATTGCAGGCACTGCCGCCGGTGAGAGGCTACCAACCTAGGAAGATTGTGGAGATGATACAGGTTGTTGAAAAAGCCTTGTATGACCTCAGTGGGTTGGGGAATACGGGTGCCCTGAAGAATCCACTTGTCACAAAATCCTTGGAAAGTAAGCTGCCAGAAAGCTTGAAGAAGGAATGGTTGGTGTATTCATCAGAAAAGGAGGAGGCAGTGTCACCTGAAAGCAGATTCGACATCCTCCTGAAGTTTCTGAAAAGTCAGGAGCAGATTTATGAGCAATTGGACCAATTAAGAAATGATGAACCCATGAGAAGGGAAACAAGAACCCAACAAAAGCACGCCCGGACAAAGGCAACCAATTCCTCAGACCCCCAAGCATCTTGCGTTGTCTGTGGAGAGAGGGGTCACAGCAAGAAGTTGTATTACTGCAAGAAGTTTAAAACACTCAGGGTAGCTGATAAGAAGGAAGCCGTCAAGAGACTGGGTGCTTGCGGGAGGTGTCTCGAGGTTCACAGTGATGATGCCGAATGCAAGACTACCTTTCTGTGCAAGAATGAGGGGTGTAAGAGCACTCAAGGCCATCACTATTATCTTTGTTCCAAAATGAGAGGCAAGGGAGATGAACCAAGGAAGACAAGGTGCAGTCCAGCGAGAGGTGAAGGAAGGAAGTATACAGAGAGCCAGGAAGAGTTCCTGACGAGCCTGCCCCCTGACCTGGCCCAGCGGTGTCGAAATGTGTTCTGCAACTCTGTATCAAAGACATTTAGCTCAGTCATACAAGAGCAAAAGTTGCTAGCCGAGGGCGGCCTTGAGGAGTTCCCAGTCATTATGATGATCCTCGAGGTGACGGCCAACGCAGGGCAGAAGATTGGGACGTTGATAGATTTGGCGTCCGACACCAACTACATTACCCATGAGGCTGCGGGTGAGCTTGACTTGAGGAGCGAGGATGTAACCCTCGTAGTCCACGGGGTTGGAGGGATGCAAGTAACTGTTGAGACAAAGCGTTATCTACTTAAAATACGAGTCGCAACCTCAAAAGGAACCCTGAGATCTCATCAGCTTGTTTGTTATGGGCTTGACAGCATTGCTGAGGTGAATCGCCATGTGTCATCCAAGAAGCTGAAAAAAATATTTCCTGACGTTCCACTTCATGAACTGATCCGTCCTACTAAAATCAAGCTCCTCATCAGTCATAAAGAAGGCCGGCTCGTCCCTCAGAAGGTGCGCTCCGTTGGGGACCTTGTCTTGTGGGATGGACCCCTTGGCAAAACGGTGGGAGGTTCTCATCCAGATCTTTTAGAAGATGTCACAGTGACAGCCCATAGCTCCAGAACGCATTTTGCACGCTCAATGCGGACAGCCGCTGCTGAGTATAGGGAACTCACTAATCGCTGCTCCAGTCAGTCAGCTCAACTAACCCAAGCTACTACGTCTGCTGCCAGCCGAGACTTTATAAATTGGTGGAAGTGGGACAGTATCGGGGCTGCCTGTGAGCCCCGATGTGGCGGTTGTAGATGTGGAAATTGCCACGCTGGGGGGAAGGACATGACAATTTCTGAGGAGCGGGAGCTGGAGCAAATAAAGAGTGGACTGACGTATGTGGCCGGAGATCATCATAGCGAGAAACCACACTGGCATGCGAAGTATCCGTGGATGGAGGACTTGGCAACGCTGCCCAACAATAGGAGAGCGGTTGAAGCAACCTTCCTGAGAACCGAGAAGCAACTGGCACGGGAGATGGAATGGAAAGTGGCCTATAAAGTGCAAATCCATGACATGATCGATCGGAATGCGGCTATTAAGCTGTCAAAAGAGGTGCTAGAGAATTGGGCTGGACCAGCATGGTATATTAGTCATTTAATCGCACCAAACCCCCACTCTGTTACCACGCCAGTTCGTCTTGTGTGGAATAGCAGTCAGAAATTTAGGGGTCAAAGCCTGAATGATCTGCTCATGAAGGGTCCAGACGTCCTTAATGATATCCGTGCTGTCCTCATACGGTTCCGGCAAGGCGTTTTTGCTGCACTTGGGGACATTAAAAAAATGTACAATTCTGTATGGCTTGAGGACCAAGAGGTACATCTTCACCGCTTCTTGTGGAGAGACGCCGAGGAGGAGGATCTGCAGGAGTATGCAATCACGAGGGTCAACATCGGTGATAAGCCAGCGGGTTGCATCGCGCAGGTCGCCATGCGTGAGACAGCAAATCTGCCTATGTTCAATCACCTTGCTGAGGAGCGTCGCGTGTTGGAACAAGATGCTTATGTTGATGATGTCCTTACCTCTCATAATGACCTAAACCAACTCAAGCAAATAACGGAAAATGTTGAGCAAATATTGGAGGCAGGCGGGTTTTACATGAAGCCGTGGGTGTACTCCGGCCAAAGTGGGAGGCCAGAATCCAGGGACCTGGAAAAGAAAGAACCTTCAATGATGGTCCTCCCGAACCAGCTGTCTGAGGAGAGCAACAAAGCTTTGGGTCTAGGCTATGATCCTGAGAGCGACAGACTTCATCTGATGGCAGCTGTGAACTTTTCCAAGAGGAAAAAGAAGATGAGATTGGGGGAAAACTTGTCTAAAGGTGAAGTAAGGGCACAAGCGCCAAACCCACTCACACGAAGAGAGCTCTTAAGTCAGGTCTCGGGGCTGTACGATCCCCTTGGTCTCGTGACGCCTCTCAAGCAGAAGGGAGCCATCTTGGTGAGGAGAGCTTTTCAGGAAGCAAGGGGAAAATACAGTTTGTCACAGGATACATGGGACTTACCCTTGTCTGAGGGCCTCCGAGAAGACGCAATTTGTCTGTTTGAAGATTACACTGAGCTCGGCCGCTTGAAATTCACCAGAGCCTTGACACCTCCTGGTCCATGTGATGAGCCTTGTGGTGTCACTTTCTCTGATGGGAGTGAATGCTCGTATGGTGCTGTGTTGTACCTGCGGTGGAAATTGCCACAGGGTGTCACCGTACGGCTGGTAGAGTCCAAGGCAAGGTTGACGCCATTGGACCACAAGGGGGACGCTGTCAAGGCTGAGGTCTGTGGAGCTGTCTATGCTGCCCGTTTGAAGAAGTATTTCCAGAAGCATTGCAGCATTCGGGTAGAGCGGTGGTACCATTTGGTCGATAGCCAGACAGTCCTTGGAGCGATCCAACGTGAAAGTTATGGCTTCCAAACATTTTTCGCCAACAGGATCGGTGAAATTCAAGGCAGCACCAATGTTCAAGACTGGTGGTGGATTCCTGGGCAACTAAATATAGCAGACATAATTTCAAGGGGGGCAAGGGCTGAAGAGTTGGACGAAGACTCGGAGTGGCACCTGGGTCCTAAGTTCCTAAGCCTCTCGGAGAGTGAGTGGCCAGTGAAGTCCGCCAAGAATGTTGCTGCTGAAGCGAGAGAAAACCTCACACGGATCCAGAAGAAAGCTTTTGTTGCCGCTCTTACTCAGGCCGGAGCAAAGAAAGAGCCTAAGCAGGACCCAATATTAACTTCAATGGACCTGCATAGGCCAGCTGCCGGGTCTGCGGCTACAAGGCTGTTGGATGCCAGGAGATTCAGCAATCTTACACGAGTAATAAAGTCAATAGCTCTAATTTGGAGGGCGGCAAAAAAGTTCCTGCATATAAGAGCCAAGGGGAGATTAAAGTGGGAGGTAGTTCCTCTGACTGGTGTTGTTACAGTGACTGAGAGAGAAGACGCTTTCCGAGATCTCTGTCTGGCGGCTCAGGAAGGTGCTAACTTCCCTGGTACCACAACTGATCGGTTGGTTGTATACAGAGACGAAGCAACTGGGCTGCTGCTGTGTGGGGGCAGAATCCAGTACTACAGAGAAGACTGTTTGGCTGTTCCACTACTGCCATTTGATGCCTGGCTGGGGACTTTATTGGCGCGCCAAAGTCATCAGGAAGGCCATGAAGGTGTTGCTGGGACGTTGTTAAGGATGCGGAAGAAGGCCTGGGTCGTACAAGGGAGAAGACTGGCCCAAAGGGTTGTCAATGAATGTATCCTCTGCAGAAAGGCAAGAGCTCGAGTGTGTCAGCAAGTGATGGGTGATCTTCCAGTAGAAAGATCGAGACCGGCTGCGCCGTTCCAGTTTACGTCTGTTGATCTGTTTGGGCCGTACCTGGTGAGAGATGATGTGAAGAGGAGAGTGTCTATGAAGGTCTGGGGGGTCGTCTTTTGCTGCATGGCGAGCCGGGCTCTGCATGTGGATCTGGCCAACAGTATGTCCACCGAGAGCTTCCTGATGACCTACCAAAGGTTCACAGCCATCAGGGGCCATCCCCTTAAGGTCTGGTCAGACCCTGGGACAAATTTCATTGGTGCGAGGTCTCTGCTGGAGGACATGTATGGCTTCTTGCGAAGTCAAGATACAGCGAGCCTGGAGGAGTACGCTGTGAAGAATGGGACAAGCTGGACCTGGAAAGTGCTTCCTGCCGATTCACCACATCGAAATGGAGCTGCTGAAGCGGCCGTAAGAGTTGCCAAGAGAGCCCTTCAAAGTATGGGCAAGTCAGCAAGTCTCACTTTCAGCGAGTTCCTCACAGCCCTCCATTTGGCGGCTAACCTGGCTAATGAGCGGCCTATTGATGCAAGAATTCAAAGCAGAGAGGGTCGCATTCAGTATGTGACACCAAATGCGCTCCTACTGGGGCGAACATCTCCCAGTGGCGATTTCAGGTCATTCACTTTTGACAACTACCCCTACAAGCGGCTTCGAGAGATTCAAAACCAAGTTAATGACTTTTGGAAAGCATGGTGCCAGCTTGCTGGCCCGAATCTTTTCATCAGAACCAAATGGCACACCAAAGAAAGGAATGTTGCAGTGGGGGATGTTGTTTGGCTGTGTGATCAAAACGCTCTACGGGGTCAGTTTAGGCTTGGCCGTGTGATCGCTGCGGTGCCAGACTCGAAGGGCATTGTGAGAGATGCTGAGGTTCTTGTTGTACCTGGAAACTGTGCCTCAGTCCAGCACCAGAAACCTGTGATCCGGTCCTCAGCTTCCAGTGACCAGAAGGAGAGACCTAATGGAGTGATCTTGCGCAGGGACGTCAGACGACTTATAGTCCTTTTGCCTGTGGAGGAGCAAGAAGACCAAGCCTTGTAGTGGTAAAGTTCGCCTTTAAGTTCTGCAACCTTTCCTGTCAGGATACGGAAAGCTTGAGTGGGAGGTGGCGCGGCGAACGTCCCCTCCTGCGAGCAGTCGGGCGGAGCTAATAATTATTCACCTGTGCGCACCCGAGTTAAAAACGGCAACAAACACACCTGCTGTTGATTTCGGTTTGAGCCCGCAAGACGCCACTACACAACGAGTAGCAAGATTTCGTTTTAAGCATCCCCGGAGCTGTGCCGCAAACAACACCAAAAATAAAACTCTGAACAGACAGCCGGTAAGACTGAAAACTTCGCTTATTATGAACTTTGCTGCGAGTGATGCTTGCTGCCTCCGATGGTGCACATCAAGGAGGAGCTTGCGTGTGTGTCTGTGTCATTGTAAATAGTCACGTGGTGGTTCATTCATAAAGTGCATGTGCTGTTTGGTGTTGTATTACGTTGGGTTAATGATGGTGCAATTTACTCACTGTAGTCTTTTAAATGGCTCAAACTCTAATATGAACTGTTGCATTGATTGTTGGATGGTGCTAAGACATGTGTTAAAAGGAAGCATATTTCTGTTTTCATATGGCGTTTAAGATAAGGGATAAAACATTTAACTGCTGAAATAGTATATTATAAATTATTAAGAGTGAACATTAAGTGAAATTATATATGTTGATCATGATGTGTTCATTGCTTACTTGATTAACAAACTGGCAATTTGTAGTAGTTGATCGTTGGTTGATAACTTATTTATTTATATTTATATATATATATATGCCTTCAGTAGTTCTAAATTTGCACTTTAACGCTTATGGTGGATTCATTCAAATATCATGTAAAGCTTTATACCAATTTGTAATTGAAATATCTATTTATTGTATATTTTGTATTAATATATATATATGTATATGTATATATATATGTGTATGTATAGGTGTGTGTATGTATATATATATGTGTATATGTATGTATGTATATGTGTATATGTATATATGTGTGTCTTTTTGATAGGGGTTTAATAATATATAATATTTTTTGGTCCTGTGTGCTTGTTTCATACAAATTGTGCTGATTGGTGGATGTTGGTGTTTTCCTGTTTAAGGTTTTTCACCTGTAAATGCCTGGCTAAAGAAAACTGAAGATAAAATAAAAAAGGATAAAGAATCCAAAAAAGGCCTGCTTATTTTGAGTGGAACCCAGTTAAATGTTCAGTTTTTGGTATTTGCCCATCAAGTGAGGGTTAAAGCACAGCAAGAAGAGGATTCACTTGACACAAACCCTGACAATTGTACACTGTACAAACAAACAGTGCATTATATAATCGGTAGTAAATAAGTAAATGTTACAACTTTTGGTTCAAAGTTAATGTGACATCGTATTTACAAGAACTGAGTGATGATTAACTGACTTTTATCAAAGCACCTGTGGGTATTGAAAGACTGTAGTGCTTCTACCTCCGAGTTATATTAAATGGTGTATGACGCATGGAAATCAAACTGCATTCTGACATACAGAGCACACTACTGTGGTGACAGAAAGAGCAAGAGCCGAGCTAGATGTTGATCAAAACTTCAAAGTGTCACATTATTAACCAATACCACTATTTTTTTTCTGAAACATCACAGACAATTCTCACGCCTGGCTAAGTTTTAACATTCAGCCTGTAGTAGCTCAGCGCATAAGCACATCATTTGGATTACACTCTACGTCACATTCCAGGCCTTACACCGCTCTGCTCATCTCCTTGAAAGGCTGCATTACAAAGTCGTAAGAGGCCATTAATGTAAAAGTCAGAATCTTCTATGAAGTCTGTTACCCCCCCCAACCCCCTGCAGTGACTCGCTGACACTAAAAAGAGAGTCTGAGACAAAGATAATGAGTGATGAGGGAGGCTGGCACTAGGTTTTATAGGCCAGTCTGACTCACTTTGATGTGAAACTCCATTTTGGTGATGAGCAGTTTGAGGTAGATGCTGCACAGCTTCCCATAGCCTTCACTCAGGTGACCCTGGGGGAGAAAGGACAGGAATAAAGAGAAAGGAGCAAAGGAATGATCAAAGGTGTGTTTTTGTCATCCTTCATGTTTTCTGGTTAAAGAACACAGATGAAGGCAGCGCTGACTGAAGACCAGTTCCCATTTTACATTGAAGTGTGAACTACAGAGCTCCAACTAGAACTTTATTAATAGATTAAAGCACACTTCTATCACAGTCTGTTTCTGATTCTCATTTTATTCTCTTTTATGGGTGATTACGCCACCACAGAACGGTGGAGTTATGTTTTCACCAAGGTTTGTCTGTCTGGCTTTTAGCAGGTTTTGCACAGATTAAAAAAAAACATTTTCAGGAAATGTTGATACTGGCACAACAAACAAATTATTACATTTTTGGTGGTTATTGGAGGAGGGTGGGTTGTGCTCATGTCTTTCAGTGGGTAGGTCAGGCCAGACCACCACTCACAAAAGTGAAAGTGAAACCTATCAGTCATTTAGGTTGTTGGGGAGTGGGTGGGTGGGTGGGGTCTGGGCTCTCCGAGTGCTTTTCGACTTCTATTGTAAATGTATCCAACTGGCTACCTCTGGTTTGCTGCAGAAAATGATGTTTTTAATCCCAGTAAATAGACAATTTCAGCTTTATTCATGTATCAAGTAGGTGTGAAATGTTTTTTTTTGTTTAACAAGTGGTGCCAGGAACAACAAACACCCACCCCCTCGCAAATGTTTTATCAGATTTGCCCCATTTCGTATTATTCAGTATGTTTACATGCACATCTAAGTCGAGCTATTAGAAGTAACAGAGTGAAGGACTTAACTGGAGTTTCTGAGAAATCTCAGTTTACATGTAAGCGAACATTACAGCAAGATAGAACAGCATTATGTGACTTGGTTACTCTGACATCTCAAACTCCAGTTCAATTCGATTATAGTCTGGCTAAGGTGTTTTACATTTTCAGAACATCAATATTAGTCGGATTAATGCAATAATTTTAATTTCTCTAAATGCATGTAAACATAATGATTGTGAAAACACATTTTGGTGACTCTGACCTTTGACCTACATTCACCAAAATTTTATGGAATCTTTTCTGGACTACTTCACACCTTGCCTGAAAATTTCATGGAAATTGGTCTAGTAGTTTCTCTGTGACGTTGCTGACAAATAAAGACAGACAGAATAAAAAGACAAACAAATTGAACCAAAAAAACCCCAACTTTGTCTCCACAATAGTCAGACGCTCCAATGTGGAGACAAACCAGGAAAATTTACTTTGGATAAAATAATTTATTTATTTTACAGTTTTCCTTCATTTGTATTTTTGCAACTGTGGATGTTTTTTTTAATACATTTAAAAATATATTCTATATCTCTTTGACAACTCCCACAAATCCTAGAACACGCTCTACATGACCTTTAATATTTGCCTCTGCCATAGGTCAAACAACAGCTCATTTACCCAAAACTATCTCTTATAAGCCAACATACATACACCATTAATTTGCACCGTCGTCTCTTAAGTGCTATGTGAATAGCAACATGACCGTGAATGATTGTAACAATGACCTGCTATGCAAAGTTCCAGATTGAATGTTCGTTACGTGGACAGGTACGGTTCACATCAGTCATTAACACTTGAGACCAGTTGCCTCTCGCTTCCTTTTTCCTGGAGCCTGGAGTGTGGGTGGTCATGACACAACAGGAAAGAAAGGCCACAGCTGGGTTCACAGCGACCACACTTCCTGTATCCTTCTCCGCAATGGTATCAGCAGAAACTGAGCAATGAAAATACTATGTAAGAGAAGTAAATCCAGGAACACAGAGGCCTCCACCCAAAGCAGCATTGCCTAACTGAATGATGACTTTGTGGTGTAATAGAATGGCGTCTACATAACTACACAATGAACTGCATGGATTTCATCAGTTTCTTTTAATCTACGAAGCAAATATTTCTTCAACAATGGAAATTGTTAAGCTCCAGCCCCCTGGTAGATGCTGCAGAGAAGCTTTGAGACACACTACTGTTAATTCATTTGAAAAATTGGCATTTTCATCCACATTATTGTCATTTAATGTAAAGTTCTGGCATACTGTCCACAGGTATGTAAACAGCTCAGAGGCTTCACTAAGACACATTAATACCAGGGGTGTCAAAATTAACACATTAACTCATTCACTGCCATTGGCGTGTTTTGGCGTCAATTCAAATCCAAATGAACTATACTTTATTTTGATGGATGCCATACTTATGTAGTCTTACAGTCTTTTACTATAGTATAATATTCTATAATATTATAGCATAATATTATTATATAATAGTATAATATATATAATATTGTCTACATTCTGAGTCAATATACTCTTCTCATTCATCTTGCAGTGAATGAGTTAACGCAGATTAATCATGATTAATCGATTTAAAATTTTAACAATTAAATAGAACAGTTGTTTACAGTTGTTATGTTTCATGTTCCTTTGTTGAAACTGTCGAAGTGGAAGAAACATTAATTGCATATGTTTTGGATAGTTTGTCAAATGCACTATTTGTACTGAACCATTATGATCTGGAGCCTTCAATACAATATGTAGTTGTGCCGAACAAATACATAGTCTATGTGAAGAACACAAACACTCGCCTTCCATTTCCACATGAACCTTGAAGGAGAATGTGAGCAGAATGGCCACAAGTATAAGCTGTGTGTAATATTTGCTATCCTTGACGGACATCTAACCAGTACGTGCACCATGTACAGCAGCTCAGAGCAGGTACGAAGCCTGAGTTGAAAGACACTGTATTCTCTAAGGTCTCATTTTGGATTCACCATCAGTTATGTCAATGGAGAGGGACCAGCCGACAAAACAAGAGCAGTGTGCTGACATTGTTTCATGATCACTTATGTTTGTGGTTACACATCAAATATGTGAAATTGGTCTCCTTGATTGTACCAAAAATATATCGAAAATGTATGGAACCAAAGACCCCTGTACTGTTACACCCCTAGTTTCCAACACATCAACTTTGAAAGATAAATGTTCACTTGCTGCCTATTATATCAGGTCGTACTAATGTGCTAATCTAAATGAACACCACTCTGCCTATTATGGGTGATCAGCATCTGTCAGGAACAATAACCTTATCATCATTACAGTAGCAGCCTGCCACTGTTAAACTACACCAGGGTGTGTTAATACATTACATTTCACCAAGTACAACTGAGCAGTGGAGCAGTTTTCAGCAGCTAATTCACTGATTAAATACAAAACATAAGTCATTATTCACCGCCATCTTTCCCAACACCAACACACTGTGCTTCAGTAACTGATAGACTTAAGGAGAACTTTTATTTCTTCGACTTATAAATACTGTGATGTGCTTGATAATAGCTCTTCCTTACCCACATCCTGCTCATATCGGTCAGATCAGCCTTATTCCTCATGGAGTCCTTTATCACCTGGAACAACCACAAGGAAAAGAGACGAGGGTTTAATGATAAACTGAGGAGATAATCATTGACTAAAATGTGCAGGACTCTTTAATTAATTTGCATTTCTGGGTTAAAATGCTTCATCTTTACATACATTCGGGTGACCGTCTCGGAGCAATTTGTGGAAGACGTGGCAGAATTTCCAACATAGCACTGCATTGCTGGAGAGAGGAAGCCGGTTCACTGCTGCCCAGAAAGTGTGAGCACCTTTCTCATGATGGGTTCCCAAGATGCACGGTGGGAGGGACAGTCAAGGAACAAGAGCTTGTAGTGCCTGACATTTATTGAAGCATGAGTCAATGTGGATGTTTATTTCACAGCAACACCTCACAGATATGAGAGTATCAACCCATTAGGTTTTTAACTACATTTTTCTCACATACTGATTGTATATATATCTTCATGTGTTGTATATATTTATTTAATTTGTGATATAGAATTAGCCTTTTGTATATATTAGTATTCTTTGTCATTTTTTTAAATAGTGTCAATACTTTTCAGTATAATTTCATGTGATATTTCTATGCTGCCTCTGCACTTCAAGTGTATTTGCTTCTTAAAAAACAGCTGCTAAAATGATTTCATTATTGCTCCTTCATTGTCTAAATGGTTTATCTGGTCAAGTAAATATGACAAGTGACAGTTTTAAAAAAGTTGGAGGTATGAATAGTACTGTATCCACATGATATGTATGTAGCATATTTGCACCTGTCCAGAAAACTGTATGAAGTGCTTTATATCACATGCTTAATGTCATGAAAGGCTCCATTTAAACCCAAAACATTTTACTTAAGTAATTTTAGGGCCTGAATTTAAACAAACTGCAAGTGAAAACTAAAAGTGACAAATGCATTTTTAACAACATTTAATCAACTCACACATAACATTTTAGGAAAAAAAAATAATGTTACATTGTGGATTTATTGTGTATGACTGGGTCAAAGGGGCACACTGGTAATATGTGCCTATTTACACCAAGGTGTTTTGAAGCACTGTCAATAAATAAACCATTAAAATATGCTGGACTGAACTCAAGTTTACTAGAACTTTATGTTCCCACTTTCCTGTTCCATGACAGAACTGCTGTCTCAAGTTTGAGGTCAGATTAAGCTTTTAGTCTTAGAAAATTGATGGAAGTGTTTTACACTAACAGTTATTCTCTGCTAAGAAATAAAAATGATATCTACCTATTGGTTTTAAATGGCTACACCTTTAAATGTCTGATACACAAATAGGCTAACACTCTGCCGACTCTAAATAGCATTTGTCCTGTTTGATTTGTCCAATTGTGTTTTCTTTTATACATGGAAAAATATGTTCTGCAGAGGATAGGTTTACACTAAGATTGCACTAAAGTAACCCATGGAAAAATCCCTTTAGTTTCACACAGACACACATGAATAACGTGAGGATATTCCTGGCATGCTTCTCTTTGACAGCGACCTCCTGTGTGTTGATGGCCTTATTGATGCTGACAGCCTGCAGGAGAAGAGGAAAGGCAGGGCAGAGAAGAACAGAGGAAAGAAATAGCACAAATCAGCCCAGAGTCTCAGAAGAAAAACAAAAAAAAACAACATGTCTCAAGTGTCAAGTGCTTTGTTTTTTCCAACTTGACACTTCTCCACCTTCTAAACAGTTAGTTTTCCTTTTCGATCCACCTGGGAAACTAAAGCAGCAAAGCTCTAAGTGAAGGGTGACTGACCTATTTTCAGCAGAGTTAATATTCAAAGCAGAGGCTGGGAGGCCTGAGCACGTCGCACCTTTGAGGAAGCAGCAAAACCTTTGACAACAGAGGCCCCACAAATGACAAACACACAAGCGTATCCCTTATGGTATTGCCTGCAGAACACAGACTCCATGTCATACATGAGATGATTGCAGCTTAGAGCTATTTAGGAATGTGATGAAACTATTATCACAGTTAACACTACTGCTAAATGCAATGATCCCAAATGTCAGAGTACATGGATGAGGAGCAGGAGCATGGAAAAGAGGACAAAATTGAAGCTGCTTCAAGCTCAGCTCAACTTTAAGAGCATTAATCATTCTGCATCAAAAAGCCGTCAACTGGCAAAGGACAAGTGTATACTGTTGACAAAACCAGCCAGGCTAAACTACTTTTGGCATTAGCGTGAATAGAGATTCCCTCTAAAATTACTGCTGGACAATATTAACATATAGATAACAGTGTTTATAGGATTCCAGCAGTTTTGTTGATCACATTGTTTTCTGGACATTTATCTGCATCCATTAGTTTCTACATAGATTATAGAAAACATGTCATCCTTAACAACAAGTGAAATCTGTAAACATTACATTTTAGATCAAATAATCAAACCAAATTAAGTCGATGAAATACAACATAATTGTTACTACATGCACTCTGACCAAACCAAAATAATAACAAATGGTGCCAGGAACAACAAATCCCACCCCTGGTTCGCTCTTAATGAACACCTCCCTTTCAAAATGTGAGACTATGGGTTTAAAAAGAAGCTCTATACACAGCTTAGTATACAGGAATGAAGAGGAAATGCCTGATTTGCCCTCTCTCATATCACTGTGAAAACACATTTTTGGTGACCTTAACCTTTGACCTACATTCACCAAAATTTAATGGGATCCGTTCTAAACAACCTCACTATTTTTCTGAAAATGTCTCCAGTAGTTTTTGTGTTAAGTTGCTGACCAACACAGACAGACAGATGGACAAAATCAAACATCGATCAATACATTAATAAAAAAAAAAATTCATTTAGATGGTGAAAATCACAAATATTCCATTTATTTATTTTACATTACTTAGCATACAGTGCCACAAATATTAGTTTGACATCTCTATGAAGTAAAACAAATCTCCCACTGCCACTCTAAAGTCAAAATAGGTTTTTACTGTTTGGACTATTAAATTAATTATTATTGAATGATTATTCATGGTCATCAATTGCACAAAACTATGTGAAAGGTTTAAAAATTGGATTTGTGATCGGAATTTATTCCTTTATATCATATAACTTTCTCCTTAAATAACTAATGGTTGATTCATGATCATTTAAACACTTCAAACTATTATGAATCATTAAATCACAACCAGAAAATGCAACTAAGATGAACATTTAATGATTTGCTTTTATAGAGCCAAACACAGAACACTTCGACTCCTACTCTTTCATTTTCATTGCCGAAATTTGTATTTCAACATTCATAACATATACAGTACAACATGTAGTCAGGCTTTTATTAATACTAGGTTTGTTCAGCTTTACAAAATAATAAAATATATCAGTTTGCATCAAACAGAACAAACATAAGAAGAAGCAGAGTAGCCAACAACTGCAACACTGCTTTCTTTTAAGGCATGATTTATAAAATAAACCTGTATTTACTATGATCTGACCAGTGTTCGAACCATCACTCTGAAGGTGTTTGTCTGGGACCATGTTATACAAAGACTATATTTTCAGTAAGTGTTATGTTGTAAAAAAAAAAAAAAAAAGAAAAGGGTCTTGTCATCTGAACCTGCTTTAGTCTCGGGGGTCACTGGGGGCCTAATCCTGCTACAATAGGCGAAGGCGGGGTGCATCCTGTATGAGTGTAAAAATAAAAAAGGTATACAAAATAAATAGGGGTCCCTGCACAAGCAAAAACCCACTGTCACATCCAAGCTGTCACATAAAATACTATGTGTTTTCTTCTTTAGGCTCCAGGACTGCTGCCCTGGTTCAGATTTTAAATGAGCTGTCCTCTGGCTGCATTTGGCTGACATATCACATTGCACCTAGGAGGAAAAATCAACCCAGAAAATCATAAATTACACCCCCTCACACACACACACACATTTAGAACTATACAAAAAAATCTGAACTAGAAATATGAATGCCGACACATCTAAATTATAGGTGCAGTTTTTCATTATGGTTTAAACGCCATTGATAAGTGGTGAGGACAGTCAGGGTCGTGAGAGGACGGGAGGCCTGTTTCATAATCTCACTTCCCACAGATGTCCTTAGCACGCTCCTCCTCTTCCAGTATGTGATCTGCCAGATCTGGAAGTTCATAGTGAGGAGTCTATCTATCAATCAGAAGGCTCCACAGGATGAGGAGAAGGTGGAGCGAGGAGACAGGAATGAAGGGGAGAGAGGCAGAACAACTTGGAAGCTGTCGGAGTCAGTAGAAAAACACACGTCTTGAGAAAGACCACCTCTGCGAAAAAAGAAGAAAAAAAAAAAACACCTCTGAAAAAGAAAAAAAATCCCAAAACAAAACCCACACATCCAGGCTATGGACTCATGTAAAACAAAAGAAAGCACAACAGACTACATCCCAATCCCATGCTCTGTCAGCTGAATGACATATTATCACCACTGACTTGGCAAACACGAGCTCACAAAAATCTAATTTACAGGCTGAAATAAACGAAAGAAGGACTGTGAGGGGAAGAGGAGGAGGAGGAGGTGGTGGTGGAAGAATGCAGAGTTGGCTGCCGTTTTCACACATCTGACTTCATGTTTAACACTATCCACCTGCCTGCACTCTGCTCTGTAATCCTAAAGATGACGAGTGTCCCCGCAGCGTGTGCTTCTATTCTTGCCATAGGTTGGTTTCACCGCTTGTTTGACGGCATAACAAAGCCAGTGAAAGTCAGTGATCAGTGAATGTATCCTCCAGTGAATTTTATGTGGCCCATTTAGAGGAAGACTTAAAGAAAAGGTATATCGAAAAGTGTTCAGTTATCAGAGTGCACGATCCGTACAATTTACCCACAAGTCTCTTCACACATCGCTGAACCACTGTCGTCCATGTAACTTGCCAGACTTCGCCTAGGTTGTGGACCCACCCGCTGAAAAAAAATGTATATGCTTTAAAACTTTTCCACGCTTTTATCTGCTGGTGTAGTAGGATGTCTGCAGGACCAGGTAGTTAGTAATATCCATAGCCTCGATTGTTTGCAAATCTTTGGGTTTTGTCGAAAACTCATTCATTTTCATAAGATACAGGTCACGTCCAATACATTTTTAACTAACCGTATGCGTCACCGTTTCCACACTGGATTTAAATCCGTACAATAAGCACAATCTCTTCAATGGTTTCTTCCATAGCAGTATAGTACATGGTTACTTCCTGCCCTCCAACTGAAGTTGCGACGTCATCATAGTCGCGTGACTGAAACCTACCTATTAAACACACATGATTTTGATTAAATACAAACACAGGAGCTCTGACACCTGTCCTGTTGCATCAGGAGTGAACCACAACTGAACCACAACTCTGTGTGAGACTCAGTACTATAAAGGTCAAACACAGTGGCACTGCATGACCCCCAGCATGGTTGACAATAAGGAATTAGAAATCTAGCATTATACTGATGTGGAGATGTGTTGAAATGGGGTCAAACTATAACATCTAACAAGAAGCAGCAGTTTTAATGGGCTAGCCTTTTTTTAACTGTTCCAATTCAGCTTGTCCATCACATGGCTGTAAAGTCCCCAGTGGTTTTTCAGATATAAATGTCATTCAGTGTTTCTGCTAATGTTGATACTAGAAAAGGAGGTTATATTATCCAAAAATAATTAAGATACAAATGTGTTTACGATCTGGTCAACTCAGTGCTGCATTAGCAAAAAAGGAAGTGACTTTTTTTTTTGCAATTTCCTGCCACTGTTGTCATCTGTTGAAATATCTCATATGCTAAGACACCGCAGAAATGACTGGAGGCGGAAACAATGCTAGTTTAACATCAGCTGTTTTTGGACACTTCAATGACAGTACCAGCAATTTAATAATATTGTATTGTCACTATCAAGCTCAGAAATTAAGGCATGATTGTAAAACTCTATTTGCAACTGGTTCCCACATGAAGATGACCCAATTAGTCCACAGTAAGACTTTGTACTTTGTGTTTGGGTTGAATGAAAGTGCCAGCTGCCTAGGACTCCTGGCATTGGCTGAGGTAGCAGGCTGGCATCAATGCATCAATGGCCTATTGGCTCCTTGCAGTGTGGCTGACAAAGTGAAAACATGAGATATTAAACCAGAGGTGAGAAGTAGGTGATTATGAGGGTAAAGAGCAAAGATCAGTGCTGTGAGCGATTGGAGACTGGAGAAGTTGACAGGCCCATGTGACTGCATCCACCAGGGAATAACTTCAACTCTGCACGTCCACCTTCGTACTTTAATTTGTTGCTACCATCTTCTCAAACCACACATCCAATAATTTAAATTCAATGACATCTCATACAAGCACAAAGGTCTTCTAGGCATCCTGGTATCTACAGAAACATCTTTTCCCTACAGCTTTGGCTTCTAACAAAGTGTTATTGATACAGTGTTGAAAGCATGTTAAGTTAGTCCTGGCAAGCTCCAATTGGTCCTTCTGTAGAAAGCAGCGCATTGATATGCTGATCGTAGCCTGTGTCCACTGAAGGGCCAGTGCAAGTTGGAGCAAGAGGAAGCATCTTCTGCCTGCTAAAATCAAGCAGCTTTCACTCACTGACTCGCTTCACTGTCTTCTGTTTTGCTTTTCAGCTTCTGACTAATGTATGCCTCTGTAATTTCATTTCGACATTAATCCCAGAGATATGACAGGGCAACATGGTGTTTTTCCATGACAGTAGCACCCGAAAAAATTGTGCTCTTGGATATTTTTGTCTCTGCTGTGGCACATTTCATGTCAACATTAATAATGAGACAAACCCACTGCCAGTGGTTCTCAATCATGAGAAAATCACAGTGGAAAACCTCACAACAGCCAAATGAAAGGGGGCAGAATACATTCAGAAACACTTGTTCTCACTGGGTTGAAATTCTCAGCGTTAGAAGGCGGAGGATGTGTCCTTATATGACCCTAATGATTTAGTATGGGCGTGGAGTGATTAATCTTACAATGATGATGATTATCTGAGCCCAGTCATTTAGGTCTAGAACAGTGGTTCTCAAGCCTCCCCTTTGGAGGACTTATTTTCTCCAGGCCCCTGTCAACCCCAACAATATGCAATTGCAACTTTTATACAGAGAAACACAAATAATGCAACAATAATTTTTGCTTGCCCTAATGTGCAAATTAAAAATAACTTGTGTTTTTGCCTGAATAATACAAATAAACTTAACAACAGTGTTCCCTGTGACAACATTTTCCACATAAAAATAAGGAATGTACAATTATCTTACAAAGTTGCTTTGTTGTTTTTTAGAACAAAAAATATAATTTGGTATCAAAGATGGACATTTTAACAAAATCAGTGGCTCCATTACACAGCACAGAACATTACATTGCAAATCAACTATGCAAAAACAGAAACATTTTCCAGTCAAATTATCATCCATTCTCCAAACCTAAACTCTCCAGTCTCGTGACAGATCACCACGACAGTACATTTGTTTATTCTACATTCCTGAAATGAGTCTAGGGTGCTCCAATGCTAAAACATTATTTCCACCTGCTACATGTTCTAATCAGAGAAAAATAAATAAATAAAAAAATAAAAAAAACACCCAGAAGTGATCCTGCCCCCTCCCACCCCACAGCTTGAGAAACACTGGTCTAGAGGAAGAAGATGCAGAGATTGGAACAGGATCATTATAGACATTTCAGCTTCACATGTTTGTGAAATGATCCCTACTAATGGACGTCACATCTTCCTCAGTAGAAACAATGGGTCTGACTTGAGCTTTTATTTGTCAACCAACAATATCACACTGTATATCTTTGGAATAATACTGTACAATACATTCTTCCCACAGTATTATTGCAGTGCATGCATCTGCAAGAGTCACACTCTAGTTAATGCTATGTCAAGTAAATCAGATCAACTCAAACGTGTCATGCTACAACATTACTGCTGCTTGACACAAAAGGAAAAATTGCATGGTTATTGTCTGATAAATATGCAAGTCTGATATAGAATTATTTGTTTCTCTAATGCTATTTGGATGCATGAGGGATGATGTAGACAGTCATCCATCAATCACAACCATTCTTGATCAGAGCCTGCTACTGCTACACATCAACCATAACTTAAAACAAAAAACAAAATAACATATGTAGTATAGAAAAAGAAAATGAAGATATAGTCTCAAAACGTAAAGCAGCATCACATATCTGGGAATATTTTAGCAGCATAAGGAATGAGGTCAATTTAAGACAGGTAATTTTTCAACAGTTCTTTGTACCTCTTAAAAACATGACCTCTGTTCAACAGAGTAATATTTCATCTTATTATTGTTTTTATTTTCTCTGCAGATTCACTCCCATGCAAAATGCCTCATTCTGGAATGATTTATTATTCCCAAACTGAGACATTTGAGCCATCTGGTGAAAATTCCTGTTCCTCCCATTTTCATATCAATGAAAAAATATTGCTTTTAGAGGTTTGGTTTTAAACAACATTGTGCAGTTTGACTTGGGATCAGCATTTGTACATCCTCTTACAGGACCATAACACCATCTTTCTCAACACAACTTCATTTGCAAAGCATTTTTAAAGAACAACCACTGCTGAAACAAAGCACTCTACATCAATCATAACGACATACCCAAGCAACAAGTAATAAAAATACTATAACACAAGAAGAGTTTATTGCTGGGTCAAAAGCCAAGGATCATATGTAACAAAAACCACAAACTAACTGGGAACGGCTTCACGCTTTTTCTCCTAATTGAAAATCACAGTCATGTCTGACCTCATCTGTTGACAAATTCATTTTTTTCTTTGCTATGAGCACGTGATGAGGCTTTTTTCATTGGTGGTTCCATGTTGTACTGCTGAGACTTGTCCACATCCTGGAATCACAATCACAGTGGAAGGACTTGGATTGACAGCAGCACACAGGCTTAATGCTGAGGTGTGGCTGTGAGGCCATGGTCATGCTGGCTGACGCACTGGGGGTGGGGGGGGGGGGGGGGTTTACAGGCGCTCAGTTAGGCTTCCTGTGTTGGCACACCCTGCACTGCCCATTTCCTGGCTGCTTGCTGAAAAATGCCCAGCTCCACCACCCCTTCCTTCAGCTAAAACCATGCTCAGTCAACCCAGACTGTGCCTGAGACAGTCAGTCAGGCTGTCATTCCCCGCCCCCCTCCTCACATTTCCTGCCAACCTCTTCCAGGTGTCTTTAAAGCTCAGCTGAATACACTAAGACCTCTACGTCACTGTGTTCAGCCTGTGTTCTCAGTCCATTAGACGAGAAGCAGGATGACACATTCACCAAACAAAAACCATGCAGGATTTTTGAGTTTTGTCTCTGTTTGATCAATAAACACTTTTTTCACATGAAACACAACACAGTACTGTGGTTTATATGAGTCTGTGATGGCATTCAAAGGTGTGTTAACATCACTGTCTGTGAAGTAACACTTTTATTTCAATCATATACTGCTTAGTTTAGACTTCTGTGTTCAAATAACGACTCCCTGCACCACAATCATGAGCATGTTTTTGTGTATTTCAACAAGGAAAATTTTACAGCTAAATATACAAGCCCCTTTTCTCCAAAACAGTCCAACTGTATTGCAATATGCATCACCAAAAATAAATGCATGGAATCAAAAGGCAGCTTCACAGCCGTGACATTCTCTCTCCTCACAAACACTTATTCACCACAGATGACAGCAGCATGAAATGGTACTCACCATTAAAAAAAAAATCAGATAATAAAAGGAAAATCAGTTTTGCCAAAACAGTTTTCCAGGAGTAACTCCACCCAATAGAAAAGGTCAGGGTGCTAAACAAGGCTCTCTGTGTTGCTTGTTTTACGTGTTGCATCTGACAGGAACATCCGCTCTCATAGAGTGGTCACTCCACACCTCTTGAAAGGAGCTTAGCTGGCAATGAGAAGAGGAAGGTAGTTGAAAAGCATATATGTATGTGTATAGTGCACTCACATACAGCTATGCACGTCTGGTTGGATGCTAACTGCATTGTGTTGTATTTGTACATGATCAATGACAATAAAGTTGAATCTAATCTAAAAAAGATGCTCTATTTCAGACCACTTATTTTTTCCAGTATAAGTGAGGGCACAAGGACAATGACCCAGGTGTGGAAATGATGAACAGAGGCTGTGCAACCCTCTTAAGACTGTTATAACTATGTTTGTCATCAGTTTTCACAATTATTGGTTTATTTAAAAAAAGTTATTTTTCTCATTAAAGCTTATAATTTTACAAAAATATGTCAAACATGGACTCAACTCAGATAAACGCCGGCTAAACATAATAATAAGTATTATTAGCAATAAAATACATTTATGTCATACATATCTGTGCAAGTTTAACACAAGAAAATGACACTAAAAGAACCCTGATCAAATCTCAAGCAGTAGAAAGTGATATGGAATATGTGATTAGACCTGGCGTTTCTGTTCGATTAATTCATCTTATTTTTTAATTAAGGTGTACAGAGAGGTTTATAGTGGCTATACAAAATAATCACAATCGACTCAAATGATGCAATAACTGTGACAGGCTGTCTGCAGCATAATTAACACCAAACAACAGCATGAAGGCTGATTGGGTGACATGAAACGTCAGTCACATATAAACTCCTCTGTATATAATGGGGAGTGTGTTTTCTACACAAATCCCTGTGCTCCTTCTAGCCAATAGCAATCAGGCATTGGGTCATGATGCACATAAACCCAATGGGATGATCACATCTCTTAAGAGCCCATTAAGAAGCATGAAAACACAGAGCTTCAGGATGCTTAGGGTGTATGACTGTGGAACACCGGGTTTCTGCTCCTGAGGGCAGAGGTGGAGGGCAGCAGCTGGTTAAAGACGCTCACAGACACGCACATATACTAAAGGATGAGCTGTGGCATAATTAAATTCGAAGGCCTCCACCCCCATGGCAGGTTTATGGCACACTCTCATAATAAGACAGCTTTCTACAGCCCTGTGTGAAGGACTTTGTTCACTTCCTGCAAGACTGGTGATGTCATGAGAATGCATTATAAAGGGGAACATCTGTGCTCCAAAAAACCAAGTGGTCGCTCACTCAAAATTTGTGAACTTCACAGTCTATGTGTGGGTGTGATCTCCTGAAGGATTTGGTCATGGCTTATGTAGTGATGCGACACAGATTAAAACCATCATGCAGCAGGCCAAGTCCTGTAGCAAACAAAGTATTGTCAGTGAATTCTGTTCTATTTGACTGAGAAGTATCAAGACCATTTGATTTGTTTCTAGAAACAAAACATGTCAATAACCCTGCTTTAAGATACAGGTCATACATTTTGAAAATATACCATTCACTTGACATATGATGTCAAAACGTGACATCATGGAGCCTATCGGTGTTATTTCATCTGATGTCTGAAGGTGAGATGAAGTGAATGAAAAAAAAAAAAAAAAAAACCTGATACTATCTTTTCTGGATTCTGAAATATCACCACTTATGTGTTTTAGCTGTTGACCTTCACTGTGACCTTGACAGATCAAAATGTTATAGTTTCTTCCTTGACGCATTATCAATCATCTCTGACAGTTTAAATTGGTCCATAACTTTTCCGGTTATCTTGCTGACAAACACACAGACAGGTAAAACATAACCTCCTTCGCAGACGTAACAAATAATTAAACTTTACCAAATATGGATCACTTATAGAGAAAAATTAAGCAAAAATAAAACAAGTATTTTGGAACAGTTTTCCAAACACAGTACGAGTCAAGATAAGAAATGCTATGAATAAAAGCGAGAATGGGTTTTACACAAAATTAATGTTTATATCTGAGCTACAAAACACTATGACATCACAGTGCATTCATGTCTTCACTCTATGAATCCATGACAAGTGATAAATACATACAATGATCGACATACTGTACATAACAGTATCTCATTCCAAGAACATTAGTCATTCTTCACCTAATTCATTTTTATCAAATACGTAAGTGCATATTTTTCTCTGAAGATAATTTTTCTAATTTATCTTGAAACACTAGCTCCAAACATTCTTCAAATGATTACTGCTTAAATATATACAGTACACTGTGGGACTGTACAATGTCCTTGCTGATAGTCTAGGATTGTTTTCATACCATTGAGTCTCACTAAATGCCAAAGAATCAAAACAGTCCCAGTGGGGGAAAAAAAAAAAAAAAAACACAGGCAAGCAAACAATTCAACCTGTCTGGAGTAGCTCTGTGAAATCTGTAACACTTCCCAAAAGCATCATAATAATCTACACTGTTAAAATGAATGAAAATGAACTGGAAGAGAATTACCATCACTACACCTACGCCATGTCTGTGCTTCATGCCCCGACTGGCTTCATGTAGGCAGCTGAGATTTATTTCAGAGATCATAGTGGTTTTCCTGTTTGGTTACAACAGAAACTGTCTGGATCTGGAGCCTCGGAATACCTTCCTAGACACATTGATTGTACCATTTCCTGAATTGCTTCTTACAAAATCTCCTCTATACAAATTTCTCATGTCTCGGAGAGAGACAGAAGGCTCACCCACACACCCAACCTCCCCCACATCTGTGCAGAGGCTAAAAGTATACCCATCCATCCATCCATCCATCCATCCATCCATCCATCCATGCTGTGAAAGGCCAGTCTTGTTACTTTGGCTTATGTGCACCTGCTCCAGTACACTTTAGCTACTTCTCCAGCCTTTGGGGCTCCGTTACATCATTCACAGCACAACAAATCGAAGCCAAAATAAAGACACAATACATAGCCCACATGAGATTTAAACGTGCAATAATAATAATAAAAAAAAGACACAGATTCACATTAACGTCAGCGTAGCCGTGTAATGCAATGGGAGTTGTATCCACATTAATGTCACATATCAACTCAAAACCCAGTCATGTGAAAAAGAAAGCTGTGGGCAACAGAGCAGCACATACTGGACATCATTTGCACATCTAGGTCCTTGAAGTAAGCACATTTAAAGCTCCACAACCTCATACTCCCTCTGATAAAAGATTATAATAGTTTGTTTAGCTTTTGTAGTATGTCCTGTCCTCGGGAGAAAAAAAAACTGTGATCATAACATTGAAACACACAGACCCTGATTAGTCTCCTGGACTAAACTGAGGACCCCTTCAAAGACCCTGTGCCCTATAGTTTACAAACACACCAGAAGGGCTGCCTGTTCAGACCTTCATGCCTTCTTCACCACAACTAAAACAGAAGAACAAAAAAAAAAAAAAAAAACCTTAAACTTCCCACGGACACATTTAGCTGCAATATCGTCACACAACAAGTCTGTACTTGCTTTGAGCATAACTTGCGTGTATTCGAGCAATCAACCGTGGTGCGTTTAGGTGTAAATGTGTGCGTTTGTGCAACAGGACTTCTTTTTTTTGGACACCACCCCCCACCCCCCCCCCTAAAAAAAAAAAAAAAAACACGCAAAGGATCGGTCTGGCAAACAAATCGATCCACTACAAGCACTTACAATTTTGCTGAGATCCATGGTGGTCCCTGTGTGGATCTTTGGAGCCGCAGATCCGCTGCCTTTATCCCACGGAGTAATTAGTAACGGAAAGACACTGAGGCAACAAATGCATTTGGGAGGAGAAGGGGGAGGTGGAGTGGGCCGTTAGCTCAACATGTGTCCCGATTTGGTATTAAAATGCTCCCCTTATCCTTTCTTTCTTTCTTCCTCCCTTTCCTTCCTTCCTTCCACGTCCCCTCTGCTTTCTATCCCTGCCCCGTGTGCTCCCTTATCGGTGAGCACTTCCAGCATCCGAGCTCCGAGAAGCCGCTGAGTGAGGAGGACTAAACAACCGCCGATCGGACCCTCACATCCGCCTCCTCACCTTCTAAACCTCCGTGTCTGTGGATCAGCCCACACCACGACAGGAGGATAACCTTTATTTTGCAAATAGCCCGCTCTCCTGTTAAACAATAGTAGCACGGAGCCTGCAGAGTGGGACGGCTCAAAAGCCCGGTGGTGTCCAAACTAGGGTCCGGGGACCGTAGAGGGGTCTGCAAGGAAAGGAAGGGAAGGGGAGGGGGTGTCGGTCAGGAAATGATAAAACAGCTCATATTCGTCAGTGTTTTACAGTTTGTATGAGTAAGTATACATACTGAATACAATAACCAGAGGTGGAAAGTAACTGAGTATATAAGTACTTTGTTACTGTAGTTAAGTAGATTTTTTTTTAAAAAACATCTGTTGAGTATTTGTTTTCCTGGAAACTTTTTACTTAATATCTGTACTTTATACAAACTAAACAGATGTGACAGTACGTAAAATAAATCACCAGTGGAGGAGAGGAACTGTGACTTTATAATTATATGACTATTAACTCATAATTTAGACTTTTTATTTCACAGTTGTCACTTTTTCCTCTTTAAATGATGCATTTTTATCTAAATTGTGACCCCCCCCCTTGTTTTTCCTATATTTCCTGCCCATACCCACAAAATTGAGTATGGTGACCCTATTAAACACTTTATCTACACAATAACTCACTTTTAAAGGCTTTATTGTAGATACTTTTGAAACTTTTCTGGTTTGTCCTGGTTAAATAAGTATTATTACATTCAAATTCATCATGTTTTTTAATAACTTTTTATTCTCTCACATGTACATTTTGAGAATTACAGTCAATACACAAGGCATAGTGTTTAACAAAAATGACCATTGTTAAATCACTTGCGATTTATGTGTTTAAATGGGCAGATTCTGCATGTTAACACTAGTGGACATGATGGGTTATCCATGAAACCAGTTCATGAAAACCCCATACGCCTGGATTAAAAAAAAACCCACTAGGATCGTCACATTTAACACAGTGTGTATACAAGGCCATTTCAAATTATGTTTTCCGGATCAAATGCACTGACACCTAGGTAACTTTTCATGTCCCAATTTTGGTCTTATTTTAGTAAAATCCATTCATCGTAGGTTGGTTCAGAACAAGAGTATACCTTTTGTGTACCTCAATATAGTCTTCATTAAGCTTTGACTACATGGCATAGAAAATGATCTTGCCACAGTGTAAATGGTCCAGTTTGTTGTCTTTGTTTTTGTGCAAAAATGTAATATTCATTAATTTATTAATCTTCTGAAAATGCTTTATTCTCACTAGGGTCACTGGAGGCTATCCCAGCTACTACATTATGAATCTGTTTACATATACAGACTATCCTGTCACAGGAAATGTGAATAACTATGACAAAAAAAGAAAAAAAAGAATGATTTTAACAATGTTATGCCTGTTAATAAATAGTGTATCAAGTATCGGATCCACTGTGATCTGTGAATTTAAATATTTTTCTTGTGAAAATTGAAGTTGTTCACATAATTCACATTTTAATTTGGGAGGATAGTTTATATATTCTCAGTGTAATTTTACTTTTTATATTTTTATATTGATAGGTTTTATGATATTATTATACTGGTCCGGCCCACTTTGGATCAAATTGGGCTGGATGTGACCCCTCAACTCAAATCCATTTGATTCTTGCGACCTATATGATTGAAAGAAAAGTTTAATCTATTAGATGTGTGTGTAAGTGATTGATTAAAAGCTTTTTTGTGGTTTGTGGTTTGTAATATGATACCACAACAAAGTATCTATAACCACAACCATATATTAAAACCAGCTGTACATTTAAAAACATGTCGTGGAACACTGTTCCTCACATTTAGGATGAAAATTCATGTAATGTATGAATTACCTTTACTGAAACCTTATAAGAACAAGCACTCAAAACGAAACAGCAGAAAAGCCAGCATCTGTAGGTAAGTGATGCCCCCATCTGGTTTCTCTGAGACTGTCAGTGGGAGTTCCTTCTTCAAGGAAATACAGTGTTAATGAGAATCTATTTCTTTTATTTATGCTCTGGTGACACTTTATATTAAGGACACAAATATACTTCAGAAATACTTGATGGTTTAATGCATATCTGGGTAAAATAAGACCCAGGGGCCACATGCGGCCCCATAGCTGGCCCTAACCGGCCCACATGAGGTCACTGGCAAATTAGAAGTCAATGCAAATATATATCATACAGCTTTTATTTCATAGAATCTGCTAAATTAATGTTTTAGCACATGTACTTTCCACACTCAATGTAAGACTCATGCATTGATTGGTTTGTTGGTCAGTTTCAGTTCATTCATATGTCAGCTAATGCAAAAAAAAGAAAAATGATTAAGAATGCAGAGATTTTAACATGACACGGACTTCTAAGTATTTCTTAAGTGTAGTCAGAAATGGAGCTAAAATACACAAGCAAACCTGCAGTTAGGATTTTTCATGTAAAGTTAATATGGAGCTGGTTTTGTACATTTTCACAAATGTTTTTGTGAATATTCATTAAATAGTTGTATTCTCTGCTCTATATTTTCACTGTGTCATTGTATTGTTTCATTGACTGTTATTTTAACAGATATATATTGAACAGAGCTACAGGTGAATTAATCTGGCCCTTAATAACTGTCAACATTTCTCATGTGGCCCCATAGGAAACTTAATTGCCCACCCCTGGTTTAATGCATGACTTAAATAATGTGTGACATGATACATTTCAGATTTTCTCTTTGAAGTAAGGATCAAGCCACTGTGGCTTTAAATGATTACTCCACACTAACCTTGATCATCAGTGAATTAATATTAATTCACAGTATTTTTGGCAACCGATATGTGAACAAATCAGTGGGATTCCTCACATGTTCATGTCAGATCAGTGCTTTTGCTCAGAATCTGTCAGAAAAGTTGCAGAGAGCATGCCATGCATCATGTAAGAGGACATATGACATATCCTAATGTGATGAAAACAGTTTTTTAATCGACTTACAAACATACAGCATTATGTAAAAACTTGTGCTGCAGTATCTAGAATGAGTCTCATGTAGATCCAGTAGAAATTCAGTTAATTCTGTGTCATCATTGAAGTCCATATGATGTAATTTTTTCCTCATGGACACTATTTGACAGGTCCATTTTTTTTAATAACCAACTCTTTATTAGAACTTTGCTTCCTCAAGAAAACCACTGCAAAACATGGAACACAAGGTCTGTGGTCAAAGTTTAGTGCAGAAATGTTTTCTAAACCTCCATCTAATGTAAGGCTTCAGCAAACAAACTGCATATTGCTGCTGGGGGCGCTATGGCATACCATTTTAAAACACTGCATATTAGTTAATGTAAGACATATTAGTTAATTATGATTCCTTGAATCAATGATCAACTTATTAAAAGGTAATCAAATGAGGCAACAACCACTTGATCCTTAGTTCATGTTGAGAAACACGCATTCATTATACAGTTTATATCAATTTATGTATTAAATCATCATAACACATGCATTAATTGACCAAAACCGAGGTATATGATTTGTACCAAGCAGTAGATATTAGTAATAGAGACTCATAATTACCCTGCCCCACCCAAAGGGAAGGTAAGGGGTATTGTTTTGGGGCAAAATTCCAAATGCGGCAAAATAATGGGGTTAATTCACACAAAAAAAAAGTTTATAGATTGCCAGTGACCCAAAATAGATGTGGTTACATTTTGGGAAAAGTAGGTCGAAGTTTAATTTAAAAAAAAAATGAATTTATTACATGTTTTTTTCTCATATTTAGATGACAATTCACAATTAGATGAAATTTTAATCGTCTATAAAAACATACATTTTGTTACAATGTATTTCAAACTTGGCACATATATAGAGACAAATGCTACACTGATGTCACCACACACAGCCATGATGACGTCAACTGATGCCAATATAAGATACAGTAAGAGCAAAGGATGGGGTTTGTTGTGCCTGGCACCACTTATTGTCTGTTGTATATCATTCCATTTTGATTAACTACTCTGTGGATGCTGACAGCCGCTCCAGAATAGAGGAAAAATATTTTACAGATTTTTTCAATACAAGAATTATAAGTATTTATCAAAGAGATATTAAGATGTATGTATGTTTCATAGGATATGGTTCTTTATTTTAGCAAAAAGATTATAGTAATAAGCATGATCCTGTAAGGTTTTACCAAGCGTTACTTATTGTTTAGTATTACATACATTTCCTCTGCTGAGGAACGATATAGTTATGTTTTTGCCAGCGTGTATCTGACTCAAAAATGAATGGACGGATTTGGCTGAAAATTTCAGAAAATATTGATATTAGTGCAAGGAACAAGTGATTCCATTTTGGTGGTGATGAGTGGAGATGTGTGTGTGTGTGTGTGTGTATGGGGTGTGGTGGGGGGTGGGGCACACGTGTGTTTCATTTGGTTGGTGAGGGGCAGACCGCTTCTTGCAGAAGTTAAAGGGGGCTAGGAGCTGATCTGCATTGGCGGAGTCTGTGTTTTCAGAGTGCTTTTCTAGTTTACATATAGAATACACACACACTAACACTATGACTGTAAAACACTGTCAAAAAATATGAAAAAGTAATAATTATAGTACAACTAATACAACAGCTGATGTTTAAGTCATGGTTCATTCCTAATTCATATCAGTACACAGATATCGTTTTCCTTAAAAAACTAAAAAAAAAAAAAAAAAAAAACCTTAAATATGGCTTCTGTTGTTATGCTACCAAATATGCTCGTCACATGCTTATCATATGGAAGGTGATGAAAAAACTAAGAAAAAAGCATGTAAGATTCAAACAGTGGCTCTAAATGCAAAATATAATCATTTAAAGCTGTAATATAAAAGGAAATTGTTTCCCACATTTACTTTGATCAATGAGGTGGGTTGTGTAACATTGAATAGTCAAGCTATACATTTGTCTATCAACTGGCTGTTGGTTTAACACCAGTAGCTAATATACTGTCTATTATTACGGACTATAAATGTTGAACTCTGACATCATCATTGTTGCTGCAAGTTGTAAAATGATTTTGAGGAGCGATATTAATGTTGCTTATCTGGATCCTTCCAGACACACACTGAGCCTTCAAAGTTGATATTTAGAATAAGTTTCCATACAACCACATCAGCTAATAGAGCAAGGCTGCAGGCCAGCATCAATAGTCAATATGCTCCTTATTGTCCCATCAGAACAGTTCAACATAAACAGTCTGTCTGCAGACAATGCCAGCTCTTTTACACCAAGTCTGTTCACTTCCTGGTACAGCGTGGGCCCTTAGCCTGGGGCAGCCTCACAGAGCATTTCTCACATTCAGCAGGCCCACTACATCTCTGCCTGGCTGTTTAGTCACCCACTCAAAGCCATCCCTCTTTTTCTAACATTTAACCACCTGAACTACAGGGCAGACTACAGGTATTTGAGTTCTCACCCAAACAGCAACTGACAACCAAAACCATCAGCTGATCTACATGGTTTAATCCCCATTTATCTACTAATCCTATCAATCCATGAATATAATTTGTGTAAAATACAGCTTTTCATGGTCATTAGATATGACCCATTTGGATGTTCACAGGCTCCATAGTTAACATGCAAACACTGTCATTTTGGGTCACCAGTAAAAGTCAGGAATTGAGAAGCTTTATTTGTCATTTTGCATATCCAAGGATCACAAAACTAAATTTCAGTTGTCTTTGATTCTTGAAAAGTCAGAGTTGCATCAATGACAGTGGATGGACACACTGGGTTTATGTTCACTTATTGATATCTTTGCTGAAAAAGTCACTTTTTTTTTTTTTAATATAATAACTCTTAGGTTAGTTCAATTGAGTTTTATTTCGAGCACATAAAATCAGACAACAAAACACCATACAACAAAAAAATCATCAACAAAATTTTTGGCACTCAAAAAGAAGTGGGAAGAAGTATAACTTATAGACTGCCACCCCCTTTTTACAAACCAATAATCAAATCACTTCTACGTCCTTTGCTTTAACACACTTTTTCCCCTATCTATTTCCCCATAACACAAAGCATCCATATAAATGTTTACATGCCCCTCAATTTTAATCTGAGCTTTTATGAACATCTACATGATCAATAAATTAAATATAGGGGGAAAAAACATGATGAACACTGAGAAAATGCAAAATAAGGAAGCTAATATTACAATAAATGGTGATAGGTTAAATATACAGAAAATTATTTTGAAATAAACCTAAAAGTAACACTGTGTCTTTATTGGTTAAATCAGGCATATACATAGTCACATATGTAGTGAAACAACAATTTATGTCACAGTCAAAAACTGTCAAATTACAAAGTGAAGCTTGTTACTGCAATGAAGACATGAGGTTTACTTTATTTTTTTTTATCTCAGTGTGTATCATGTTTAATGCCCTTTTTCAATATACAACTCAGAATAAACTAATATCAGCTCAACCATACTGTACAGTGTTTGCCTTGCTTATATAATATAAATATATGTGTTTGTTTGGACGAAACACTTAAGTCTTAAGGTTTTGAGTGACAACTGGTAAGAGAAGCACTTTATTATGAACTAAAATTACACTTTAAACATGATATTTCAGTGTACTTGTGTAAATCCTGTTTTATGCAAATTATCTGTAACATGTCTTTATGATGAACTGTATGTTCTGGGGCAGAGAAGACAAACAACAATTGGATATTTATTGTTTTTTCCTTTGGCAAATATAGTTCCTGTCTGACGTGAATCTGATTGACACTGGTAGTGTGTAGATAAAGTCACTTTTAAAGTTAAGTCTAAAAAGAAAGCAGATAAAAACAAACAACTCAAGTGAGGATAGAATTTATCAGTTTCTTCTCATGAACTACATTGTCTGAATAATTTACTCTGCTGAATACGAATGCTGCAGATATTATTGTTTATTTTTGTCCCACATTGTTGTTTTTACTTTGCAAAACAAGGAAGATGAAAAAAGGATTTATTATTTAAAAAGAAACTACCTCAGTACGACTGAAACCTATTAGCCATGTCTGAATATTGAGTATATAGTAAGTGCTATTATTACACACTTTGGCAATCTACAGGTCAATTTAGGCTTCAGACTTGTATTGGGTCTAGATGGAAAATGCAGTTTGTGACCTTTGTACTCATTTTAACAACAGTAGAATGCAGTTTTACTTTCTTTCTAGTATTGTGTACAGAATAAAAAAACAACCCTCATAATCATGTGGTCATTTCCCCAATGTATGCGGTCTGAACTGATTTAACATAAAACTTGACTATACAACAAAGTTTAAAGATCATCGATTTATCCTTTTTACAAGTGATTTTTCATGTATTTTACTTTAAGGGATATTCAATAAAACTTATTGGGGTATATAAAAATATCATGTCAGTGGTGAGTGTCATTCGTCACACAGCTGGGTTTTGTTCATTTTAAAGCAGTCTAATTTGCATACCACACACTCACACCAATGTCGTAGCTGACTTTTGACCCCTGCTGCATGTGAAACAACAGCTAACTCTTCATCTATGTCTTTCTCACTTTCCACTAAACTCTGCTATCCAACATAGAAGAAAACACCACAACAATCTGCAAATCAAAGCTATTGTTAACGCCGCCAGGAACTCATCTGTGCACTTTGTTCCACTTACTGACCCGTCACTCATGCCCAGCTCTATTATTCTTCAGCCAGTCAGTGCAATGAGGCCACAAACCACCGCCTGCTGGTTCTGCTGCCTCAGTGCTTTTAATGGTCTCTCTTTCATGCTTGTCTGTGTGTATACTGCATGTACACGGATATCCCTCCATAACTTCCCAACAATTTGAATTGCAGGATGTAAAAGAAGGCAGGCAGGACTCAAGACAATGAGCAATAGAGGGAGAACAACAAGGCAAAGAAGATGACAAAAAAAAAAACAATGAGAAACAGACAGAGGGTTGGAGAAAAAAAAAAAATGCTTGTCTACGTCCGCCCTGCCGAGTCCTGCTTGTGCCCGAGGGCCACGTTCCCACTCCTCCCCTGAATTCCACAGCTGCCAGGGCACCAAACAGCACTGCAGAGGGTGCAGGCTGGAAGGGGGAGATGGGTGTTGATTAAACAGGTCTGCAGATACTGTATATAGTCACGCAATGCAAACAGGAGTGACCTCTAAATTGATGGGGAAATGGGAAGGAGGAGGCTGGGAGAAAGTCTAATTTTAAAGCCTTAATTATGTAACATACAATGTGGTGTCACTCTGTGGCCCACTCTGAATATCCCGGCTGAAGAACTGGTGCCACAGAACTTTTCCACAAGCACCAATTATAGTTCATATCTGACCAAAGATTACTACCTACACCAGCTTTCAAATGAAAAACCTCTGCTGGTTTTTGACAGCTCTGGGGCTGTCTTGCGCTGTAGGAGGCAGTAGACAGCCTTAAGATAAGATTATAAAGTATGTGTTGTTAAATACAAACTTGTTATTTACTTCCTCTCCTAGCAGGAATACAATACAAACCCCAACCAAACTATGACGCTGGAGACAAAACACACTTAAGATTAAATCCACCTAAACTCTAAATTAAAGAGTCAGTTGCTATTATGAGGCTAAACATGTCATTAAAATCAAGCAGTGTGTGCTATCTGGCTTCCATTCTTTTTATAACCCAGTGTGGACACCAGGATTTTGAACACACCCTGGTTGTTTACCCAACTCAACACAGATAGGAGAGCCCTTCTGTGAATCAGTATTAGGTTAGTCAGTAGGCGACCCTGTTGTCTGTCGTGCAAACATCGTATATTCTTGTGACTTCAACTTTGTGTACTGGATGTATGTGGAATGCGTTTGTAATGAATTGTATATAATCTAATGTTCACAGACCCAGAGAGGTATACAGATCTGAATGTTGCCGAGTTTGTGTCTGTCTGATAAATTATTATATATAGTTTGATTGATATAGACTCGAAGCTTTGACAAAAAGGTGATTTGTATATTAATAGGCTGAAGTTGACAGGAAGAAAATGGAAAATGACAGCGACAGATATGCAGACAGTTGCTTTTCTATACAGAAGGTGAAAGCCAGCCACCCAGCAGATTTAGGCAGCTTTACAGCACAACAGATCAGATGAGATTATCTCCCACTGATCCCCTGTAAAGCAGAGAGCAGATTCATTGATTCCTGTGCCGCCTGCCACCACTCTGGATCCCCTCAGTCAAAAAATAATAATAAAAAAAATATACCCATGAGGAAAAACCAAGTATGAGCAACATAACTCCTGGATGACAAATGCTAATCAGTAATTTAGGAACTATACCAACACAAGAGGAATTGTTGCTTTGAGGAGATGATGGCACATCCAACATAAAGAACAGACTAACTGAATGTGTCACATATTGTGGTCTAGTCATCCTAGGGGATGCTTTATCTTCTATGACCGTTTAGAATCCTTCTAAATGAAAACAGCAGACTGATAGACTGTGCAAAGTGCTTTGCTTCAGTTACTTAATACATAATTAAAAGCTTTAATAAGGCAGCTTGAGTGAAAGCTTTCCCACATTAGGTTTTGCTTCACACAACATCATAATGATGCCATATGGTTTGAAGACATGAATGATTTTCTGTGGCACACTTCCAGAAGATGTGATCTCAGGAGTCTGACAGGGACCTACTGACCAAACTCATCTTAGGACACATCAAGCCACGCATGAGTCTCTCCCTATTGCTAATCCATCCTGTTACTGTCTGAGAGGGTGTGGGGGGGTGTGGATGGAGCCGAACTGTGCGTTACCATCCAAAAACAGAGTTCCTGGCTGTGCATATTTAGTCTCTGTGTCAACTGCACAGACCAATTTAGCAGCCAATGTAAATGGGAGACGCATGTTTCAGTGCTACTAGGACAGTTTGGCTGCCTGGATTCATCTGACCTACTTTTCCCCCATTCCCCTCCCATGTGCCTGGTCTGGGGAGAGGGGAGGGGAGACCACCAGGCAGGAAGCAGCTAGATCTACAGCATAACAGCAACCTACATACATATAATGCCTAGGAGAGCACTTTTATTAAACTCACATTCATTATTTAGAGGCATTTGTAACCTAAAAATAAACATCAACACAAAGCATTCGCTCCTGACATCTATGAATCTCCATCTCAATTTCCAATATCCAGGATCTACTGTATTCACACCATCAACACTGATCCTGATGCAGACACTATAAGCCTTTTACGCATGGTAGCTTCACTGAGCTTCAGCTTTGCTCTCTCATGTCTGGTTTATCCCGCAGATACACAACACAGTTATAAATTCAAAAGGCCTTTGACCCAAATTTCAACAGCTCTTTTGTTATTCAGTGGACTCACTGATCTATCTGCTGATTACACAAATATCTGTAAAAGTATCACAGATGTCCAACATTAATCTAACGACATGATAGACATTACAGTAGTACTCCTGGTGCGTTTATGGTGTCATGCAAAATGACAGAAGCGTGTCAGATTGTGAGGTTCTAAATGAAAATCTCAGACCATGGTTTGTGACAGTAAACACTCCCATCCTCCCACCTTACAAAGAGGATCTAACCGTGGAGCGAAAACATCCATCCCACGCTTTATTGAAGATATTTTCGTAGAATAATATCAGCTCGGTTACTCCATACCTGCCCTCTCTCAAAGTTTTCCTTCTCCAATTCCAGGCTGTTGGCCCCTCCTGTTCGTCTGATCACTTTGGGAATAGCATTGGGTACTTGCTGCATGGAGCTCTTCACTCGATCCATTATTGTCGTCTATGGTGGAAAACACACCAGCGAACAAAAGCAAAAAAAAAAAAACAACCAAAAAAACAATAGCAACTTTCCTCTGATGAACAGGTTGGACTGTACAAAAAAAATGTAGCGAAGCAACACTAACTATGGCGGGCTGCAGTCCATGCTGTGTTGGACTCGTCGGCCCGTTCACTGGCTCATTTGGCCTCAGTTCTACAGCCCCGTCAATGACAGGAGCAGCCACAGTGGCTCCATGGTCAAACCCACGGATTTACACCCTATATACTTCCGCTTACAGCTTCACAAAATAAAGGCAGCTACAGCTATCCAACACATAGAGCAGATGGTTAAGTACAAACATACAGCTCTAGCTTTACACTCTTAAAGGGATAGTTGACTATTTTTCCACATGAATTTGTATAATTATTGTCTTTACTCTGGTTCACCCACAGCGACTTACCCCCGATAGTGTCATGTGAGTCAAGTTCTGGTCCGGTTTTGGTCAAAGCGAAAGTAGTCCCGGCAGGTTTCCTGAGGTCACGAAAATAAAACCTGTGTCTTTTCAAAACAATATGTGCTTGAATGAGTGATTTATTTGCATAATAAAACCGCCACGGAACAAAAACCCACACAGAGTAATTACTTGGAGCTACTTTCTCTCAATAGCGATCAATGCGCGTTGTCACTGCTAACAGATGCATGCCAGCACTTAGCAGCTACAAACACTGCCAAACAACTGACGCTATAGACGTAAAGTAATGCAACTGAGAGAAAGTAGCGCCAAACAATTTTGTTCCGTGGTGGTTTTGTTGTGCAAATAAATAACTAATACAAATTGTTTTGAGAAGACACACTTTTAATTTCGTGACCTGCGAATTTCAAAACCTGCCGGGACTACTTTCGCTTTGACCAAATCGGGACCAGAACTGGACTCACAGGACACTAGGGTAAGTCACTGTGGGTGCACCAGAGTAAAGACGATAATTATATACAAATTCATGTGAAAAATAGTGAACTATCCCTTTAAAGACGACTTTTTTTTTTTTTTTTGCAACTTCATGCTTAGAAAAAAAACCTTCACACTTTCTAGTATCATTAACTTACATATCTGGTTTTGCCCTTTCCTGCATGCTCAACTCTCATTTAAACATCTTTTCCTCTAATGATACTAAGAAAATCCTAAACGTAACCTACAATTTATGTTTTCTTTCTTTCTTTTTAATCTTCATCCTACAGCCACGCAACTATTACGCACAGAGCTTGATGAGGATCATGTATCGGTATTCACAACATCTGCAGCAGGTGTGAACATCAGACCCCCCCCCCCCTCTCTCTCCAACTGGTTCTAGTATTTGGATATTTTCTCTGGCAACTGTCACTGACTCCTCCCACTGCTGTCAGCCATTGGCTAGAACTCAAACCCGGCCCCGCCCACACAGTTAGTAATGTATATCTTTCGGTTTTTCCAGCAGTTTTTTTTTATTATCACACTCTTATCAGATATGTAATTCAAGTAAGTTTTGATAAGATGGATATTATGTTATTAATTTTGCCGTGATAAACTGTTCACACTGATATGACTCAAAGACAGTTTTAATGCATGCAGTCAAAAACCAAAACCTCCTCATTTGGAGATGCATTTATTCTATTAAAATGTGCTCAAGTATGTGAAAATTGGGGGAAATTCTGTGACAATAAACGTCGTTATTTTTTTTAACTAAACAAACAATAATACAACCACTCTATTGTTCACACATTACGTTTGGAAAGCTTACACACATACACAGCATCGCATATTGTCTGAAACTTCCCCCTTACAAATCATAGTACTATAACAATGGTGAAATAATCTCTGCATGAGAGGAACAATGGAAGCACACATACTGTGGTAGTCATTTGTGCCACCACCAGACTGGTACTAAACACTAACAGCACTGACTTATACCTGACAATGCATTATCAGGCACTGGAAGCTGACTGGAGAACCTAATGTTTATACACTGACTGTCACTGACAGTAATTTCATAAGGGTCTTTGGGTTTATTTAACTGTCAGCCACTTGTCCCAGGGATTTCTTGTTGTAGACTGGATAAAAGTAAGCTATTCAAGATGCATTCCTGCTGCATTGACAAATCAAAATTTCAACAGATTGCCATCCTCTGGGGTACAGGAGGAGTCTGTATGCACTGTGTGACTCAAGGATGCCCTCATCTGGTCAAACGTGGAAATTAAAGAAATCTAAATTTAACATTTAACCAAGCCCTACCTCTATGACACGGAGTAATGCAGTTTTGCACTTTCAGAGATATAAAAAAAGAAGCAGAGGAAATTAATAATAACCTCCTCTATAACAGGCTCTTTATGAACAGTAATAATGCTTGCAATGATGATAAATTGGCGCATAAATTAGTTACAAACCTTCACTAAGAGCAAGGTTTGGATTGATTAAGAAAAATCACTCCAACTGCAACGTGATTTTTTAAAATCTCGTTTTATTTTGTTGATGTGGCACAAAAACACTTGTTTACATGAATACAGGTTTTCAGGTTTTGTATAAAGTACATACAATAATATATATAAATATTAAAATACACCTTCCAGACTTTGCAGCTTCTTGAGTTTTACTGGGTGAGTCTATATTATAAATAAAAAAACGTATGGCTGTTATGATTAACATTTATAGGTCCATTGTCCGTCAACGTTTGTCAAATTGAATTAATTGCAGTATTAATGTATTCTATTATAAATACATGAATGTAAAGACTGTGAATAAGATTAATCATGAGTTAATACGCCCAGCTCATTACAGTACATACAGTAAGAGAATACAAATCAGGCTGAAGGGGAAAAAAGAAATAGAAAAAAAAAATGCCCTGAAATCTCGCGAGATTACGGTTGTAACGGAGTACTGGGGCTTGGTCTTGAAGTTTTCAGATGCATCTGTAGATGAATCATAACAGCATCAAGATGTCGGGACGATCAGGCCGAGCTGAGACCCGAAGTCGGGCTAAAGATGACATTAAAAAGGTGCTGGCGGCAATCGAGAAAGTGCGGAAATGGTATGTAGGCTGTCTTGGGGACAATATGGAGGGAAATGTATTAGTAGACCGTAGCCTGATATCTGCTGCGTCGCTCAACAAACTTCAGTCGGAAAAGTTAGATGATTGACTGGGCCGCCAACCAATCAATGGCCAGTTTTGACAGGAGAGGCGGGCCAGCTGACTTTTTCCGCCGAGAGCTGTCAATATGGCTACAGCAAAGCCTCACATGCTGCGCGCTGTAATTACACGACTGCCCTGTTACCACTGTAATGAAAATATTAAATACCCTGCAATATTTCCTCCCATTTTCACATGATAATTTAGTGCAAACAATACTTATAAATGATCAGTATGGGATATTGATCAGCTATAACCTGTGCTATAGATGAATAAGGCATTGGTATTCACTGCATGTACAGAAATGTCATCAAATGTAAAGCTTTATTGTTAGACTTAAACCGAGCTCTCTCTTGAATTCCTAAAAACTAATCGTATCCCCAGGGAGAAGAAATGGGTGACAGTTGGAGACACATCCTTGCGCATATTTAAGTGGGTGCCGGTAACAGAAACAAAGCAGGTGGGGATCCCTGCTATGTCCAATTCATTGATGTTAATTTTTGTGCAACCCAATCTATTGAGAATGTAACATTCCACTCTCTATTACCAGATATATCGTACCAAATCCACAGGTGGAGATGTTAGAGGGCTGAAAGATGTGGTTTTAGAAAACACCAATTCTCTTCTGGATTTTGGTGGTGAGTCTTTGTAATAATCTCCAAATCAACCCACTGCACTGTGAAGATAATGAAATGACTGTATGATCATTTAGTTAATTTAAAATGCACATCATAGATAATATCCCATGCTTTAAACTTTAGATGAAAACAGCAACCAGAGTTTCCTGTCAGACGTTTATCAACCTAAGATGGATAACAGCAGCAGTACATCAAGCTCACAGCAAGTCAGCCCTCCACATTCATCTAGCCTCCGGACTGAAGACTCTCAACCACCAATGCTGGGTCAGGAAAGTGTGGATGGTATGTTTATTTAAATAACTGTATTAATGTGTATTAATTCCAAATAAACAGAGGCCATCCTTAATCTCAGAGGACCAAATAAATACAATACAATTTAAGTAGGTTATTTACTTTATACACTTATTTGACAGAAATATCCAATACTATTACTACTATTTCTTTTTTATTTCACTGGGTTCAACCACAGACTGAGACTTCTAGGTTGCGTTAAACAACAGGATACCTTTCTGCCTGTGGCCACCACTCAAACAGTTTAAGCATGGACACAATACTAAAGATTTGAACACAGTCATGTCCACAAATTGCCCTTTTACCTTCAGTGTCAACATCATGGTGAATGTTCTGTCCAATATTATGCTAACTTATATTACTTCATCTTATATTTCTTATTTTATTTTTTACTTTCCATCAATATTCATATTTATTGTTTTTATTATTATGTACTGTTACTCTTAAATTGTTGTTAACTGCCTTGATAAACAACAATAGGGTCCCTTTTTTCTCGATTTTATAAATTACTATCTTGTCTTGTCTTGTCTTGTCTTATAAGAATATACCCCTTGTGTGAATGCAGAGCCAGTTCATTCCGGACAGGATGGAGCTGATGAACCTCCAACTCTCATCAAGGAGGACCTTCTATCATCAGCAACTGCCAGACGGAGCACCCCAGACACACAGGTGTCTTGTGAAAACAGAATGAAGGAGAACCACAACTTCATAATTAATAAATTATTAATGGTGTTAGGGAAATAAATTTGATGTTAAATTAGGGTAAAGTTTCATTTACAAAAGCATATTATTAAAATACTTACATGTGTTCATTCTTCTTTTACAGGAAGATGTGGATGAATCAGGTGCTCCTCCTTTAAAGAAGATTTGCACAGGAGAAAATTCTGTTCTTAGATAGTTTATTTATGATCTGATTTTGTCTTCAGTTTTTGTCAGATTTGCGATGCTTAGGTTCTCTTTTAAGCAACTATTACTCATTGTATGTCAACAAATGGCAAACTTAACTACTTACTGTTAAATCTGTTCTGGATCATTTCTTTTAAAATGATTAAGATTTCTGCAATTTCTGTGACAAGTCATTTTTATTCTTCTTATATGCTGTGTAATTCTATTCACATGCTGTACATGGGTCACTTAATGTTTATGCAGTTGAACTTTACTTTTGCATGTCGTCCTATCTTTATTTGAGTTTTACAGAATATTTTGAAAATCTGATTATTGTAGATTCATGGAAACTGATGACTAGATGGTTCATTATGTATAAATATGATGTCCTTTCTTGGGCTGTTTGTTGAGCTTATCATATGCAGGAATAAATGCTTTTTTAATATTTATAATTTGCCTGTTTATAATTAAAGGTGCTTATGTAAAATACAATAAATTAAGCTGTCAGTGTCAGTTCACTGATCCTAGAGGACTGAAATGTATTGGCTATATGTGGTAGAACGCTTTACACACATGAATAAGGCAAGTCTATGGCTGCCCATTGTTCAGGCTTGCTCAAAGGGGAGAAGAGATAATATACTGCAAAGGTATTAATCAAAGATCAATCTATTTTTTCGGAAAAAAAGAAAATACTAGACTATCCGTATGTGTTTGTAACATGAAATAGACCATGCATGCTTCGTAGTGGTCACCTGACCTCTCGCTCTTGATGTACATTCACAACAAGGGGCGTGGTACACTTGAGGCGGGCTGACCCACACTGACAAAAGACAAGCAGACGCGTCCAATCACACACCAACTTTAATCAAACTGACGAAGGCGCCTCGCTGAGGCAACCAATCAATACTGAGAAGGGGCAGGACTTGCCGACGACGCTAGTTGCTGCCGGGGAAACGGCGTACCAAGGGTACTACAGAATTGTGCCGGTGGACTAAGAAACTCCCGCCATTTCGACAAGGAATTAACCTCTTGATTGAACCAGGTTACTTTTTAGTAAGAATTACTAACGCAGTGTTCCACTACCAGGGCGTTCTGGCTCAACGAAGATGCAGCAAAGACAATTGTTTATGCAAGGATAGGCCTAGTTTACAAGACTTTGATTGTATACCGCGCCAGACCTGCCGAACTGAGCTTTGGCTGTTGCCGCGAGTTTGATTTCGGGGTGGCTTGTACTCTTTCATGTCCATCTGGAGAAGCTAAAAGTTTATCAGCTGTCCGGAGAAACAAGCCCAGCGACATCTTATATCTCAGGCATTGCATGAAAACCGATGTGATAACGGCACCAAAGAAGATGACGAGGATGAGATGAGGCAGTTGGCAAGAAGCGGACTGTTATTGTTTTGCAACGACATAGCAAAGCAGCCTACTAGCTAGTCGGCTAACTAGCTGCTACACGTTGAGAGCCGGGCCTGCCGGCGGTAACGCAAGACGTGCTAGCGTTAGGCGGTAACACTTTGGACATTTGGATACATGCTAGGGCCATACTATTGTATATTACTACTCTAGGTTGTTGCTTGGGGGTTTAACTCTTCTGTTGGTACCAGTGCCATTTGTGGATTTACCATGGCGCCGCTTTTGGGCCGGAAACCTTACCCACTGGCTAAACCGCTAGCCGAGCCACCAGGCCCGGGAGAGGAGATCTACATCATCGAGCACACCAAGGAGGCCTTCAGGAACAAAGAGTATCCTTAACGTGATGATGCTGATGCTTATACAAGTTGAGCCACCCGGCAAGCTGCTCTTGTGTAACGAACTCGCTATACAATTAGGTCCACAGCCTTATGCCTTCTTACAAGAGAGTTTACGAGCATTACATAATTGCTTCTACCATGCCATTTTCGACCTATTAAGTGATCTCCGCCAGAAGGCAGTTTACATTGTATGTAATGCTGTCCAGCTAACGTTTACAGCACTTAGCTAATCAGCTCCTTGTAGCTTACTGGCTATTGTGTTAAACAAGTAATAATAGCAGTTTATCTGGCACATAACACTTATTTTGTACTTTCTGAATGTACCGATAAGCTAGAGGACCCATTTCACTCTCTGTTTTTATGAGTCTGAATCTGTTATCAGTGCTAGCAGGGTTAGCCAACACGCTGCTAACGTTTCTGTCCCATTTTGCCACAAAAGCCCGTCGTCTGCCTGCGCCGACTGAAGCCATTGCTCGATTAAATCGTTAGCCGTTAGCATACGAGCTTCTATAAAGTTAGCTAGTTGTAGCTAATGTCAAACATTACTTTGTTTTGTGACAGCAGGAAGCTATGTACTGCTCAGTAGTGTCGGTAAATGAATAAAAAGTACATTTGCCTTCTTTGTCAAAAGGTGTTTATGTGAAAACTTCAGATGTGTTTGATAGGTAGTTGTCATGAATACGAAAGTATGGAAGTGACATGCACTCCGATCAGCTAGCTTTACTATTTGGTCGGAAATTTTTATAGTTTGGTTTTTGACAGTCTCATGGCTTTGTTAATGTTCCCGTGTTTTCTATAGGCTTTTACTATGTAATGCCTATGATCTCTGCTTGTGTAACAGATATAGTATTTGATACGTGGCCACCCATGTCATTTTCAAGCTTTCCCATTTACATTGAAATTGGAAAATTTGACACAAGTATTTCTCACTGCTTTGTTTGGTTTTACTTTCTCTGCATTTGCCATAGATGAGACTTCCCCTGCCCTCTGGGCCATTGAAGTGTAATCTGTTGACATTTAGGCATCTTAAGTGACAAATATCTTAAGTGAACGGATATGTCATTTATGTGAATATTTAATTTCCTTAATCAAATATTTACAGAGAATATGATGCACGCTTACAGAGGTACAGTGAGCGTATATGGACATGTAAGAGCACTGGAAGCAGCCAGCTTACACACAAAGAAGCATGGGAGGAGGAACAAGAAGTCACTGAATTGTGAGTATTCATTTCACACTGTGTAGCTGCTTTTTGCTTTCCATTTGCCTTCACCTTTTGGTTGCGAGAAGCAGATTTTGTATAGTCAGTTCTGTTTGGGCCACCAGGACATTTTAGTTGATGCTGTGCTTTTAGATGGCCACTGAATTTTGTCAGTTATCTGTGATTCCAACCTCAGTTGGTAATCCAGATGCTCTTGCAGTTTCATTGAAATGACAGATTGGGTGTCTACCAGAAGCTCAGTGGTATCACAGAAGAACTAAGCTCCTCTAGTGAAGGTCGTGTGCTTTGTTGCCTTGCTATGATTGGATGAATGTGGTGCTCCTCCTCTCATTCTATTTAGAGGGTGTGTGATTGAGTCATCCTTGAATCTGCAATGGCCTACTGGAAGTTCCCTTATCCTAACCTGCAACAGAGGGAAATATACTGTCTGTAAAATCTATACCTAACTGTATCTTTAAACCCTCTCACCATCGGCATATCCATGTTCTGTGTTTACTCACAAAGAGAAAGGGTTACCAAGCTGTATATGCAAGTAGAAGATATGTCATAACAAAGACAGGGCTCAGCTGCTCAGTCACACAGAATCTGGGACTGTATTTAAATTCTAATTTTATCAGCCAATAGACTTTGCGTCCTCTAGTGGCCACTCTCATCCTATTGTTGCCCTATTATGTAATACACTGAGCCTAAACCTTGTAAACAATGGTGTGTTGGAGGTAATAAGAAACCTCAATTCCAATGACTGATGAATCTCAGAAACATAAACCTTTGTAAATCAATCTTTAATAATTTAACACAAGTTGGTGTATCATTTTTGATACCTTGTAGTTTAATGACTATACCCTGAAGTGTGAATGTTATATCATCCTGTGGATATAGTGTACATCATGATAAGGATCCACATCTGAACAGTTCAGCAACCCTTTTTCTTTGGTGGAGCCAGAGAAAAACTGAATTCAAAGCATACAAACTCTGGCAATGTGAAAGACATCTCCAGAAAAAGGATCCATCTCTGTTGTGGCAGCAGTCACAATTGTTAGTGTTTTTCAGGGAAGAAGACTTGTTTTTTTTCCCCCTTCTAAACTGTGTTTGTATGTGTAGACTTGAAGAGGAATATCCCCAGTGGTTTGAGAAGCCAGTCCTGGAGATGGTCCACCACAATACTGTGTCTTTAGACAAACTAGTTGAAATGGCCTGGTTGGAAATCCTCACCAAGTATGCTGTTGGAGAAGAATGTGATTTTCTGGTCAGTATAACCTGTCACTTTCTAAACTAATGTACATTTTCATTTTGATTATAGTGTAAATTTATTTAGCTGTCGAGTTACAGAAAGACTAATACATTGAGTTATCAAGCTGCATGTGGTAACCCAAATACTTCAGGATTGTAATGTGATTCTTATACAACATATGCGTTTAATCACTCAAACATATGTATTTAAATAAAAAAAAAAAAATCAGTATAAAGGCAAATCTTTTTGGTATAACAGTTTAATAATTTATTAAAACACAACCTTTCCATGTGGTGTCAGGTAACTTAATAATAAGCTAATATTTTTTTTCTTTTCAGGTGGGGAAGGACAAAAGTCTACGAGTGAAGGTGATTAAAATTCATCCCTTAGAAAATCCAGAAGGTGAGACGGGGGAGAAAAAGCTTGAGGGTGCCTGTGACTCTCCATCCAGTGACAAGGAGAATGCCAGCCAGGAGAATCAGCGAAAGGAACCTCCTCTCAGAGAAGAGGAGAACAGGAGAGAGAGTCTGAGTATGTATTAACAAAGAAGACTTGAAAAATGTATATTATTCTCTCTACTTGTTGTTGTTGTTACTACTACTGAAACAGATGTGGGATGTAAAGTCAAAACACTGGGAATCCTTTCAATTTATTACAATTAACTGTATCTAAATTTTTTCCAGTATATTTTGGTGAAAAAGTCTTAATTTTATTCTGTCAGGTGACAGAGCTCGTCGATCACCAAGAAAACTTCCCACTGCCATGAAGGAGGAGAAAAAGAAATGGGCAATGCCAAAATTTCTTCCTCATAAGTATGACGTGAAGCTCATCAGTGAAGATAAGGTTTGTATTTAATTTCATTCATTGGTTAAGACCAGGGCTGTAGTACTCGAGTCCGGTCTTTTACAGTCTCTGACTCGCTGGTATTTGACTTGAACTAGGACTTGTCTAGGTCTCGGCCACTGGGCTTGCCAAATACGGTTCTTGGTCTTGACCAAGTCCGGGCGTTTTTATTTTGTTACAATATTCAGAGGAAAAGGCATCAGTCGTCTGGGTAAGTTAACTGCAGAGCTAGGTGCTGCTTAGCCTCATAAGCTAGGCTAGGTGTTATGTTAATGTTAATATTAGCCAACATAGCGGAGGATAAGCCAAGGTAATGTGTTTTTGGACATAGTTATCATCACTTACTTTACGTCTGGTATTGCTAGTTTCATGAGATATTTAAAAAAAAAGAAAAGAAAATCAAACGATTGGTTGTCGTGAATTACATTTGTGGGTGTGTGATACTGTGCTTGTTTTTCAACGGGTGGAAGCTACACAAATACTCAAACATTTACATTAACGTTCACTTTAGGGTAAAGTAAATGTGCGTGTTTGTCCTCCGTAAACAACTTCTGCATTATGTTCAGAAATGTAAAATAATAACCCATTTTAAATTGTACTCTGTTTATTTTTATGTAACCAAACTTTAATGTTTTCTGAAAATAGGTGTGTTTCTCATTAGTGCACATCTAAATAACAAAATTATAGAATATTGTTTTTCCAGTGAAGACATAAACCAATCATAGGAGTACACTGGTAATACTGGTCATTCTGGTCTGTGTCTGGAGTGAAGCTATCTTGTAATTTAGTTGCTCAAATGCTCAGTACTAGTACCTATCAGTGGTAATAGTAGTGGATTGGTGTTTATATCAGATGTATGTGTGACTATAGGTATCACCTTATTGTTTTCTGTAGATGAGATGATGTGATATCAAGGGAAATGGTTCTACTTAGAAACCCTGGGTGTTGTGACACTGTTTTTTTCTTTACGTAGATCAATAAATAATAACTCAAAATGATCAACTTTATACTGGAATACATACAACTTTTTTTTTTCTGTCCTGGACTCGATATTGTCTTGGACTTGAACCTCTTTGGACTCAGTGTTGACCGGTCCCGGTCTTGGACTCGACAAAGGTGGTCTTGACTACAGCTCTGGTTAAGACTGTTTATTATGTTTTCTATGTAAGCCAATTAAACAGTCTGCTGTGTCTTGGAGTACATATAACAAAAGCAAATCAACCTGTATCTTCCATTCTGATTTCAATTGTAGGTCATCAGTGACGTCCCATCAGACAGCCTTTTCAGGACTGAACGGCCTCCGACCAAGGAAATTATGCGTTATTTCATCAGACACTATGCTCTGAGGTTGGGCAAGGCAGAGAGTGCCCCCTGGGTGGTTGAGGATGAGCTGGTGAAAAAGTTCAGCCTGCCTAGCAAATTCAGTGACTTCCTTCTTGACCCACACAAGGTAACGTATAAATGGTGATATTTACCCACTACTTGTCGGAACAATTTTGTGCTCGTCTCACTTATTTGTTTTCTTAGTTCTTAGCTGAGAATCCCTCTGCAAAGCGCAAGAGCTTGTCATCTCCTGAGGGTAAACCTAGCAAGAAGCTTAAAACTCAAGACACACCAGGGGAGGAATCAGGAAATGAAAAGGTAGAAAAGAAAAGAAAAAAGAAGAAAGATGCTCTCAGCATGTCCCTCAGTCCCACTATTTGGGGTCACATGCAGGTGAGCACACCAAGAATTTTTGTCTTTAACATTGTGAAGCTTCAGTAAAAATACTTAATTTCACTTAAAATTCAAAAGTTTTGTTTTGATAGTTTCATGTTATCTTCATTCCAGAAAATAAATATGAATGGTTCTCCACTCAAGGTAAAAAACTCAGGAACTCCAAAGAAAGGAGAAGGCAAGAGCACAGCTCCTCCCACTCCAAAATCAGGCAAAAAATCAGGAGACAAAAAAGAAGGAAAGAAAACTGGAAAGACTGGGGATAAGAATGTCCTTAAAGCATCTAAAAAAGATGGCAAAACTGGTCCTAAGATGAAACAGATGACTCTGCTCCATCTGGCTAAGAGCACTCCTGTTGGAAGCCCCAAGAAGAGAGCCAGAAGTTCCAGCATGGGAACGCCAAAACTCGGGAAGCCATTGCATCCCATGGCTCTCCATCTTCTTCGATACTATAAAGAAAACAAAGACAAAGAGGACAAAAAGAATTCCCTTTCTGTTCTCATTGCTAAGGCTGCCAAGACATTGTCCTCTGATGACCGGGGTCGGCTCCCAGAGGAGCTCAGGGAAATGGTGCAGAAACGCTGGGAGCGCTTCGAGGAAAAGAGACGCTGGGCAGCCATGACTGAAGAAGAAAAGCAGGAAGAGATGAATAAGAAACGTCAGAAACTACGAGAGAAGGCCAGGGAGAGGCGTGAAAAAGAGATGCTTGTTCGTCGTGAACAGTCACGTAGGTATGAGGACCAGGAGATTGAAGGTGGCAAGAACCTGCCAGCGTTCAAGCTTGTGGATATGCCTGAAGGGCTTCCAAACACTCTCTTTGGTGATGTGGCTATGGTGGTGGACTTTCTGAACTGCTACGCAGGGCTACTAATGCCAGAAGACCAGTATCCTATCACAGCAGTGGCTCTAATGGAAGCACTGGCAGGGGACCGATCTGGTTTCCTCTACCTGAACCGTGTGCTGGTGGTTCTCCTGCAGACGCTGCTGCAGGATGAGCTCGCTGAAGGCTACAGTGAGCTTGATATGCCTTTATCAGAGATCCCTCTTACCATGCATTCTGCATCGGAGCTTGCGCGGCTGTGTCTGCGTCCATGTGATGCCCATGGTGAAGAGAGTGTCCAGGGCTCTGAGGACTCGGGGGCCGTAGGCGGCTTTGATGATGTGGTCACAAGTGAATTTTTGGAGAAGCTGGAGACAATTGAAGTATTTGAGCTCAGTTCAGAGGAGAAGGTCACTCTTCTAGTGTCACTTTGTCACCGCATCCTCATGACCTACTCAGTGGAAGACCATGTGGATGCAATGCAGCAGCGATCTGGTGAGCTGTGGAAGGAGCGTCTGGCCATGCTCAAGATGGTTAATGATCGCAAGAGGGCTGAGAAGAAAAAGCGCAAAGAGATGGAAGACAAAGGTAAACAATTACTGCAAAGGTGTTGGTATGATTCGTTGTTTGTTAGGAGGTTCATTATTTACTTGATTGGTGATGTATCTTTCTGCATCTTATGTTAAAGAAGTGAATTTAGAGTGAGGGGATGTAATGTTTAACTAAACACAAGAAGACTTCTATACATTGTCTCTCTCTATCCTTTGTATATTGACTTGGAGATTTGTCAGTATATTTATTTCACACAGTGTCTTGTGTGACTTTTGACGGGGTTTTTTTCTTAAATTGACATAGTCAAAGAGGAGGGTGGAACACCCAAAGAAAAGAAAAAAGAGGGTGGTGCTAAGAAGGAGAAGGAAAAGGAGAACAAAAATGAAGTCAAAGTGGAGCCTGAGCCGGAGGATATGATCAGCTCAGTGAAGAGCAGGCGGCTGATGTCCATACAAGCCAAGAAGGAGAAAGAGGAGTTGGACAGACAGAACAAAGGTACAGTCCTGAGTGGAGCAGGTCACTGATTTAAAGAATACTTATTGATTGAGGCAAGGAATTTTACATTGTTTTGGACTTGTGAAATGGAGATTCTCAAATTGTGCTTGTCAGATATAAAAGCCAGAGAAAGGATTACTAATTGTATTACAATTCATTTGCTATTTCTCACACTTATTTTTTGACATTATTCCCTGTAGAACGAATGGAGAAGGAGGCTGAAGAGGAACGAGCACGTAAACAAAGGGTTGCTGCAGAACGAGCCTTTCAGGATGGTGTAAGCAAAGCCAAACTTGTAATGCGCAGGACCCCACTGGGGACAGACAGGAGTCATAACAGGTTAGTGTTGTGCACAAGCACTAATAAATATAGTAACAATGTATTAATTGAACCAATTTCTTGGATAGATGGTTTTACATATACCTGATCTGAAACCATAATACATAGGGCTTGGACGATATGCTTTTATGCCGATTCGATTCTTTTATGATTTTTTGGATGCTGATTCGATTTAAATTGCGATTCTTCAATATTCCTGATTTTTTTTCGATTGGCTTTTTAACACCAGACCACGTGAAAAAGCTGAATGATGATGCCTACCGATCATATTAGGAACCATATTTCCCCCAAAAATGCCCATCATATGTGTAGTTACTTAAGATTTATCCAGCAGTAATATATTTGAACCAGACTTTGGGAAATAAACTGCTACATTTATCTGCACACAACACAAATAGGAGCCTTTAAATTAACATACTTCATAATAAAGTGGACTTTAAAGTGTGCGTGTCCAGCTCTGCTCTTCCCTTCTGTTAGAAAGCCCACACACTTTGGTGTTGATTGTTTAAAGATATTTATTCAGGAACAACTCATTTTCTCTAAGTTTTCAGATATCCCGTGCTATTGAAGGCACCAGAGATGTTACGACGATCCTCAATGCACCAAAGTCCGTGTTTAGAATTAGGCTGTGTTGTTGCTAAGCACCCTCTTTTTCCCAACTCTTAATTCATATATTCCTGGTTTATTACTGTGTGTAAATGACACAAGGTGAGATTAATAACACAATACAGTTGGAATAAATATTAGCATAGTGTATTGTTTATCTGCACATAAATTAATGCACAGTTCGCTGGCATGTTGTTGAAGCTAATACGATAATTAGATTGCTCTTGTCTGTGTGTCTTCCATGAGGTGATATCTGTGTATTCCATGACCCATATCATACATCTTAATGACTCATACAGTTGTCCACGGTCTTTACATGTGGCAATTTCTTTCCCCACACGGCTTAAAATGAATCATTTAAATATGGGGAAAAAATCGATTTTTGAACAAAAAAATCTTATTTAAAAATCATAAAACAAAAAATCCAGATACATATGTGAATCGATTTTTTTTTTCCCCTGCCACTCCTAATAATACATTTTTGTTTCTGTTCAGGTACTGGCTTTTTTCTGATGTGGTTCCTGGGCTGTATATTGAGAAAGGCTGGGTACATGAAAGCATTGATTACAGCTACACCCCTCCACCCGAAGAAAAACAATCACCAGAGCCCGAGGTAGAAGAGGATGAAGATACTGGCTCAGCTATTACTCAAGATTCTGCTACTACGCAAGGTGGAGTGACTTGAGATGTTTGTTGTTTTTTTTAAATTGGAGTCTCTTTAAATTTGGATTTGATAAAAATGCACAAATCTGCGTCAATGTACTGTCCAAATATTTTTTTATCATAGGAAAATGAAATAAAAACTGAACTTTGTATTTTTTTGTCTAATATGTTCACAACCTCTTATTGAGTACAAGAACAACAATGTTGAAAGTGATGATTTTTTTCTGCTTTTGACTAATTCATTTGATTATGTTTTAATAGCTGAAAAGGATGATGGCAGCATAGATGATGCTATTAGTGAAGGAGCCCAGCAGGGAGCAGCACCAGAGGTCTTCATAGAAACTACCATTCCCAAGCAAGGACAAAACCTCTGGTAATGGCACTCCTTCTTTCTTTCTGACTCCTTTTTGTTCTATAATATGCTTTTCACTCATAAATGTCCTGTCACTTACACAGGTTTGTATGCGATACTCTAGCCGAGTTGGAGGAACTGATGGAGAGTCTTCATCCTCAGGGAGTTCGAGAGAGTGTACTGAAAGCAAAGTTAAAAAACAGGTAAATACAGTCATAGTCAAAACAAATGCTTTCTTGAAACCCTAACAGTTTTTACTTTTCAATTTACAAATTGTTTTAATAGTTCTTATGAAAAACATCCAGAACCTCCAGCTAGAGTTGTCTTGCTTAACCGTTTTTTGTTTTGTTTTTTAAATGTCTTCAGATCTGAATGGAATATGATAGATGACCATATTGATGATCACATTTATGATAGATGTCATCATGTCCCAAATTGGAGGCAGTTTAGTGGGATTGTACTGAATGTTTACTAATTTTTATGAAATTCCCTGAATCAGATCGTAGTCTATCGATTGAGAAAGATTCACACCCCTAATAAATACATACATACATACATATACATATACATATACATATACATATATATATATATATATATATATATATATATATATATATATATATATATATATATATATATATATATATATATATATATATAAAGGAGCTCCACAAAGTCTCTGTACCAATTGTCTATACTAAATGTTACATCCCAGCTCAAAGACCCATAAAGCACTTTTTATTTTTACAAGTAAATGTGCAATGGAAATAGGCCAAGAGTCCACGTGAAATTCTGGTGGTGAAAGAGCGTCCACAGCCACTCCAGTGTGTTACAGGTGTAGATCTGGCTTCTTAATCCATGTAGTCATTCCACTGGGCATACTGATATCTCCACATCAAACAGAAAAGATATTTTTTCATCAACAGCACTCCAAAATACCTTCACAGCTGGGCATGGAGAGGCTAAGTCACGCCCTCCTACTTCTGGTCATTGGGTGTAAAAAAAATTGAGACTGAATGTAATGAGTCAAGCTAAATTCTGATTCTGTTTGACAAGTTGATATGGCATAGGCAGACCACCGGTTTTTGATGGGAAGCGAACATTTACTCATTTTATGTGGGCTTAGTAAGAATCTACAATGCGGCGCGTATGTGACATCACATTCCACTCAGCTGTGATGTGCAGTGGAGTCTGTAGTGACATCACATGCGCGCCAGGCGTATAGTCCAAATTATTAATAGGTTTTACTCGCAAATGAATCAGTCGTTAGTTAACAGAAGCAGTTGAAACGCACATCAATAATTATCATTTATTATGAGGTACAACGTGTGAGTGATTCAGGGCACATGACAAACCAGTTACGATTTTAGCATTTTATTTCCCATTGAATACCATTCATTAATTTTCCAACCTCAGGCCCTATGAGCCTCCCAGAAGGGGTGGAGACTTCAGCTGATTTTTCCTTCATTTTATTTTGTATATAGGGTGTGACATAAGCTCAATGTAATGCAAAGCTGTTCAATTCTTGTCACAGATACCAGGATATCCTCCACTCCATCCACCTGACTCGTAAGGGGAAGATTGGCCTCAGGACCTGTGATGGCAATAAAGAACTGCTCAAATACATGCGCAGTGACATCCAGGAGATAGCCTCACGACTCCAGAAGGGAGGCCTGGGATACATGGATGATGACACGGACATTGAAGAACAGGTAATTGTTTTTGACTGCATTGATCACTTTTATTATTTTTGATATTTGCATGTGTCCGCATTTTGCCCGACACTTCACCATTAATTAATAACTGTGCTTCATCACTTTGGCACAGTTGAAGGACACGGAGAGCCTGAAAGAGTTTGGCGAGTGCATCATCACCATTCAGGCCTGTGTCATCAAAAAGTTCTTGCAAGGATTCATGGCCCCTAAGCAGAAAAAAAGGAAAAGGCAAGGAGGAGAGGAAAGCGGCAAGACTGAGGAGGTGGATGAGGAGAAAAGACTGGCAGAGGAGGCCAGGGTAGGAGGACCAAGCCTTTATCTTTTAACTGGATCAAAAAGCCTGTGGACAATGACTTAAACCATATCGGAGCATAAAAAAGTTTCTTAAATCGACAGTGTGCTCTCCTGTCCAAATGAATCCTAATCCGTATGATGGCATCCTGTAACACGCATTACATTATTGCTTTTTAGGTGGCTACAGCTGTAGAGAAGTGGAAGGGTGCGATCAGAGAGGCTCAAACATTTTCCCGGATGCATGTGCTGCTGGGAATGCTGGATGCTTGCATTAAGTGGGATATGTCTGCAGAGAACGCTCGCTGCAAAGTCTGCCGCAGGAAAGGTAAATAATCATTTCTCTACTTTTAATTAAAGGTATCTTACAGGTTAGTTATAGTTAATGTCTAGTGGTGTTCATTGTCTAGATATTTACATCCAGGTAAAATGTGGATAACTTATTACATCTGCTATACAGAGATTCTGCAACTAATCCCTATCTAAATGATCTGTTATTAAAGAGGTCAGCACTGTCTCAGAGTTAATCCTGTAAACCAGAGCCCTGCAGTCAACGCAACGCAGTGCGGCACGGGACAAATTTTGAAAGGTCACTGCAGGCGCGGGCGGGAAGGGGAGTTAATTTTGAGTATCATAAATATACGTGAGATGAGGGAGGTCCTGCAAGGGGATCCTCCCAGCACCGAGCAGCCGACCCTGACCTGCTGAGGTTGAATCCCCCGGGCGGACTGCACAGACCCCACCTGGTTTCACGCCCTTTTGAACACTCTTCAAAGTTCTCTTCAACTTTCCCTTAAAGGGATAGTTCACTATTTTTCACACAAATGTATATAGAATCAGCGTCTTTACTCTGGTGCACCCACAGTGACTTGCCCCTGACAGTGTCCTGTGAGTCGAGTTCTCGTCCAGTTTTGGTCAAAGCGTAAGTAGTCCTGGCAGGTTTCGTAGGGTGACAAAAATAAAATGTGTGTCTTCTCAAAGCAATATGTGTTTGAGTGATGTATTTGCATAACAAAACCGTCATGGAACAAAGACACCTTGTAATTGATTTTCTCTCAATAGTGATCAATGCGCATTGTCACTGCTAACAGTTGTGCGCCTTAGCAAATTGCTTTCATCAGTTGTTCAGCAGTGTTTGTGGCTGCTACATGCAGGCACACAGCTGTTAGCAGTGACAACACACATTGATCGCTATTGAGAGAAAGTGGCTCCAAGCAGTTACGAGGTGTGAGTTTTTGTTCCGTGACAGTTTTGTTATGCAAATAAATCACTCATTCAGACACATATCATTTTGAGAAGACACATTTTATTTTCATGACCCCAGGAAACCTGCCGGGACTACTTTCACTTTGACCAAAACTGGACCGGAGCTCGACTCACAGGACACTGTTGGGGGTAAGTCACTGTGGCTGCATCAGAGTGAAGATGCTGATTCTATACAAATTCATGTGAAAAATAGTGAACTATCCCTTTAAGGTACTTGTTGACTGTCTCATGCTGGTATTTAGCCTTAGATGGAGTTTACCACCCGGTGCTGCATTCCCAAACAACCTGATTCCAAGACCGGACCCGGTAGTGGACAGTGCAAGGCCTTTATGAGTCTCACACTGTCTATGAGCTGAGCCTCGATCAGATTCTTTGCAGGAGCAGGACTGCACGGTGTGGGAGTGGGACTGAAAATTGTGTCCAGCGCAGACCTCTACAGTAAACTGTTGCACTGCTGTCTGTACACATGGTCATTAGTAGTTTGAGTGGAGCACTATCATAATTCTACCTTCTGTCTAGTGTTGAGGCAAAAGTCTACTATACTGAAGCTGATGGAGTGTCCCAGCAAGTACAGAGCAGAACAGGCTAGTGTCAGGCAGGTCTACATACAGCAGCCCCGCAGGCCCTCAGGTGAACCAGTAATGCCAAGATAAGTCATGTCTTGGCTAATGAAAATCTGCAGCAAGTTATTGCCTCTGTTATCACCATTCCAGAATCATATGACTCTAAGAGAATAATAAGACAGATGTGATGTAAAAATTAACATAAAGATGAAACTGCCTCCACTGGTGACAGCAGACCAACATGTCCTCTGGTCTGTTCTAGGTGATGACGAACGACTCATCCTCTGTGATGAGTGCAACAAGGCCTTCCATTTGTTCTGCCTGCGACCAGCATTGTACCGCATTCCTGCTGGTGAGTGGCTGTGTCCGGCCTGCCAACCCACCGTCGCCAGACGAGGTTCCCGGTCAAGGTAAAAGATTTTTTTTTAAAAAGATGAAATAAGCCCTGTTTTCTTCCAAGTTTAGATCTGTAATTGATTTGTCTTCTTTCAGGAACTACAACCAAGACACAGAAGAAGAAGATGAAGAAGAGGAGTCTGAAGAGGAGGATTCTGATGAAGATGATGATGAGGATGATGAAGAAGAGAATGACTACACAGCCATGGGCCACAGCTGTGAGTGTTAATTAAGGAAACTGCCACAGGTGGATGCGTCAACAAGGATATGTTTCTTTGGTTATGTGGCTTGTGATGTGATGATTATGGGATGTTTTAACATATAGTTGAGGACAAAATTATTGGCCCCCTATGAAATCTGAATTTTCTTCAAGATTTTCCAATGTACATTTTTAACAGAGCAAAAAAATTTCGACATGGCATTTCTGAACATTTAAAACTATCCAGCGACATTACTCTAGACAAAGTTTTTGCACTGGTGCACCTAACTTTTCTTCTTGGGTGCACCAGCACAAAAGTTAGGTGCACCCAAATTTTTCAACCGCATTGCATTTAACACCACAGTTTTACATGTTTTCTTTTCTTTCTAAATCATTGTCCATACAAACAATATTGATTTGTAGATGATTAATCAACAATTTTCATAACATAAATGTCTTTATTTGGAGCACAAGAAAGATTTGAACTTATTGAAAAGGGCTATTGCTTAAAGTGCTTCACTGAGCTGAAATATCAAGGTGATTTAATTTCAACATTTAAGTTAGAACACTGTGTAAAAGCCTCACTTTGGATCATTGAGCTGTCAGTTGAGAAAGCACCATGCCCAAAACTTAAAAACATAAGTTGCAATTAGTGATGCACACAAAGCAGGAGAATGGTATCCAAAGCTATCTAAGCCTCTCAAAGGATCAAGTACATAAGTAATAAGTATAAGACACACACACGCAGTACAGAATAAGTCTGGCAGAAGTATGAAGTGAAATATTTCAAAGATCCTGGAAAGGAAACTCATGAGAGATGTATCTAAAGACCCCAGGACGATTGCCAAAACACTGGGAAATGACTTGGCCATATCAGGAGTCATAGTCTGTAAGAAGACAATCACTAGAGCTCTGCACAGGAATGGACTATAAGGTTGCAGATGAAGAAAAACTCCACTTTTGAAGAAGAGACACCTTCAAGCCAGACTTAAGTATCCTCAGGACAACCCGGAGAAAGATTATGCATATTGGAAGCATGTCCTATGGTCTGAGGAGACTAAATTAGAGTTTGTGGCCAGAGAGACACGGCTTATATTTGGAGAAAAAAGGGAGAGGTATATAACCCAAAGAAAACTGTTCCCACAGTGAAATGTAAAAGAAATAACAGAACAAAACAGACTCATTCAAAATCTGACTTTTATTCAAGCATTCTAGTGCTTCTTTTTCTGAAGTTGCGACCCTTGGTCTTCAGTTTGGAATGAGAGGAATGTTGACAGGAATTTTAGTCCCCGTCTCCATTGTCTGTGTGTTGTCATGTAGCACAGTTCAGGTCTGGGCCCTCGTTTGAAGCTGGGTCACAGTGTGGTTTCACTCAAACTATGTGGCAGGATGATCCCTTCTGTCAGTTCAGGGATCCATGATGACTAACAACTTGCACTTGCTCTGTTGAGTAAGACCTGATTTTCATTTCTTGCCTGAGAGGGACTAGATTTGGTCCAAATGAATCACTCTACTCTTCAGCTTAAACTTCAGATTCATCATCAAAACATGATGATATTAAAGGTAAAAAACCTTTACATTTTGTAATATTTTGACCTGAGACCTTTCATTTCTCTTTACAGTGAGATCAAGAAAGAAAATTAAGCAGTGCTCCCAGCAGAAAAGTTCAAAAAGTAAATCTAAGAAGCCATCATCTTCAAGCAGCAAGCAGAGGGGTGGTCCCAACAGCCCTGCAGACATTGACGAACTGGTAAGAAACAGCAAGGTGCTACAGCTCTGATAACTGTTGAATGTGTGATTCTTCACGGTGTTGAGTTAAAGTTCCATTTGTTTTATCTATGAATAAAAGATAAAAACACATTGGAGGTAATGCGAGGTATACACATAAAGATAATTGGGCTGTTTTTGTCCCACTTTTCTCCCAGCAAATACCAGATCGTTTTATGTCTTGTGAGATTATCTTGTGGGTCTTTAAAATAGTGTACATTTTCCCAATTATCAGCTAAGAAATGGGCCAGGGCCAACAATCGCATACAATTAATTGAATATTTACGACCAAAAATCTTCACGTGCGGGGAAATGACTCGTGAGTAATGATTCTGTGAATTGTGATGTGGTATAAAATGTAACCAATGAAGAAGAGACCTGAGTGAGGGCCAAGGACATAAACAAGTGGTGCCCAGCACAAACAACCCCCCTCACGCACATTTTACCCAATTTGGCCGATCTCTTATTATTGTGAAAACCAATTTTTGGTGACCGTGACCTTTGACCTACAGTCACCAAAATGTAATGGGATGTTTTCTGGATACCTTTGCACCTTTCCTGAATATTTAATAGAAATTGGTCCAGTAGGTCCAGAGCACACCACACATAGTGCAATCAAAACTGTTCAATGCCTGATTAAAAAAAAATAAAAAATGAAAAAAAAATCTATTTTTACTTAATCTTCATGTGTGGGATCTGTAACAGCTAAAAAAAAATCTCCTCAGATTTTAGAAAATCTTTTTGGTATTGTTGTATTGTTATTTTTCAGTACGATTTGTTTTTCATTTAAAGTGATTTTTCGTCTGCGTGTTAGACGTGACTGAGTGACGTTGTTGATATTTCTGCTCTGGTTGAACTGTAGCATCTTTTTGCTGTTGACCAGGCACGGCAGACTTCCCAAACAGTCCGCAGGCAGGTGGTGGAACTGGAGAAATGTGAGGAAATCTTGAAGAAACTGATGAAATTTCGTTACAGCTGGCCTTTCAGGTGAGAACAACACTTCTTTTATGGGCTACAGGGAGTCATGTTAAGTTGGGCCAACATCAATCACTAGAGAAGTTGAACACAGTGAATCTCTACACTAAGGCCTCAGACTAACAGGAAGTTGTCTGTGAGAATATACAGTCTTCTTCCCTTTGACTCCGCAGAGACCCTCACTGCTCAGTGAAACGTTGAAGTGCAATCGCTGCACGATTATGGGGAAAAATGTATCATCATGATTATTTGGATCAAAATTGAAATCACAATTATTAATCACGATTATTGAACAACAATAAAAAAAAAACTTTATTCCACCATTTTCAAAAAACTATTTTCAGTGTGGAATGTATGTAATTTAACATCGCAAATTGAAATATAACCAAGAATGTACTAAGGGATAAACTAAATAAAACCAAAAAAATATATAGTTTTTGTTAATATACTCAAGTCTTAAATTTTTTTACGTCTGCTCCGTCCATTCTGAGAAGAGTTTGTAGAGGGGAACAAAGTGCCTGTTGCTGTTTCTACTGTCAGCGTATTTAGCAGCTCAATGTGTCTACTGTTACGTTCTGTACCTTTCATATTTTGTTTATATTAGGAATCTTGTTGCAACCCGCAGGACGAGAGGATGCAGTATTAAGGATGCTGAAATTTATAAATAAATAAATAAATTTGAGGATCACTAAGCCTTATTAACCAGTTGAAGTCAGTCACACAGAAAAGAAAACACTTGCTTTACTGGCTCACACACACACATGCACGTAGCAGCCATTTTGCACCATGGCGCACTTCAGTCACTCCAAGTCACACTGCGAGGTCAAGCGATGAGGAAAGTAGGGCTGGGCGATTTTCTGTTTTAAAAAAATCTGATTTTTTCCCAAAAAACTCGATTCACGATACGATTTTTTTCCCACGTGGGCTAAATGAAAATGGAAACACTAGAAACGTGGTTTCTTTCATCTTCTTTTTTAATTAAATAACATGTTAAACAAAAATACTTCTACAAATCACTGTAAATAATAAATCAGTTGTGCAAAAGGTGCAACTGCAACCTGAGACTTTGCCTACATGAGCTGTAGTAGATCGAGACATATCCACCACTGTTACAGGAAAAACAGTGCAAAAAAAATAGTGTAAAAGATAAATTTTGTTGGAAAAAAGAAAGCTTAAAATATTTTAACAACTAAAACAATATACATTAATACTCATATGAAAAACATTGCAAAAAACGTAGTAGTGCAAAAGATAAAAATAAAACTAGTAACATTTTTACTTTGTAAGGACAAAATAAAACAAAACCTTATTATCAATCAAGCTACTTCAATAAACCTGAACACGTTACCAATATTTTAGATATATGATGTTATTGTGTCTGTTATCGCTCCCCATCGTGCTCCATGTTTATCATAAGGTGCAGAGTCCTGCACGGGTTCGGGTACCCGTGGGTGAACCGCAAATTTTCACGAAACGGGTGAAAAATGTTGTGCTGTGTCGGATACGGGTTCGGTTCGGTTCATTTATAGCGGGTCATTCGAGTGCGGATTTTTTTTTTTCGTCAGAAAACGGGTCGGAGTTTAAACATGATGGGTACGGGCGGTTGCAGTATGTCAAAATCAGAACCGTGCAGGACTCTGATAAGGTGTGCCGCGAGAAAAGGTTTCAGTCAGTGTTTGTTGAACATTTCTAAGAGTTCTGCGCCCCCCCCCCCCCACGATTTTCCTAAAATATGAATCGATTTTGTCATAAAACTCGATTTTAAATCTAAATCGATTTTTTGCCCAGCTCTAGTTCAAAGCTCATTTCGAACTGTCACTTATAGAGAAGACATTCGATGTTACAGTAAATTCTGCTGCTAAATATGGTGGAAAAATCCCTTAGTGATGTCCACCAGCCTGCATCAGTTCTGCTCAAACTCCTTTTGTCGTAGCCCCCTGTCATGTCATTTTCGGTCTGTCAGATGGATAACACAACTCATTCACAGCGCTTTTGGGTTGTCATGGTGACAACTTCCTGTCCCAGTCTCTATCTGCTAGCTCTAGAAGTTGTATTACCTCATGTCAGCTTAGTGTTTTGAGTAACGTTCTAAACTGGTGTGAAATGGTCGGACCACATAGATTAATTCAGCTCTGCGTTTGCTATTTAAAAAATTCCGTCTTGTATTGCTAATGCTCAAATTCACCATTTTTAAAGATATGATTGAAGAGATCACAAAACTTCCTCTTTATAACCTACACTACAATACCAAAGAGTTTGTGCAGTGGAATGACAGATGCAGGCTGGGTTTTTTTTTTTGTTTTGTTTTAGTTTGTTTGTTTGTTTGTTTTTTTGATGCAGTCAACCATCACTCAAACGGTCTGTTAACATCCCTAATCAGTATCCTGGTTAAAATGCTTGGATGCTATGCAACAGCGCTTGCCTAATAAATTTCAATTTTCTTTTTTTTCTTTTTTTCTTTTTGGTAAGATGAACTGCTCAAATAAAAATAACTGAACTGAGTATTTATAACCTAATTTGTTTTCACTCTTCTTTCAGGGAGCCTGTCTCTCCAGATGAGGCAGAGGACTACCTGGATATCATCTCGCAGCCCATGGATTTCCAGACAATGCTGGGAAAGTTCAGCCAAGGGTCATATCGCAACAACCAAGACTTCCTAGACGACATGAAACTGGTCTTCTCCAACGCAGAAGAGTACAATCAGCAGGGCAGCACTGTACTCTCCTGCTTGGCCAAGACGGAGCAAGCGTTCACTGAGCTCCTTCAAAAGCTGCTGCCTGGCCTCAGCTACCTCCGCAGGCGCTCACGCAAACGTGCCTGCCAAGCACCTGCAACATCTGAGGAGGAAGAAGAAGAGGTGGAGGATGAGGAGGAAGAGGAGGAGGAGGAGGAAGAAGAAGAGGAGGAGGAGGAGGAGGAAGAGGAGGAAGAACCACCGAAGAAGATGCAGAATGGAAAGTCGAACAAGAAGAAAAGTAAAAACGTCAGGGCACAGAAATACGAGGAGAGCGAGAGTGAGGAGGAAGAGGAGAGGAGCGGCAAGAGGAAGAGTAAGCGGACCTCTGGAACCTCAGGCAAGAAGGATTACAAGGAGCAGGAAAGTGGTGATGAGCAGGATAGCCGCAGAACTCGGCAGCGGGGGGGGCGGGGCGATGCTGGGGGTGCGAGTAGCGATGAGGACCGGTCCAACCAGCGACATTCCAAGCGACTGAAACGCTCGTGAATCTGCGGGCGCTTTTTGTTATTTTGTCGTCTCTTTGCTTTAAAATTTCAGTCCCACGTCTGAAACCGTTCGAGCCCTTCATCGCCTCCTCTTCGTCAGCCAGTGGGACTTAATCCTCAGAAGGACTTTTTGCGTTATTGAATTTATGTTCATATTTTGAAATAAGACAAAAGAAAACTGATTTATATTTGTAACATGTTTAATATCAGTGGTGGTTTTTTTTGTTTTTTTTTTTCAAACAAGAAATTTGAAATAATGGAGAAGTCCTCGAAGCTCTTAAGACACTTTGATTAGAAGTTCAGTTCCAGGTTGACAACCTCACACAAGTGTAATTTGACTTGAAATGCTGAAAACATTGTCTTGTGGATTGGTTTGTTTATACATTGCTCTGTCACTCCAGACACCAATACATTGTGATGTATCACCTTTCACATGCACTCTAAAGTCCAGCCATCACTTTACATTACGATGGTCAAACATTGGTAAGGCCACAGTAAAATGTTTGTCATCCACCCACACCTGCCACAGTCCAGTGTGTTGTAACGACTTTTAAAGAGATGGTGTTAATGTAGCTAAAACCCCCTGTGCAGACAGAAATACTGGTTGTTATAAATGCGTATCCTCCTCCAAATTGCTCTTTCAATGTCATACCATTTTACCTTGGTCAAATGCAAGTTTATAGAGAAACACGATAGGATTTTACTAGTTAGTCTTTTTTGTTTTTAAGCCAAGTCTCACTATACAGAGTCACAAAGAACACAGCTATTTCCATTGATTCTCATGTGAAAAATGAGCATCATATCATCATTTGGTGCAGAGACGTTTTTAAAAACTTGCACCTGACTTTTCTTGGAGTCCTGTCGTCTGTGTAGAACTGACCAGCCTCTCTGCTCTGAGTGCCCTGCCACTTTAAAAGAACCGGTACCTCAATGCTCCGCCAGTTTGCACTCCTTTTTGTCTAAAGTGCATCTATTATGCCAGCAGGACCACACTTTACAGAAATTATGTGCATAAACATTTGTAAACAGTGTTTAAAACAGCAGATGTGATGTTTGTTAACAAAATGGGCATTTTGAATATTTGATATTTTTTGCACATTTTATTTGGTATTGTAAATTAAACTTTTTTGATCTTAGTCACATCCACTAAATTTGTAACCAGGGCTTTTCTGGTCAATGCAGAGAACATGTCAGGACACATTTGATTTTCTTTTGTCTCAGTAGATATGATTTAATTTGACAGCAGTGTGTTTTATCACTCCTAAAGCCTTTTGTCACTTGTTTATTGACTTAACAGGCTTAGGTGAAACCAGCTCCTCAGAGACAAATTAAAGCTCCCGCATGTCCTGGGAAAGTCACCAGGTGGTGCTCTACCCCTGCACTTTGAATACATTTTTTTTTTTTTTTTTTTTTCCCCCCTTCCCACTAATGGGTAATGTACTGACATCACTGTAAACACAGCACCTGACAGTGAGACTTAATCAGTCCTGGTGAGTCTTGGCACTTCATTTGTATTTAGTACAAAGACACACTGGGCAGGAAAACTGCTACAGCTAAATCTTTGCATCGGCACCTCTTTAAGGAACCATTTGCACCTTGTGACCATGTGCAGACGTTTCTTTTGTAGATGTGAGGCTGTATATACTGACGAGGCTGGTTTACCCTCTTCTGTTTGTACTGTACTGTGCTGTTTTCCTGTGTTTCTCTAGTGCATTTAGTCTTTTCTGTTTTCATTTGGCTCCAGATTTATTCCCCTATTATTATTATTATTTTTTTTATTTTTTTGCTTTGTTCTTAACCTGATTTAAGATGATAATTGTTTATCGTTTCAGTGAACAAGCAAAAGTGACTGCCCCTCTCTAATTGAGATCTGACTGTAAATGCTTTCTTTATTATTGAAGGAACTGCAAAAATCTTTTACACTTCCTTTTTTTATATATATATTTATAGTCTCTAAATCTGGGTTTGGTCAGGGTTGGAGGATTCACATGTAAAGAATTTCCAATAAAGGCTATGGATGAACAATGCAGTTCTCCCTGTTTATTTTATTTTGAGCTGACATCACTGCCATCTGTAAACCTGATAATAAATTGGGGTGAGAGTAGGTCGGGCTGTGACCACCGACCAATGTCTTCTTTACTTTTTAATAAAATATCAATCATGCTTTGCTCTGGTCTTGAATCTTTCTCTGAACATGGAATTCAGGTCTAATAATACACAGGGGAAATTCACACATGAATAATAGATGCATGAAACTTGTCCCCTCTGATGGTTGTACATTGAATTATGTTACATTCAGATCATTAGACTCATGCATTTATGTAAAAGCAGGCATTCACTGTTATAGCTGGTTCAGATGAATCTTATTTTGGGCTGATTAATATTATAATGTAACTGATTATTTTCATTGTACATTAATTAGATGTTTCTCCGCTCGTATTAATCAGTTTGGTCTATGAATATTCAGAAAAATGGTGAGGGATGTTAACAAAAAAGAACCCAAGAGATCCAGGTTAATTTTACCAATTCCTTCAGGAAATGCTTTTGTCCTTGAGTGAATCAGTGAATAATTTACACAACAGTCAGTCTGTCTTCAGTCCTGTGGCAGACTTGTCTAAACATCAAAATGATTCAAATACATACTAATAATTAAAACATTTAATGGAAAATCTGCCAATTCTATTTTTAGAGAAACTAGTATGAGGGTCCAAAACAATGACATCATTAGAAATAAATGAATAAATACTTGAAAAAAAAAAAAGTTTGTATTGCCTGGAAACTGAGTTGAGATTATATAAAAAAACTAGTCCTGGGTAGCAGAGTACAGACACTTTTTCATAATGGAAATGCAAAAAGGTTGAGCCAAGTTCGTACCAGTGGAAAGGCAGCAGAGTAGAGTAGTAGATGATTTCTGTCTGGTCAGCCAAGTCAACCAATCCTGCTTCAGATTGGACTAAGGACCGCCCCCTTCATTTACATATATATATATACTTTTCCACTGACAGTATGGGCACAGAAATAAGTAAATAAATAAATGTGCAAATAGAGAAATACTTTAATAAATAAATAAACTAGAAAAGCACTCGCAAAGTGCAGACTCCGCCAAGGCAGACCAGTCTCCATACCTCTACTAATCACTTCCAAAATGTTATCATTTGTTCCTCGTACCAGAAAATGTCAGCCACATCCATTAAGAACTTTTGGAGTTATCTTGCTAATAGACAAACAAACAAACAGACAGATAAACATACAATAATGAAGTTCTTGGTGTCACAAGTGTTCTGTCTCGTCCCATTTGTAGAGTCCCAGGATTCACTGAAAAAAATATGTATTCTGTAATCTATTGTATCAAGAGCAATTAAGGTATTAAGTCGTTAAATTGAATTATTTACCGATAACTAGAGGTGTAAAGTAACTAAGTAAAAGTACTTCATTACCGTACTTAAGTAGATTTTTTTAGGTATCTGTACTTTACTTTATTTTTGTGGCAACTTTTTACTTTTACTTCCTACATTTTTGTACAAATATCTGTACTTTATACTCTTTAAATTCTCAGAATAGACTTGTTACTTTTACAAACTAAACAGATGTGACAGTACAAAAAATAAGTCGCTTCAGAGAGAACAGTAGTGGACGAAAGAAACTGTGACTTTATATATTATAGTTTTATGACTATTATCTCACAATTTAGACTTTTTATCTCACAATTTAGACTTTTTATCTCATAATTTAGACTTTTTCTCTTAAAATTCTGCATTTTTATCTCACATTCATAACTTTTTTTTTCAAATCTCATGACTTTTTATCTCAATTGTAACTTTTCTTTCCCCAATTTTCCTAAATTTCCTGCCCATATCCACATAACTGAGTAACTGTGACTCGATCAAACACATTATCTACACAGTAACTCACTTTTAAAGGCTTTATTTTAGATACTTTTGAAACTTGTCTGATTTTATTTTCTGAAGTATTATTGCATTCATGACAAAAAAGCAGTTTTACTTTTGTACTTTATTACAATCGAGAAGTTCTATTTTTTTACACTTTTACTTAAGTAGAACAGTTGAATCAGTACTTCTACTTTTACCAGAGTATTTTTTCACACAAGTAGCTGTACTTCTACTTAAGTACAGAATGTGAGTACTTTAAACACCTCTGTTTATAACTGAACTCAAGGTCTTACTTTTACTTTAAACTCTGTTTCTGTCCCTTTAAACCATAAAGACCCAAACCAACCACTGGTTCATCTACCAATATATGATGTTTAATCATTTCTGATCCATTAATCCTAACAATCAATGTAAATAATTTGTGTAAAATACAGTTTTTCATCTTTTCATGGTCATCACATATGAACCATTTGGAATATTCAGAAGCTCCTTAGTTACCCTGTCATCTTCTACAACACTGACTCACCAGTCCCTGGAGTAAATGACAGTGAATAGAGACACTTGATTTAGTTAATTATTGTTATTATAACAATTATTTTTAATCTGAGCTTCTATTAACATCTACATGATCAGTAAATTAAACATGGGGGGGGGGGGGTTTATTGAAGAAACACAATATACACAGGACAATATTATAATAAATGGTGATAAGTCAATTAACTAAGGTTAAATACAGAGAACAATTCATTAGGGAGCTGCTGCAAATGTAACACTGGGTTTTTATGGGTTCATTTAAGTATATCCTGTTTCTTTTTGCGGAACTAATGACAGTTTTCCATTTTGTGGTCAAGTTCAATGTAATCCAAACTAACCAAACAACCGTGGAGGAAGAAACACTATATTTGCCTCAGAGCAGGGTAAAAATACTGAAGTGAAATACAGGCACTTTGCAGCCATGTGAGTAAAAGTACTGCATTATATTTTAGTACTATCTCTACTGTTTTATTTTCGTGCACCAGTATTATGGAACAGACTTCCTCAGGACTTTCGACAGGCATGTTCTGTTTAAGACCCACTTGTTTTAGTATCATATTTGTAACTTAATGTATCTTATTTTGTTTTTAATTCTGTTTTATTTTGTTTTAAATTGTTTGCACTTTGGCTGAAAGTGTAAATAAATACATATATTTATTATTATCACCTTTATTATAATTAATCTCTCCCAAAATTGGTTGGGAGAGATTATTGTGTGTATTCACAGATACATATCATGCTATAACTCAATGAATATGAAATTACATTAAATTACATGGACATATACATATAGCTAATGCGCATCAGATGCAATAATCCATTTGAGTAAAGGTCAAAGGTCAAGGTCACAATTAACTAAAAGGTCAAAATCACATTATCAGTTATAACTCAAGAACGGAGGGTCACAGAACTTTCAGATTGGTACCAAACTATGCAGAATGAAGATGTCTCATAATTGGCGTTATCACCTACAACCAATAGTTTTTGAGATCTCTGGAGGTCAAAGGTGACATGTGGCAAAATGACTTTCTGTAACACTGTTTATGTTAGTTAAGCATATATATATCACGCTATAACTTAATCAATACTGGATATATGATCATAATATTACACGCACTGATGCATATATACTGTACATATAATGAAATTATCAATATTGTAAAAGGTCAAAGGTCAAGGTCACATTTAGCAGAAAGGTCAAAATCCTATTATTGGCTGTAATTCAAAAACGGGTTGTTATAGAAACTTGAGACTGGCACAAAATAGGGGCGAGATTAGGCATTTTCTGAATACTTATTATTCGTAGAACTAGTAGTAGTAGTAGTAGTAGTAGTAGTGGTAGTAGTAGTAGTGGTAGTAGTAGTAGTAGTAGCGGTAGTAGTGGTAGTATTAGTATTATTACCCTGCCAACCTAAAATGGAGAGAGGTATTGTTTTTTTTATTTATTTTTTTCTTTTGTCTGTCTGTTTGTCCACAACTTTATCTAAAAAACTACTGGGCCAATTTACATTTTGGTGAATGTAGGTCAAAGGTCACAGTCACCAAAAACGTGTTTTCGCAATAAGAGATATAGAAATTAAGGTAAATGTTTACGAGGGGGTGGGGTTTGTTGTGGCTGGCACCACTCTTTACTACTTTGAGAAGACTTACTGTTTCCTGGTGACATGCACTAATAATCTATTGGTCTATTTTAATAAAGTAACAGACTGAGTTTACTCAAAACAAGTTTGACCATTAAAAACCTGAGGATACAACCAACATTAGATATTTATGATGGCCATTACTGTGTCTAGACTGTGACTGAATACACGTTTTAATGTTGCAATTATGCACTTGAAACCATGACTTTGGAAAACTGGTCTTGTCTGAGCCAGTTTTCACAAGAACGAGTGCGTACAGCTGGAAAAGTTCCTGTGCGGCCAGAATGAAGTTTCTGTCAACAATGTATGGAACAGAGGACAGCGCAAGGAGGACAGCAACATCTTATGAAATATCTAGTGAGGCGCTGACAGCCTTTGAGCAGTCTGTAATTTGGAAACAGGTGTGGAGGCTAAGACGGATCAGAGGAAAGGTCAGAGATGTTAAAAGTCAGTGGAAACGTAGCACTTGATTAGTGACACTTCAAGCATGGTGGCAGCTGCATTCAGATACCATAAAACCTCAAATGATGCTTCACTTTACCTGCTTTAAATTTTATAAGATCTGCTTTACACCATAACTTCTATATCTGGTCTATAGCGTCAGTTTTTATCACCCTTAAAGGAGAAGATGTTCGTCGGTTGTGATGTTGACCCAAAAGAAAAAGAAGGTGATGGCAGATTGAGGGCATTATGAGTTACAAGCCCTGAGGTGTTGGAAGGAAATCGCAGCTTTTTATCTGATTTCTTGTTATTCCAGTTAGAAGCATGAAATTTGCTTACTGAATTTTCTGTGACAGCCAGATTTGAGTGCTGTTTTGAAAAATCATACCAAAACCAATGACTATCTAATGTAGTGAAGTGAGTTTGATTTAAATGAACTTGCACTGAACTCTTAAGTAGCAGAAGGTGAAGATCACTTCACCCTCGGGAGTCCGTCTCAGTCTCTCTACTTAGTCTTAGCATTAGAGGATTTGTTTTAACTTAAAAAAAAAAAAAAAAAATACAATCCAGTCATAAAACATTAACTTTTAGAGGTTTTACATCAGGGTCTTTCCAGTGGAGTGAAGGATTGTTCATTCCTTACTGTACATCCTACGCAGTCAAATACAGTGGAGACATGCATTCATCTCCACACTCCCCTTTTAAATCATGCACAGTCAGCAGCTGTCCACACGCACAAGCTGCTTCCTGAGTCATCTGTAGGAAAACTAAAAGGTACAGGTTCAGTTTGAGACAGTGGTTATGCAGATATAACACTGCATTGACGGACAAACTTATGAGCAAAGCAGGATTTGGCACCTGAGAGCAGTTCTATGTCAGATGGAAATGAACCCATAAAGACCCAAACAGCCACCAGTGGCACAAAGCACCTCCAGAAATAAACTGTTTAATAACTGTTAATCCATTAATCCTATCAAGCTTATCAATAATTGTTGTAAAATACAGTTTCCTCTTTTCATGGTCATCAGATCTGACCCAATGGGACAATGTGACCCTTTTGGATGATCCCTAGTTACCCTGGGAACACCATCATCCTCTACAAAAGTCATCTGTTACCATCAATGATGTTCGATTCATGTTTTATTTGCAATATTTTGGATGAAAAAGTCACTTTTTTGTGTTTTGTCCCCTATTTTGATATAATCAACTTCAAATTTACAATTTACTTTGAGTTTCATGAACATCAACAAGATCTGGGAATTAAATGCAGAGCATTAAATGGTTGAATAAAGATGATAAATCAGTAAAGAAAGGTAGATATTTGTACTAAGATATTTACCTGTAAATCAATTGCTTGTTGTTATTAGACTGTAATTGGCCGAATAAGAATAAGAATAAGAATAAGAATAAGAATAAGAATAAGAATAAGAATAAGAATAAGAATAAGAATAAGAATAAGAATAAGAATAAGAATAAGAATAAGAATAAGAATAAGAATAAGAATAAGAAGAATAAGAAGAATAATATAACAAAAAGAATACAAAACAATATAAAATACAATAAATAAGGAGGAATATGACAGGACTTTAGCAAGATAAAAACAATATATAAATAAATAAGGAGGGGGGACCGTGTGAAGCAGTTAGAGAGGGTATGTAAGTCTGAAGAGATGTGAAATCTACTGAAACCAAACTACATTTTCATTTATTCCTTTTTTTAAAAATTCTTATTTATTTATTTATTTGGGTGTATTTTTTCCATGTTATTTGATATTTTGTGAATATTGTGAACATCTGTTGATGTTGTTGTTTATTTTTTCTGTATTTTGTTTATTTAATTTATTATTTTTCTTCAATTGTATTCTGTTAGTGTCTTACTTTGTTTATGTTTCATATTATTTTGTTAGTTTATTATTCATTTTTGTTCATTTTACTGATCATTTTGGCTGTATTTGTTCATTTATTTGCCGTGGATCACATCAGCGCTAAACCTATTGTTTTATCTTATTCTATTTTTTACTGTGGAATTGCTTAAGTCTCAGGAGTTGAAGGGTTAATGTGAAATTGAAAGGATAATGTACTGTTGAGGGTGACACCCAGACTCTTCACCTGAGGGGAGGGGGAGACGAAGGAGCTGTCAATGGAAAGAGAAAAGGAGTCAACTTTGGAGATGGTGGATTTGGTGCCTATGAGTAAAATGTCAGTTTTATTGCTGTTTAATTTAATAGTGTAATAGATAGACTCTTTATTGTCATCATATTAACACAAGGTATCAACATGACAAAATTCAACATGATCTTTGGATCAGTGTGAACAAGTTTAACAGAGAAGAAATACTAAATCCAATACAGAGCCAGCTAATAATAATTAAGTCATTGACTGCCAATGACATATATATATATGTGTGTGTGTGTCTTTTTGAAAAGTAACATTGACCGCCAAAGACAAAGGTGTACTGGATTTTTATATATAAATCATTAGATAGAAATTAAAAATTATGACATAAAAAGTACAAAAGTATAAGATGAAAAGTAAAAAATTATGGCATTAAAAGGACAAATTATGAGATAAAAAGTAAAAATTATGACATAAAAAGTACAAATTATGACATAAAAAGTACAAATTATGACATAAAAAGTACAAATTATGAGATAAAAAGTAAAAATTATGACATAAAAAGTCCAAATTATGACATAAAAAGTAAAAATTATGACATAAAAAGTACAAATTATGAGATAAAAAGTAAAAATTATGACATAAAAAGTACAAATTATGAGATAAAAAGTCCAAATTATGAGATAAAAGCTTAAAATTAGGTTATAAAAAAACCTATTCTGAACATAGCTGGAAGTCAATGAGTTAAAAGCAATGACAACTAAGCTAAACACAATTAAAAATAACTAAGACAATGAAAGTATCTGAAACTGAATAAAAGTGTCTGGACATAAAACCACACACTGAGCAACACTTGACAATATAAAGACACATCATAAACAGGCGCTTAATACCATTCACTAGTGTTCAATATGAAATAACAACCAGAGAATTCAGCTCCATGGTTACTACTGTTACTAATTCATATGAGTCAGCAGTGTTGCACTAAATTGTTGGAGCATAGCCTTAAGTCCCCCTGAAATAAAATGTTTGTTCACTGTAATCATTGACTCTGTGCAAAGTTTGACAGGTTCATCTCTGAGCCTGTTGTGTTCTGATACAGTAAGTGTGATGTAGAAAGTTAAAGACATCAATTATTGATGCACTGTAAACTCAAATAAGTTAGTATTACTCCAAAAATGTAAGTCAATCCATTGCCTCAATTATTTGAAGTTGATGAAACTTAAAAAATTACAAGCTTCCAGAACTTAAAATGTAGATGCTTATTAAAGTATATTTAAATTAAAACATTTCTTATTAATTTAATATTCTAAGGTTGTGTCAGTTCGACTGGGAGACAAAGTCAGGGTTTAGTGTCTTTGTCCAAGGACCTCTGACCCTTCAGTCATTGGACGACCCGCTCTACCATCTGAACCACAGTCGCCCCTGAATAAAATGACTGTGTTTTATGATTGTCATTTTTTTGGTGTGATAGATATTGGTGGTTATTTAGAGTGCTCTGAAATTGTATTTCAACATCTACTACATCAGTTAAGTTTATTTTTTTCAATCATCCTTATTTGAAACAGTAGAAATAACAGAACAATATCATTCTCAGCTTTTAATGACTTAATTCCGGTTTTCATTTATGTTCACTTATATCCACAATAGTTCACCTTAATAAAAAAAAAAAATTAGTTGGAAGTACTTAAAAAGAAGAACATGTTACAGCAGCTTAATACATTTGAGTTAATAGAACTATTTCTGAAACTTTGAGTATTAGTATATAAATAATAATAATAAATAAATTATATATTTTTAATTATTCTGAACATAAGACTTTACAGTGTGTCTTTAGCTTTTACAATTATGTGTATATTTAGAGATTCCAGATATTCCAGTGACAGAGAAGATGATATTTTCTCACTTGTCACCAATGTCATTGGACAGGACTAAATGTCTGAAACTTTTAAAAATTTTGTCAAAAATCGTTGTCATGGGAATTTAACTATCTCCTCCTTGGCTGTTGGGCCAAATCAGCTCAAAATCAGTGAACACGATCTAGACAAGGGGAACATCAAAACGTATCAAATTTTTTTTGGAAAAGTGGCATTGTTTTTGTGCTACGCTGTCGCAACTTTTGGGAAAATTTTTGGGAAAAATTACCACTATATAAATTGCTCCAGCTCAGACATATGAACATCGATTTGGGTGAAATTTGACACAGACGTCTATCTCTGAGGTCAAAATCCATTTAGCTAATGACATTCTGATTTTGTACTATAGCGCCCCCTAGAAATGTACTTTTATTAAAATGGCTGAAGTTCGCACATACAAACACCGATTTGGCTGAAATTTCACTCCAATGTCTTTCTACCAGGTCTACATCTGTTTGTCACATGAAATTGTTATTTCGCACTATAGTTCCCCCTACAGATTCACCAAATACACTGTAAGTAAAATGACAGTAGATTGGACATACGAACACGGATTGGGCTGAAATTTGACTCAGACGTCTATCTGTCGGTCCTACACCGGTTTGTCAATAGAAATTGCGATTTTGCTCTATAGCGCCCCCTACAAAATCGCCTTTACTAAAATGGCTGTAGCATATGGACACGAATTTGGCTCAAATTTGACTCGGACGTCGCGTGGGGAGGCGGTTGTGAGGGATGACGAAGGCTGTTGAGACTGCTTGCAGTTTTAATTGTTGTTTATAGTTTGTTTTTGTCAGATTTTTTTGTCTAATGTATGTCTTGCTGTTACTCTGTCCATATTGTCTTGTTAACCATCACTAACAATAATAATAATAATAATAATAATAATAATAATAATAATAATAATAATAATAATAATAATAATAATAATAATAATAATAATAATAATAATAATAATAATAATAATAATAATAATAATAACTAAAAAGGTGCCATTTCTGTCTGGTTGGTCTCACTTGTCTGAGAGCACTGACCTTTATTCAACAGCTGAAATAAAATAACCTAGTTTACACAATTAATAGGTTTCAGGTCATAACTTTGTTTCGACAGGTTGAAGCAGGATCACTAGCAGGTGCTTTCGCTCTATAACAAGCAAACAGTGGCCATGCATAGACTAATCTTTGAACCCTGTGTAAACTGACAGCAGCAGTGTTATGACCAAGTTATCCACACACACTGTGTGTATGTTCGGCAGCAGAGTGGAGTAACCCACCCAGCAAATATTTACCCCAGCTCCAAGTCAGTGCAGAGGGCATCTGGCAAGAAATAGACAAGTGTGTTTCACACTCTCATTCCATTAGACGCGATGTACTGCAGCCTGACACATGAAACCCTCTTCACTGTCATCTTACCAACTACTTGTCTATTATGAGTTATAAGATTTCCAAATACTGGCCATGATACTGATAGAAATGTTACTTTTTTGTGATGTCAGCTTCATACTTTACACTCCTATTATGTCAGCTCGTTTTCTTTTTCTTAGTTTCTATAATCATATATAGCTGTCACCATCATCTTCATTGTTTGATCTATTCAGACAGGCATTAAATTAAAGGAAAACCTCAAAGTAAATGAAGAGTGAAAGTCCATACAATGCTACAAGTCATATACTACAGCATTTGCAGTCAACACAATATTTTGCTCAGGAACAAGGTATCATCATCGTTATGAAACTAGAATACTCAGAAAATGTTTGAGATCAAAAGCCCAGATTCTACTATGTCAAGGCATGTTGAAGCCATTCATGAGGCATGTAGTCTTTTCTTTAGCTTGTCACCCAACTTAATCTTGAATACCTATAAGGATATCAAATCTTTACACACTTTCATAACTTATTCTGCATCTTCAGTCGATGCGGAGGTTAGACTAAGACCTACTTGCGTTTTTGACACCTGTCCCATTGGTGCCATCACATGAAATGACACAGTGAGTCATGCTGCTCCGCTGAAGTCTGTGTTATGGTGCATGAAGGGAATTTTGAGCTGTAAGCGTAAACTCAATTTGTGTCATATCATGGCATACTTCACAATGAGCTCAGTCAGTAATCTATCAAGCTGGCAGCTGCATGAACACACACACACACACACACACACACACACTCATACATAGAGACAACCGGGACAAGTGGAGGAGAGAGGGGTTAGGTGGGGGGAGGGAGGGAGGGAGCGAGTGGGAATCCTGACAGTCTGCCAGAACACAGAGAAGTGAAGTAACATAATCATTCACAGAGCATAAAAGTGCCCTGAAAATTGAGTCCCAAAACCAACGCATATGACCGCAGCAGCGACATGCCCTAAATTTTTTCTCTCCCTTCTGTTTTAAGTACAACTACAAATGATTATTAATGCATTATTCACAAAACAGTGCCTTCTCCCCCACTTTTTTCTCCACTGATGTGTGTCCTCTTCCTTTGATGATATAACCAAAGTAAGAGGGGAGAAAAGTGAGGGAGTGCTGAAACGGAGGAGTTCAGAGGATGGCTTTTCTCATGGGAAGACAGAGCTTTCATCCCAAAGGGGATCCTGCATGCATCTAAAACAGTCTGAATGTTCCTGTAGACCAGGCTCCAAACAGCACCATTTACATATCACTCATAGATCCTCTCTGCCATGACTGCAAACACCAAACACAGCAAGTGCTAAGATGCACATTTGGCCTGTTTATGGTGCCTATATGGTCCCTTATATTCTCTTCCCTGGCTTCTCATCAGACAGGTCAATGGAAGCTATTCCATTATGTGCTGCTTCCTTCCACATCGACATTTTAAATTAAGATGTACATGAAGTCACAATTGGAAGGAATGTTAAGGGCAATCTGAGAGAGAATAACCTTAGAATCACCCAAGGGATTTCTTTGAACTGTGGGATCCTGATATGGCAGCGGCAACAATTGGATGAATGCGCTTTAGGGAAGATGAAAGGGAGTCAAAGTTGTAGACGTAATAAGAGGGCTGAGGTCTTTCATGATTCATACAGAGGATTCATCTTACTGTTCAGTCAAGCCAGTGATCCAAAAATGTTCAATAGGCTTATATATGTGTGTGTATATATATATATGTATATATATATATATATATATATATATATATATATATATATATATATATATATATATATATATATATATATATATATATATATATATATATATATATCACTGAATTCTTTGTAAAACTTAGCAGGGGCTGATAAAAAGCCAATTAACTTCCTCCCACTGTTTTGAGTACGCACATGGACAGATTTCTTTTTTTAATAACCTCGAATCATGATGAGTGGATACAATGCTTCTCTCACAACTTCCACCTGACACAGAACTGCCCTTCATTCAGTTTTACCCTCTGTCTCTCAACTCCTCTCATCTTTGAAGTACCCAGAGAAAGTGGACTTCAGCCTTAAAAATGAAAAAGTTGCCTCACGTTTGATTATGGATACAGAGCTAGTGAAGATCTGAGAATCTTGCTTTTCAAGTCCAAGGTTTTATTTAATGGCAGAAATGAAATGAATACAAAACAACAGCCAGTCACAACAGAAAAACATAACTTTTTAAAAAAAAAAGAAAGCTAATTACTTTTCTTTCGTTGAGTATATTGTTGTCTTTTCTCCACAGATAAAATACATGGTGGCCTTGCTGTTGTCACTTTGTCTCATGTTTCCGTCATGTGTGCTTATTCCCAGTGAGAGCATGTTAGCAATAAATAGATTAAAGTGTGTTGGCCCAATAACTAACCCTGCATTGCTCCACCATGCTCGGGTGATTCACTTTAAAAAAAAAAAAAAAAAAAAAGGCTGCAGCTGTTCAGGCTGACTTATGTAAAGGTTTTTGGTTTAATAGGATGAAACTGGGGGTGTATGTGCACATGAATGTGTATGTGTGTATGTGCCAGAGGAACACCATGCCAGAGACAACATATTGTAAATGAGCAAGGTTACATGAATATAGGCATAAATGTAAATGTGTGCATGTTTGAACCTGTGAGCAGGCCTTGTGTATGTGTGTCAAGGTGTGCACGTGTACTACAGTGTGCATGTGGTTTAATAGGAAGCAGTCACAGTGCTGCTGACGGCTCCATAAAGGAGCCTTTGAATGACTTGGCTCTGGTAAATTCATAGCAGATGTGAGCGAAAGAATATCCACCCAGGTTGAGTGGCCCTTCACTGCAAAGGCGACAGGAGTCCAATCCAGGGGAGGCAGACGGACGGCAGACAGGAGCCAGGAGACACACACACACGCACACACACACACACACACATGCATTGGGTGAGTTCCAATCAGGAGGAGGCAGCTCTGCACAGCACTAAAGCAGCAGACAGGACGTTTTCTTTGAGCGACTTTGGCTTTTAAAGTGAAAATAATTCTCCCTTTTATTCCAAGTTCAAAACTTTTGACTTCTGTGTGTTGCTCTGTGGGTAGGTTTTCCACTCAAGTGTACAGGTTCAGGCCAGGTGTATATAAGCTTCAGGGATGGCCTTCACACACTGGATCAAGTCCTCTGGATCAGGATCCCTCAGGACCCAGGGAGTCTGGAGCACTCTGAGGCCCAGCTTTATGCCACCTTTCCTGGCTCTGACTGACGCCAGAGCAGTAGTGGAGGGAGACTGGCGCCTCTCGCACACAGAGCACGGCTAAGTAACACATGATAAGCCACATTTGAACAAACACACTCAGGTGGGATAAGACTCATTAAACCCTCCAGGACATCTGTGCTGCGATTCGAGGCATCAAATGAAGAGGAAAAAAAACACACACACCAGGTTATATGTGTGAGGACACTGAGTCAGTAGTTGTTAAATCTTTTGGTGGTTTAATGTATTCCCAAGACCAAATTAGATAAGATAACCGGCTACACTGCAAAAATGTAAATCTTACCAACTTTATTTTTGGCATTTCTTGCCAAAATGAGATATAATCAGTTATACTCACTTATCTTTTAGACAATAGAAGTTAAAAATCTTACTTCAAGAAATCTTTCCAAGATTCTTTTCACTTGTTCCACTGGCAGATTTGTTTTTGCTTGAATTAAAATAAAAACAAGTGGTGGCAGACACACCCTGCCCCCTCACAGGCATTTTACCTGATTTGCCCTATCTCTTATCTTTACAAAAACACATTTTTTAAAAAAAAAATCTAGATTGACTAAAATTGAATGGGCTCTGTTCTGGACCACCTTGCACTTTTCCTGAAAATTTCATTGAAATTATTCCAGTAATTTTTATGGAAAGTCACTGACAAACCTGGAACCAACAGGTATTCAGAGAGTGCTTAATCTCACCCCTATTTTGTGCCAATCTCAAGTTTCTACGACAACCTGTTCTTGAATTAGAGCTAGTAATGTGATTTTGACCTTTCTGCTCAATGCAACATTGACCTTTGCCCTTTTGCAATATTGATAATTTTGTTATATGTATCAGTGCGTGTAATATTATGATAATATATCCAGTATTGATTAAGTTATAGCTTGATATGTCTATGGTTGACACACGCACAAACAGTGTTACAGAAGTTAATTTTGTGACATGTCACCTTTGACCTCCAGATATCTCAAAAACTATTGGTCGTAGGTGATAACACCAATTATGAGAATTGTAGAAATCTTCATTCTGCATTGTTTGGTACCAATCTGAAAGTTCTATGACCCTCAGTTATTGAGTTTACTCAAATGGATCGTTGCTTCTGATGTGCATTAGCTATATGTATATGCTCATGTAGTTTCATGGTGATATCTCAAGTATTCATTGAGTTATAGCATGATATGTCTCTGCGAACACACAGACACACACACACAAGGTGATCTCTCCCAACCAATGTTGGGGAGAGATTGGGGAGAGCAGCAGTCTCATTATATGCCACCTTGAGTCTGTGCATACTTGCTTTGCTTTTGTTGTAAGCAGAATTTTCCTTTCTTGACTCTGGTTGTTCATGCAAAATGAAGTGTGATTAATATAGATTTAAAATGATATTTAATTTTCTTTAATTATCTATAATTTTTTATATCTATATCTATTATAATAATTAAGTGTGATGAGATATTTTGACCAGAAATGTGTAAATTGAGTTCAGTTCATCTCAAATATGCTACCATACAATCCTACTTTACTGCCTAGAAGTAAAACACATTTCAAGAAAACATTTAAACTTATACATTAAAACAAAAGATGATTTCATTCACATTTTTGAAAAGGAGTAAGAAGAAGTGTAAATTCAGTCCATATAGACTTTTTTTTTTTTTAAAGTCATTTCATAGAAAAAATCTTGTTGGATGTTCTGACCCTCATTCCCACCATGAATAACATAAATTACCTCAAATCACTAAATAAACATTTAAAATCAATAGTTTTCTCTGATGGTGCAGTTCATGTGGCCTTTTCTGTTGCCCACATGCGAGGGCATGGTACAGCACCTGGGACTGGGGTTTGATTCTCTCCGGCCGGGATCAGGTCAAACTGGGCGCATGAGACCTGTTTTCTTACGGGCCACGTTTGAAGGGGGGGTACCGGGGGTGGAGCCCATGGGAGCCAGGTTGGGGCGGTTCACATAAAATGATTCAGCTGTGTGGGTCAAACACACACATGCTTTTATTTCATCCACCCATTTAAAAGTTATGGGCCAGACAAAATTCGGCCATATTGAAAGTTTTGACCTCCAAGATCTAATCCGTTCATGTACCTATCCTAGAGCATTAGCACACCAAATTTGGGACAAATCTGTCTAGCTGCACACAAAACCATTATATCTCCAATGCTCCACGTTTCTGGGATGTAATGAAAAGGCATCACTACCTTCATAAGCCATGAGTTAAAACACAACAAATCCTGTCTCACTTGTTTTGAATAATCTAACACAATACGTTGTTGTAATCCCATGTAAATGCAAATGTAACGCTCCAAACACTGCACTGTTACGGTATATCTGAGAAATGTAAAAAAGTTTGTTGCTCTGTCAGCGAAAGCAACCCCCGCCTCTAATTAAAAGTCATCTGGAAAATTCATCACATGTGAGCAGTGAAGCTCATTGACTTTCAGTGTCCTGAGGTAATTACAAGTGATACATTGAAGGTTTAGCTTTATTACCTGTGCTGCTATAAACAAGATGTATGCACAATCAACGTTTTTTTAGTTAAAAGTGATGAGGGAATCCTTGTGCCAGCTCATAAATGAGGCCCCAGTTCTTGTATCCGGAGGCAATTTGTAAACACAACATGAGCACAGTCTCACTCGTAAACTGCTCTGACTGTGACCACAATGCAAAGCTGCAGCGCTGACAGGCTTACCTCCGCAAAAACATCTTTGTTCGCAAATTAATTAAGTGAAGAGGACCTCTCATAACCCTGAAAACTTCATGACAGAATGTGTGGATGTAAGACTTTGCCCCCTCAGTTTCCTGGTTCAGGGTTCAAGAGGTCCTTGTGCTTTAAGCCAGTTGACAAAGGTGATCTTGCATGGTAGAGTGCTTCTGGAAAACCAGGCTCTGGAGGGTAAGCAGATTTTTCTGTAAGCAATACACCCTCCTCTGTGTGTGGGGGCAATGGGCACTTTGTCTGTAACTCAGGCTGTTCCATCTGACTGCAACTGAAAACAAACAGCGGGAAAGGGAAATTTCACACCCTGAGTGACTCCTGAGTGGTTAAATTACTCTGGTTCTCCTGTCTGCGTGTCTTCTTTACATGTGTCTGCATTTCTTTGTCTTTTATTATTATTATTATTAGTATTATTATTATTATTTCTGTGCCATCTGTCTGTCTCTTTTGCTTGATGTGCCTTTGTCTTCTCTTTCCACGCTCAGATGAAGCTCAGGGGAAAGACAAAGCTGTGGGGGCTGGCTGGAGGGCATCACTTTCACTTTTAATTAAAACTTCACACCCAAATAAATGTAGCTGAGTATCACACCCACTCATATCGCCCTATGAAAAGAGCCCGCCGGGGCCAGATGTTTGCCTTAGCAAGGATAAATATCTAAGTGGCAGCTTTCTCTGTAAGAGAATCTGCTCCCTCTGTCGTTTTGTCGGATTAGCTGGGGTAAGGAAAACATGGGGATCGTGTTCCGTGCGTTTCCCACTCTCTTGCTGTTCAGCATAAACACCCTGAGTTCTTGGCCTCCCTCACATCCGCCTCCTCAGCTCCTACGCCACTCTCCTCCACCCGGGGGGTTCGAGCAAAGGGTTTGTTTTAGTAGCATAGCCGCGGAAGACTGTTTGGTTGTGTTGTGTGTCACACTGGGTGTTTGATTATACTTAGTGTTACACGGTGTGGGTGTGCATGAACAGAAAGGCGGGAGATGGTAATCCCTCTCTGCTTTGTCCTCAACACTCTTTGCAGGACACTTCACAGAAGGGCTGCAGAGGAATTCATGTAACCGCCACTACGAGAAAAGCTTGTAGCTGTACACACAAACAGAAATGAACCAAAAAAAACCTAGTCATGCACGAACGACTACAAAGGCAGAGCAATGTGCATTTCAGTTTCCTGCTAAAACAGCAAAAACTATGAAGCCTGAAGCCACAAATTAATCAAAGTATCTGATGCAAATCATTAGGTTTGTGCACATGAAGGCCTAATGTATTGGTCTCTTACCTATGGAGCTGAATATAGTACATCCATTTGCTCCAAAAACAATTAAAAACCCATCAGTGAGGCACACTTTTACACTGGTTGATATGTTCCATCATAATGATGAACGTAGACTTTGTGGTTTCAGTCAGACCTACATACAGTAATCCGCAGATGAAAATAGTCTGCAACAACTACACCATTTATTCCAGTTTGAGTAACATCTGTTGAAAACTACAGTGCCCAGTTGTATAAGAAATGAGTTAGTTTAAGTATGAACTGATGAGTTTGGGGCCGAGGGCCACACACAGGCCAGGGAAGTCGTAAAACTATCAAGGGTTGGCAGAACACACTCTTAGTCTTTCCATGCGATTTGTTAGCAATTACAAAACCTAAAGTATTATTCTTTAAATGTGTGTTTAATCTGACAAATCATTAGCGATGATGAAACATGTGAAGATGTTAGTGAGGGGATATTTTTGAGCAGAAGTGAAGAATGCACACTTCACTAATGAGTAAGTCCTGTTGGCTGTGTTGTGGAAACCAGGCTGCAGCATGGAGCACCTGGCCCAGTTGGGTTCTGGTTTGGGGCTGCATGCCGGCCCCACTAATAGGCACTTCAGCCCCCCCACATCCGTCTAGTACCATGTTCCACCTAATGAGGCTCTATCCTGGGCTGTAAACAAGCCCAGATGCAACCCCAAAACACACACAGGAAATGTCTCATGACCATAACAACACAACGATCCTGCCAGCTCATGCATGATGGGGTGTGAACAGGAAGGCTGATCCTTGCAGGTTTTCTCCCTCTTGGCTCCACAGCAGTTATTATCCTGAGGGCAGCATGTGGTGCTGCTGCTTTAGCTTTTGCTCTGCATGCCAAATCCACACCGGCCGCCAAGATCATCACAGACCGCTGCCTTGCTCCTTTTCCACAGCCTACAGTTACAGTATGTACACAAACCACAGTTTATTCAGCACTGTGTTGGACCTGGCATGTCAGCTTTGACACGCCACAATAGGAACAATGTCTGCTTCCACACAAAGAGTATCTCTCATGCAACAGGGTTTTTATTTTAGTTCTAGGGGGGCTGAGACCTTAACAAAAGGTCCAGTGTTAGAGTGAGTGTGGCCCCAGATGGTTCCCTTTACTACATAGACTGGCTAATGTACAGTGATCAGCCTGAGTCAACAGTGCTGGCCGGAAAAAGAGCTTAATTGATGATAGGAAATTTTTGGGCCAAATGTGTTTGAACTGCCCCGAACTGTCCCATTGAATTTTCTGACTCATTTTGTCTGCAAAATACAAATACGCCTGGACAAATTCAGCAGCTTGTTACATAAGGAGCAAAAAGCACAAACGTGAGTTCATTTACTCATTCATATACAGGAAGAGAAGAATAACAGGGCTGATACGATGACCGTACCCCTCCCCAAACTCCACACATACACACTTGCGTGCCCCCGTACACGGCGTCCCCTTAATTTGCTCGTTACAACCCTCCAAACAAACCTTTCAGCTAGTGCACAAAGGACTTTTATACCTCTGGATGGTCTGGGGGAATAAAATCAGCCTCTGTTCAGCAACTTCTAAAAGCAGACTAAGAAGTACTAAGATCCGTTATTTTAAAAGAAATAGAAATACTAAAGGGTAGAAATTCTCTTTTACATGTGAAAGTAAAAGGATGTAAGTGATGCAACAAGACAAACCCTGTGTAGATTACGTAGTAACATAATGCTGCATAATTTGTTTTTGAATGCAAAAAAGGAACAATAAATTTCAAATAATCATATTAGACTAGAAAGTGCAATGTTTCCCCCAGAATATGGAATAGAAGCATCAAGGAGCATAACGTTCACATACACAAACATGATTAAACTACTTAAATTAACTATCACATACTGGTAATATTCTACATTTCCATCTATTCATATTTTGTTCATTTTATAATTGTTTTATTATTCTTTGTTAAAATTATAAAAAAAATTCTATTGTATTTTCTTATCTTATTTTTCTTTTTTGTAATTTTAGATTTGCTCAACTCTTACTTTTGCATTACTGGTGTTTTGTCAATATTGTTGCACCGATTTAAATATATAGCACTCTTAATTTCATTGTACGCACAATGACAATAACAGCTATTCTATGTTTCATTATAGTAGTATAAATAGAAAACAAAAAGAGAGGGAGACTTTGACAAAGATAGTGTCTCATTTGTTTAAAAAAGCACTATTGTGAGTTTTATATGCGACCATTCGAAACTCCTGCAAATGAAACAATTTATCATTATATTTTCAATAGAAATCTGGTGTTTTTTTTTATTTCACCCATTGTGGCAGTTCCCACATGTATTTTTCTCATATTTTAAGCTGTCTTCAGTGATTTCTTACCATTTATTCTAATATTGTTCTCTGTAATTAGCCCCCCCCCCTCAAGTCAAAATCTGATATCGTACTGCATTTAAGTCAGTAATCATGTATATGTTCATAAAAAACTAACATTTTAGTTGTGGGTTATTAAATCAAAAACAGAGAAAAGTGCAGAAAAACGTCAATGATTTATTTTTTAAACAGATAAAAAAAACAAAAACAAAATAAACAGTTCATGAGGTCAGGGGGTTACAAAGATCCCATTGCTTAGACGATCAACGCAATTTTTACACTTAATGGTTTACAAATTTGTCTCATGGGTTATTTATACAGGACATTTTCCACAAAGTTCTTCACACACTTTTTTTCTGATTTGGTATTGTGTAGGTCATGGCAAAAATATCATTAACTGAACATAAAGCCAGTGTTATTAATCCAACTCCATGGGTTTTATTGATGAACCAATGTTGTAGAAGATGACAGTGTTTCCACGGTAACTACAGAGCCTTTGAACATCCAGATACTGTAGATCATATCTAATAACCATGAAAAAATAATGAACAACATTTTACATCAATTATTTACATGCATTGATAGGACTAATGAATCAACAGGTATTCCACTTTTTAGATCAGTTGATCATCCACAGCTGTTTGGGTCTTTACGGGTAAATTAACTGATCATGTAGATGTTTATCAAAGCTCAGAGTAAATTCAAAGCTCATGTCAGAACAGAGAAAACTGCAGAAATGCACCTTTTTTCAGCAAAACATATCATTACTGAACAAAAAAAGAAGTGTCTCCATCCACTGTCATTCATGAGTTTTACTATTGAACTAATTTGTAAAAGATAATGGTGTTTCCATATTCATTATGGAGCCTCTGAACTTCCAAAAGGACCATATCTGATGAGTATGAAAAACTGAGAAATGGCATTTGAACTGAATTATTTCCATGTATTGATAGGATCAGTGGTTCAAAAGTTATTACAAATCTTAGATCAGTATATTTTTTAGCTGCCAGTGGTTGTTTTGCAGCGGTCTTGGAGGTTAACTAAGTTCAACCATAGACACAACTAAACGCTAGCTCTAACAAAGGCCTTTCATGGTTTCATTTTTCACTGCAGTAAAGGCTGAAGTGACAGGTATTCAGTCGCTTGGCATCTCTTCACTGCAACATTTTACACAACAACACAATTACTGACTTCCTCTGTCTCGCCCCAAAAGTTGAGTGATTAAAACCAGGCATGTACGAGTGATCGGTGGCACCATTTGAATGTTGCAGTGTCGAGTTTGCAGAGCACACATCATCTGGAAACTTCATGAATCAAGACAGTCAATATGAAACACAACCCAGTCAAAGAAAAAAGGAAGACAAGAACAAACTTCAAAACTCCAAATCAAAGAGTGTGAAATGCAAGGGAGAATAGCAGATCCGTACCAAGCTTGAGGCCGGGGCGGGAGGGGGAGATCAGTGCGTGGGGGGGGGTGTGTGGGGGTGCCTCTTCTCTCAGAACACAGAGCCGAGGGGTGAGTCTTTGATGGCGGAGCGTGACATGAGCACATTTAGGATGGGGGTGCAGCAGCAGCAGCAGTGTGACAGCAGACACACACGCCAGGCGGCTGAGTCCCGGATTTGAGCAGTTCTGATCCATTTTGTTACCTGTTGAGAGACAATTTGTGTCAGAATAATGACTTTCATCGATTCCCTCACCTTCACAGGATCATTTTGAACTTTTTTATTTCATCTGTTAGACTCAAGTGATTTTTTATTTTTTTATTTTTTAAACCCAGGCTTATGCCACACTAAGTTTTTATGCCCGGGACATAGACTTGGATCTTTAATGAAAACATTTATTGAAGTCGCTGGTTTAAATGTGTTGCAGTATGATTGGTGGATCATTCATCGTTATTCAGTGAAAGGCTCAAATAAAACCACAGGGGTTTAAGGATGTTCAGACCCAGAGAGGAGGGCCAGGGCAGTTTTCAGGGCCGAGCGTAGACTCCCACATCCTGTCCTTTTCCACTCCTTTCCTTTAGAGTGCTTCTAAAAGCAGTCCTTGCATGGGTTTGCGTTCTTTGTTGACGTTGTTTTCACATTTTTTTCATCCTTTGTAACTCCTGCTCCCTCTCTTTTTCTCCGGGGAGAGACTCTTTGGTACAAGAGATTAGAGCGGGTGCTGCCTAGCAACTGAATAAAAATGGCAGCTACAAAAGGGGCGCTCTCTCTCTCCAACGTCTGACCTACATAATCCCAAGCCTCTGATCGTGCAACATAACAACATGATGAAAGGCCTGCTGTGATTTAACCCTCAAACAAATACTTGCCATCGCTGACCTCCTCGCTCAAAGGCCGATCTCGGCTGCTGCAGAAGACCAAAGGGTGACTTCTGAAATCTTGACGGTGCCTAATTAGAAAGGAAGAAGAGGCTGTGAACACTATTGGAAATGAGATGAATGTATTTGAGGAGATGGCAGCAGAGTGGCAAAGGAGATTAACAGTGATCACAGCAATGCTGTTGGCTTCAGAGAGCGAGAGCGAACGGCGGAACCTCCCTCTGTTCACTGATTCATCTCTCCTTCAGCCACAGGCAGACGAAGCACCGGAATGAGTACAGAGGGATGAGAAAGCTTTACTTCTCTGTCTTCTGCTTATTGATCAAAGAACATGAAAATTACCAAAAAAAAAAAAGCTAAAAGCTGAGAACTTTCTTGAAACTTCCACCTCCTGTATTCTGTTCATATTATATTTCTGACCTTTATTGTGTTAGTGGAGGCAGACAGATCCCATCTGCCCTTGCTTTGACCTGTCTGCTCCCTTTTCCTTTTGTCTTTATACTAATGTGTAAATGAATGGAACTTTAAACTTTAACCTCTAAAAACTCAAGCTGCCACTGACAATCAAATCTACTGATCTATAATGTTTAATAACTTTACAGTAATAACCATTAAATTTTTCAACACACTGAAATAATTACAGTAAAGTTATGAACCATTTGATTCACCAGTAAAACCCATGGAGTTTGACAAATGACAGTGAATGGAGACACTTGGTCTACATTCAATTAATATCTTTGCTTTTCTTGAGTTTTCTCTTTTTTTCAATATAATAACCTTCAACGTCACATCTGAGTTTTATGAACATTTTCATGATCTGTGAACTAAATATAGGAAAATACACGATTTACACTGAAAAAAATGCAGAATACAGACAACAATATTACAATAAACTATGATAAATTACTTAAATATAGACAATAATATATTTGGGTACTTCCACAAAAGTAGCACTTGGTCTTGATTGGTTAAACACATGTGTATCTATATGAAACAAATGACATGATGTTTAAAATATGAGTTTAATACCAGTGACCCATCTGCTGGTAGATTACAAATACCAAACTTAATTCTTTTCAATTCGTTGTGACTTATTTTGTCTATGGACTGTTTTTAATGAATATCAAAACATCTTTCTAGGATGTTTACCTCCTGCTTAAAAAAAAAGTATCTATCCAACACAAGAGCCTTTCCTCTTTGTAATTCTTTGATATTTCTGTGCATGTGAGCAACCTTTCAGCAATGTTTGTTTTCGTCACATTTTAATTTGGGAATGGGTTTTTGATTATCCAAGTTTATATTTGGTCCCTCTCCATGAATACTTAATTAATTCTGATTTTAATTCAAAAGGATATTCCTTCTTGAGCTATTCGTGTCTTTGAGAGCTTCAGATCAAGATGAAAGGATGAAATCTGGAGATTGAAGCTGAAAAGTTACATTCTTGAGTTCAGATCAAGTACAGACTATATCTACTCTACAAAAAAACCCCTCTATGTTAACTTTAAAGTCTGTCTGTTACCGAGTCTTTACATCTTGTGTTGAAAGACAGGTGAGCTCATTCTGGTTGGGGGTGATATTCTTTGATTACAGTATTAAAAAAAATGACCTTATTTCAAAAACTAGAGGCTGCGAATGTATTTATATACATACCTGTGTACTAACTCCTGATAGATGCCAGACTTTTAATTAGATACAGTACTTTTGAGTTACATTGGACACCTTTAACAATTTGTTTGTGAGTGTTTCTGAGATTTGAAAACACCAAACAATACTCTGTACTGCACAGAGAACTTTTAATCCCTCTGTCTCCTCGCTTTCTTTTCACAGACGCGATAAATGCTGCAGAAAAATTTCAGCTGTCGTTTCTCTTGAACCACTTCAGCCACTTGACACTGTATTCTCATTTCAACAAAAATTGGCTTGCATGCCAAATTCTCAAACCAGCCTGTGCGTTTTTGTGTTTGGCGCGGTTTCATCTCAGAGGTCACCATGTAAATGTTTATGTCTGCATAATGATATGAGTCAGCATGTGCTTGTGACTGTTATGTTGCGTGTGTTTGTGTCTTGCTCAAACAGGCGAGACAGCAGCAGCGTACTCAGTGTCTGATCGGAGTCCGGTTGCGAGGAGTGGCGAGCTGTGTGAACTCTGGTGCTCTCTGACTGCCGCATTTTCATGGAAAGCATCTCTTTGGGGGCCTGCAGGTTTTCAATACACTCATTTACACATCAAAACAACACAGGAAAGGGATAGTGCTCAAGGGGGGTGAGGGACTGCAGAAGGAGGGAGGGCAGGGTAATGAAGGATGCTTTATTTTCTCTTTTTTTTCCCTCAGGGGTGGGCAGGGGTTTAAGTCTATGAGGGAGGTGCATTGATGCCATAATGATCGCCTTTAATCAGACCCATGACCAGATGGAGGGATTTCTCCTCAGCAGACAAAAACATGGTATCAGCAGCAAATGTGGGATAACGGCTGACGTGTTTTTACGGCTTTTTTACAAAAAACAAATTTCACAAATCCTGTATAAATAGGGCTGGTCAGATTCAGATTAAATTCCATAAATACACTGTGAGGTTGATGGTCAACACAATGGAATATTTCTGTAAGAAACTTGTGAGGAAAAGTGTTGGCTTTTCTAGGAGTAGTCTCACTTTTGGCCCAGACAAGCGAGCTGCTCAGTGTGACTGACTCTCTGACACTATTTAACCTCCTGAGCCAGCGGAGAAGAAAAACAGCACGGATACTCAGCCAAACTAAATCTTTCGAGTGAGACCAAACTTACTTACTCCTGAAATTAGACATTACTGGAAGATGGGGTGGGGTCTTCCTCAGAACAAGCTTGCAGTTGATTGGCTGGCACCACTCCAGCACTGCAGACCTCAGGTGTGTGTGTGTGTGTGTGTGTAGGGAAGGTGTTCCCGGCAGCCACATTGCTGGCGCCAAAAGAACCACAGCTCAAACAAACTCTGCTTTTGGAATGAACCTTTTTTCTTGCTTCTATCTGAGGCACTGTGCTGTGTGATTCCTTTCCTCTGTGAAAGAGAATGCCAGGCTAAAAATAGCTGTCAGTGACCTGGAAATGTAGTGATAGAATTCATATTTGTGGAAAACGAAACAAGACAGGACACCGTGTCGCTGCTTTAATAAGTCCTTTCTGTTGACCTTTGCACTTTATAAAAACTACTCTCAGTTATGTGGCTGGAAAATTAAAGAAAATGCACAGGAGACTAAAAAGGTGGAGGATAGAAATGTTGAGAGGGGAAAAAAAGTTTACACAAAGCGTAGCTGCAAAAGACAAACGTGCCCTCTGCAACGACCCCATGTTCTTAACCCTCTGCAGCTACCTCCTTCCTATCTAATCAGTATGGCTTAGTGCAGGTGGGACAAGCTGGTTTGTGTCTCACACAGCAAGTGTTTGGCCTCTCTGGGTCATGTCACTGGAGTGTAAACTGGGGAGGAAGCACGCGCCCCCGTTCAGGCGCCCATGAACTGGAACATGTGGCTGAAACACCACCAGCCGAGTGTCTGGCTGCGAGCGTGCTCCAAGGAAAACATAGCTTTTTTGATTCGTTAAATGTGATCCACACCGTGTCAGTCCAGGACTTGCAGCGCTTGCCTGCCAAGCCATGGACAACGTCTACAATGGCTGAGTAATGAAAACAAAAAACAAAGAAAAAAAAGCTGTGGATGTTAGCAGTTAACCCAAATGTTGTACTTATGAAGGAAGGAATAAGTAATTTAAGTTAACTCAGCCGTTGCACAGATCCACACAACAGTGCAACAAGTGGAAATGTGGTTAATTTACGACAGAAACATAATGCAACTTTGATTTAAACTGGTGTGTGAGTATTAAATTAACACGACCATGAGCATGGAACAAGCTGAGCAGCAAAAGCCTTATTTTAACTCAGCTGGAATGTAAATGGTGGAAAAATGAAAACAAAGCAACAACTTTTAACCTCTGTATGTCAGTGAGCACACGCCTCCTTCACACTCTGAGGTTCCAGCAAATGCAATGACGCTTCTGACAACATACTTTTCCATACTATCACTGCCATGTGCTGCCGGTGACACAGCACACAATTACGCACAGACATAATAAACAATCACCTCCACTACTGTCAAACACTGTAATTTCCACTGTGTTTTGCTGTGAAATGACTTGCAGCGCGGGCTGCAATTTACATTGGCACTTAAATTGTTAAAGCCCCGTAATGTAAAAGCTATTTATTTTCACTCTTTTATGGACCATGTGAGAACATGGTGGCTCTAGTGCATAATAAAGGGGAGTTTATTACTGAAAAGTTAGCTCCAAGACCAAATGTAGGGCATTTATTTAATAAAAATAATGTTATGAATAGTTTTTCTCTGATTCACAAAGCAATTATTTTACCAAAAAGATTAATGGCACATTGTTTTTGTCCACATAGAATAGATCACATTCAGCTATAGAAATGTGACTGAATTGATCAAAAATGGATACATTAAAATTCTCATAATTTATATCAAACAGCTTCCTAACTGAACATAAGAGCCCCAAAGCACAAATAAATGTGAATCTTAAGTTTATAATCCACCTACTCTATGAATAACCAGTTTTGAGTGCCTTTGCTACACTCAAAGCTGTCAGTGAAACCATGCAATAGGGCTGAAATCCACTTCAGATTTGTCCTCTTAGATCAAAGTGCTGAGTGTTTGCATGGGGATCAAATAGAGCAGTGAGAGGGCAACAGTGATTCTGGGGAAGGATTAAAACAGCCATTAATTAAATATATTCCTCCAGCAAACTGCTTCTGCATTTTAAAGACGGTGATGCAAACATTAATACTTGCCACGCTTTGTCACTCTATTCATCAGTGATTCTCTTTGAGGATTAGCGTTGGGGACGCCTCTGGGATGTAGCATGCACATGGAACGCAACGCATTTGGTGGGAGTGAACAGAAATGAAGAATAATTTGTTACTAATGCATCTGAAACTGTTAAGGACTCTTTGAATTGATAAATATTCATTATAAGGCAGTAAAGACTGAATATATAACCAAGATGACAACAGCAATAATAATAATAATAATAATAATACCATGCAGCAATGAACTTGAACATGAATTTCACAAATTTATTATCCTCCAAAAGGCCAGAACCAAAGTTTTTATAAAAGGCACTTAAAATTTCCCTTGACCTTCAAACTTTAATAAATGCATCTACACAGAGCCAAGGTAAAGTTAAATTAAATATATTTACAATAAATAAAACATTTATACACATTTATACAGTTAATCATGCCATTTTCAGGAAGGAAAATAGCCTAATATTTCCCAAGATGCCTCCCACATCAGTTTTTCTCTTTTTCTTTTGCTTTGCAACACTGGGCATGTCTACTGCACAGAAAATAGGAGTAACAATACTGAACATTTCCCTTTATGCACTGAATACTGTTTATGGATAGCTTCTCATAGTGATGCCTGTACCTGTGTGTCCCTTGGCAGCAGCAGAGGAGTAACAGTTCAGTTCAAACACTCATCTTCTGACAAAGTCTTTTTTAGCAGCTCCTTACACAGGGCATAGTGTGTGTGCGTGTGTGTGTGTGTGTTAATGTGTGTGTGCACAGTCTCAGACATGTGTGGGGTTGTCTGAGTGCAGGTCAGTCTTAGCCATGTGTAGAACCACAGCAGGAGATTTGTAGTGGCATTGTGTGCTGCTGCAGCTCACACTGCTGCACGGTTTCCTACCACTAGTCCTGTCCGTCAGCTTCCTACTGCACAGGCCCTGCCAGGTCTGCAGGGTCTTAGAGCTCCACACCCACACTCCGCTGGTGATACCAACCACCAGCGACATGAAGATCTTCAGCATAAACACGGCCACAGTGGGCACGGACGTCTGCAGCGAACAGTCGTTGCTATGTCCGTTGAACGAACCGCACTTCATCTGCAGCCCTCGAAGCTTCCAGTAGTCCATGTTGAGCCTCTCGTAGAAGTAGCAGACGATGACACAGGTGGCAGGCACCGTGTAGAGGATGGAGTAGATGCCTATTTTCACCATCAGTTTCTCCAACTTCTCTGTGTTGGTGCCCTCTGTCTTCATTACTTTCCGGATGTGGAAGAGAGCCACGAAGCCTGTGAGGATGAAGGATGTGCCGATGATCAGATAGCAGGAGAGAGGGATGAGGACGAAGCCTGTAAGCGCCCCAGAGTCCATGCTCCCCACGTAGCACAGCCCCGTGAGCTCATCCCCAGCTACTTTCCTCATTGTGAGGATGATGATGGTCTTCAGAGCAGGGATGCCCCAGGCAGCCATGTGGAAGTAATTGCTGTGGGCTTCAATGGCCTCGTGGCCCCACTTCTTTCCTGCAGCCAAGAACCAGGTGAGCGTGAGGATGACCCACCAGATAGACGAGGCCATGCCAAAATAGTAGAGGATGAGGAAGACGATGGTGCAGCCTGTGGACTCCAAGCCTTCCTGGATGATGTACAGCTCACCATGCTCTCGGTCACAGGCGATATTCTCAGCCCCAGCTACTGAGCGGATGATGAAGGCCACAGAGTAGACATTGTAGCACATGGAGAGGAAGATGATGGGTCGCTCTGGATACTGGAAACGGTGCGGCTCCAGGAGGAAGGTCAAAACAGTGAAGGCGGTGGAGACGAAGCACAGGATGGACCACACTGTCATCCAAATGAAGGCGAAGTCCTTGTCCTGCCTGGACCAGAAGACGTCTACGGCGGGGGAACAGCGCGGCGCACACGACTGACTCTTTTCCACGAACTGGAACTTATCTGGATTCTCACAGGAGCCGATGCCGCCAGGTGAACGGCTGGTGCTGGTGCCCGGGTGCGGGGGCCGAGGGGGCACCGGAAGCATCCCCTCCCCCTTCTTCCCTTCCATCCTGGTCTCGTTCTCAGGGGCTTCCATGCACAGAGCGTTGGGGTCGTTCTTAGTGGGCAGTTTGGAGCAATCCAGAGAGTCCGGCCAGGTGTAGCTAAACTTCTTCATGATGGGGGCACATCTCTCCCTGGCCTGCTCACACATGGGTCTGCAGGCAGGGATGGAGGTCGACACTTTATCTGTGCACATGGGGGCGTAGAGGGAGCAGAGGAAGAAGCGGAGGTGCACATCACAGCCATAAGCCACAAGGGGGGCAAACTCATTTAGCTTGATGGCAGCCTCTTTCTGGTCGTCATGGTCCATGAAGTTGGGCATCCGGGTCAGGTTGTAGCCGATCCCGACGCACATGGGGATCACGATGGGTTCGCACTTGGCTGGTCTGCCTCGCTCCAGGTCGTAGGAGCCAATTTCAAAGCTGGATCCTGAAATAACCAGTAGACACCACAAAAAAATCACCACCTTCAGTGGACAACCATCCATACTCATGGTTATAGTAAAAAAAAAAACGGGACAGTGTCTTTTAAAATAAGCATGAAAAAAAAAAGTCCAAAAACACGGGGTCGTTTACAGAAAGAGCCCCTCTATTTCCCCATGGCGAAGGCAGGTCCACATTTCCTTTACTTTTACGGTTCCGTTCATAAGAAGACTGGAAAAACCGTTGCGCTCAGAAAGTCCAGTAAAGTCTTTAAAAAAAAAAACTGGACTGAATCAAAACGGTTAATCCCACCGACAGTCGACATAAAAGTCCGTAAATAAATAAAACGTGACACTCGGAAACTTCGACTAAACAAAGGAGTAAAAAAAAAAATAAAAAATCACCGAAATCAAACCGGGAGTTGAATGTAAATCCTCACGTTGAAAGTAGGAACCGAAGCGCGGACATTTACGCGTGTGTTTGTGGCGGATCTGGAAGGTTGTGTCTCTGGGTCCGTGTGTGTGTGAGAGTGTGTGTGTGTGTGTGTGTCAGCTCCAGCTCTTCGTCCTCCGCTTTCAGGCTCAGCAATGAAGTTTGTGACCAGCTCAGTGGGACTTCAGTCAGAGAGAGAGAGAGAGAGAGAGAGAGAGAGAGAGAGAGAGAGAGAGAGAGAGAGAGAGAGGAGGAGGAGGAGGAGGAGGAGGGGAGGAAGGGGGAGGAGGAGGGGGGTGGGCGCCTGTGACGCTCACATTTCGCCCTGCACACCACACAAGGAAAATTATCAGACAGATGCTGGAGGATGGTCTAACAGGCCTACCTATCACAGATGAATGCTGTGGTTATTCAGCTTTTATAAAGACATACAACTGTAATAACTGGATTTATGCATCATAGAATAATAAGATTAATGCAATGCCAGAAAAAAACAACAATAACAACAACAAGTGTTTGCTCTGATAAATAAACCATTTACATCTACATTAAAAAAAAATAGCTGATATTATATTTAACTTATAAAGTACCAAACAATAACCTGAAACACAAACCATCTAAACTGTTTATGTTGAATCCTATTAATTCATGTAAAGAATTGGTGTGAAATTGTTTTTTCATGGTCATCAGATACTGTATGACTGTATGGCTCACACACAGTCCTTTTCTACAACACTGATTCACCAGTAAAAAGTTGGATGGATCACTGACAGTAGGTGGACACACTGAGTTTATGTTCAGTTATGGATATCTTTGCTTAAAACGGCACTTTTTCTGTAATTTTCTCCATTTCTCATATAATGACCCTCAAATTTAAGTTGAGCTTTTATGAAGATCTACATGATCAGTAAATTAAATATAGGACAATATATGATTTACACTGAACTCCCACCCCCCCAAAACAAAAACAAAATAAAGAATGATAAAATAATAATAAATGGTGATAAATTATTTAAGAAATGTTAAATATATATATAAAATATTTTCTCTCTAGTCACAAAACTAGAATTGGGTCTTCATGGGTTAATTTGATTAAAATGCATTGTTTTAACATTACTGTTTATTTATTCTACTACAAGTGGCTTGGCTGCACCAGAAACACTTATCACTTTAAGAATTTCCCGTTCCAACTTCCAAATAAATCTATACTGATCCTTTGTTAATTCACAATGAGCCCAGCAGAAGAACATTTAGAAAGGTCAGGCACCTTTCCTCTCCCTCTGGATCACCAATAAGAAGTCAGCCTGTGCTGCTCCGAGTCAAACACTGAGTAGTTTATTTTTCTGCAGTATGGTCGTAGAAAATAGCCCGCCGTTTTAGTAAAATGATAGTCCCAGTGGCATTTTACTGTTGCTGACTCATAATTACTCTGTCACCATTTCTGCTAATGTTTTCATGCAGTATAATGTGAAACTTTATTGAGCCCTACAGGACTGTTCTCTGCTCTGAAGCAAAGCACTCCTGCAGCTGGTGGAAACTCAACTGCCTTGCTTTAAGGCACTGTAAGAAGAGTAGATTCCTTAAGGTTAACTAGCTGACACACACATATACACACATACACACTGAACTCATAAAAAGGATGATTTAAGGTGACACTACTGAATGAATCAGACAAAACAGAGCACGGAATCAGATCTAACATGCAACAAATGAATACAACAGTGTGTGGTGAGTGGAGGACTATTGTTTCCATCTAGTGGTTGAGTGTGGAGAGCATGCAGCCACACAGCTGTTACACTGAGCATTTGATCTTTTCTCAAACGGGTGGAACTCAAGGATTTTGGCCTCTCGCCCTGTAGGACTGAATTGGCTGTCAACTGCAGACTGTCTCTATTAGCCCCTGTGTTAAAACTCTGTCTGAAGGCACTTCTGCATTTGTCTGCCCTGAGAATGAGTTCTTGTCTGTAAAATGAACCCGAGCCAACATACTGAGGCGTGAAACATAACTCATGCAGCATCTGGCACAAGAATACAATTGTATTGATTTTCAGGGAGTTTCTTAACCCCTTATTGGGCCATTTACTTTTTTTTATTATTTTTTTTTTATTTCTTTATACATTGAATGACAGTGGCAGCTAAAGTGATTCAATAATCTCAGGTCCAATGTGGTCTACATGGCCACCTATGCATGTACATTTAGGGTACCTGCTTTGTTAGGTACCATGAAGTAATGGTACCAATGTAACAAATGATGTGGACAGGGGTCTGGATCATCATTTATGTCGGTCTAATATTCTAAAATACATGTTACTATAACCATACATGTTTTTTTCTTGTATTTGTTATATATACTTCTTGAATTTTTAACATTTTTATATAAAAAAAAATCATTTACAGGTAAGGAATCAAACATGGTAACTTCATTGACTTTGATTTATTAATTGGCAACAAAAACAATTAAAAAATGTCACAATAGTAATAAAGTCTTGTTATGGCAATAACCCATTATGGTTGACATTTAGATTTTGTTTGAGGGCCCTATAAAGGGTTAAGAAGATAAATACCTCTGTGTTATAGACATTAGGTTCTGTGTTGCAGACTGGTGTAGTTAAATGACTAAAATGAGCTTATTTGCATCACAATATGAAGAAATTAGAGATTAGTTTTTTTTGTGTCATCAACTACTGTATCTCAAAAACATAAAATAATTATGCTTCATTTGTGCTTATTTACTGTAACTGAATCCCCTTTGACCACAACCACACACATTTTCTCTTATCCTGACCACCTCCCCTCCCTTGATCTGGACTTTTCTTAAAGGCTGCAAGTTGAAGATTGTTTTAGTTGTCAGGTCAGGTCAAATTGCTCTTTGTATTCATACACAGTGGAGCAGGAATCAAAAGCAAATAATCACATTAGATATATTTAAAGACCTGCGTGTCCTGTTTTAAAACAAACATGCTGCTACTTTACATAAACCTTGAAATTATGGACGTCATCAGTTTGGCACATTTACCTCTTTCTTGCTGTTTTTATCTTTTTTTTTATTCTATATTTTTTTGTGCATACTCTTTAATGCATTTAATGTGTTTTCTACATGAGACTATTTGATTACACTATGACTAGAAATTCCTGGGAGAAGTGGGATCTTCCTGTATAAATAAAGGCTAAATAAACTTCTCATCCTGTTATATACTGTAGTTGGTAGTTTATGTCATCAACATAGTTTACTCAACATTAAAGTTAGAGGAGCATAGCACAAATAAGCTTGTGTTTCTCTAACCAAGACTGGCAAAACATGTTTTAAAGTTTAAAGGTTTCTTTTTCACTGATCAGTTTTATAAACTATTAGTATTGGCAAAACTTGGCTCCTATAGCAGCTAAATAATGATGTTCACCTTCTTGACTGGAAAGTTTAACCATGGTTTGCAATATTTTTGTTTTAAGTTGATGGTCTGTTCCAGATTTCTTGATATATTTATTTAATTTATTGCTTTGGTCTAGATGTTTAATGTGTTCTCTTCTGATAAGACTGGTTTTAATGTGTGTGGATGTGAGTCAGTTATCAGTGTTTTCCTGCTTCTCATTCTAGTTCTTTTACAAGGCAAAGTAATTTGTCGTATTGCTGTTTTTTTTCCCCACAGCTGAAAACTAAATAATCCTTTCCCAGCATCACTGGACACAAAAAAAAAAGCTCACAGACCAACTATTCATTTAAGATGAATGAAAAGTCTTAATTTTTTTTTTTTTATCATCCCATTGAGGTGTGAAAATAATGCAGGTTAAATACAGTGCTTTATATTATCAGTCATTTTAACACTATTTTATAAACGGAAATCTTTTCTTCTTCTGCGTCCTGGATGACAAATTGGGAGAGATGGAGGCAATGTGTGCAGCTTTATCAGATCTGGCATCAGGTAGAGAAAGAAAAAAAAAAAAAAAAAAAGAACTTTTCAGATTAAGCCTGATCAAGTGGAGGAGGAATTCCAGACTATGAGATGATATCTTATTGTACGTCATTGCTGAGGCCCTTCTTTGAATTAAACACAAATGCTCCATTCCTTCTCGGCAGCCTCGCCACTTAAACCTATTTGAGTTCACACGTCAAAGACAAAGGGTCATTGGAGAGTGAGCATGTGCCCTTAGAAGGCCTTAGATTATTACCAGAGAGATAGTGTATCTCTCTCCAAGGTAAGCAGAACATATCAGGATGCATTAGTGTCCAAGTCACAAAGCTTCTCACAGCGGGGGCACTGGGGGGTCAAAGTATTTTCCTGAAGCAGTTTACTTTATATTTGACCTGTATTCAAAATGATTTATGGTTATTTTATTTGCTTAAAAAAACCTTTATGTCCCATTTGTTACTCTGCAACACTCACTTATTATATTTGCAAATTAGCTGTTACATACATTTATTTTCCTGACGTCTTTCTTCTCTGAATTCCTTGGGCGACATCCGCAAAAAAATAAAAATTGATGGCACAATGCCGCTGATTACTTGAGGAGCCTCAAGGTCTGACCACACGGCAGCAATGTGTCCTGGGTTCGACAATAGGGGGGTATTGTGCCCTTTTTTTTTTTTTTTTTTACGCGTTTTTATTTCATTTAATTATGTTATTTCTTCTTGACCTGAGTAGAAAATGGTGAAAGAATAGGAGTATATTCAAGTCTGTATTTTGATTTGGACGTTTGCTGGCTTACAGCTGATTTGTTTAAAGAAGGTCATTGCTATTTATTTAGCAATTTAGTGGGAGAATGGGTATATGTTATTTATTTCTCCTCTTAACTCGCTGTTTTTTTGCTCATAATGCCGCCGTATGCCAAGTCTCTGTATGTCTTTGAAATAACAAGCCTCCACAAAGAACCCTCATCTTTTATTTCACGCATTCATCAGGCGATCCATGGAGTGTGGGCCTTGTAATTACTACCTTTTACTTATTGGTTATCATATATCAGGCACAAAGCTATAAACATCCCATGGAGAACAATGGGAGAGCCTTGCCACAACTCGGCATGACATTACTATCCCAGAGACACGGGTTGTCTGAGATTGTTATGGGTGTAATAAGAGACACCTCACACTTAAAGCAGTACATCTGGACCAGTGCACTGCCTTTGACAGGGAGTATAATAGTGAATTGTTGAGACTTGGATCGTGTAATTATGTCTTTGTTCGTACCGTGTAGTAATAATCTGTAATTTATGCGGCACTGGCAGAACTTCGAGGCTGCAGGTACAGTAAAAGTGAGCAGTAGCCACACTTGGACTTTTTCTTCTTCTCTAATCATGACTCCAGAGTTATGATGTCTGTTTAAGTGACAATGTTCAGTTCTTTCCAAATCCAGGTTTTTGAAAATCTTATTTGCTCTAATGAGAGTGCAGGTCAGTTTCACTCTTATGTAATTTTATGTCATGCTATTAGGTGACAGAGTGAATGGGACTGATTCATCACTGCAGCCCATCTGTGTTCCTCATCCTCCAGTGTTTTGAAACTAGATAATGTCCTTTGCAGCTTGTGGCAGGTAGCAACAATGACACCACTGCTGAATCAACCCAAATGCCCACGCCGCTGAAATTAAACAAGCATACAGTTTTTGCTGTTTCACTTTAAAAAAAAAAAAAGTTTCATAATGCTCCAGATGCTTTTGAGATTATCCTAATGTTTGTACTAATAACTAATCCAGTCTGTTTTGTATATATTCCACATAATTCAGCTGTTAAAATTCCACCCATTTTAGGCATATGCTCACACTGGAAAAATGACAAAAGTATACTCAATAATGCCAACTTGATAGCAGAATTTTGATTAATGTGTGAGCTGTAGATGGTCCCAGAGTGCAACACACAGCAGAAACTAGGAGCTCACCACTGGAAAAAAGTAAAATAACAGTGAGTCACTATTTGGAATCATACAGTATTTTTTTTTTTTTTTTGACGTAGATACATGTCTGTTTGTGTAGAACAATAACAGTAATTTCTTAAACTGCCAAGTGCAAGTAGTGTCAACCTACACTGAAAGCTGTATATGTTAGCATCAGCACAAACGACTGTTTATATCCGCTGCTGTTGCTGTTCTGACCAGAAATATGTCCTGCACTGATATAACACTAAGTGTGTGGTATTAATACAAACCAAACAGTTACAGCGAACAGTGGAAACTACGAGTGGTTCAAATTGGAAAGGAACTCTGAATTATTTACAGGCTGTATTTAACAGTGTTGCCCTCTGTGGCTGTTTATCGCTAAATACACTGCTGTAAAATGCCAGATATGATGACAAGTCTATATAAATAGGAAATACTGGACTCATGAGGCCTGAAGTAGAAGCCATGTAAGTTATTATGTTCCAGCCAGGGATCACAGTGGTGATGCTGTGATAGGCCAGCCAAACCATAGGATTAGAAGAAGATTAAAAATAGTTGTTTCGGTAACCATTTAGGTGTGTTTGAGTGTTTGGGGAAACACAACTCTGGAACTGGGGACAGCCATGGCTCAGGAGGCAGACTGGGTTGTCCAATAACTGAAGGGTTGATGGTTTGAATCCTGACAGTCTGTCATGTCCTTGGGCAAAACACTTCGCCGTCCTTGCCTCTAGTGACACTCACACTCCGTACGTTTACAATTATTGCCTTACTCCGCTTAATGACATAACTAGAGTTTCCCAGAAATCTGAGTTTATGCATTGGAGAAATTCAAATTATTGAGTGAAGTATGTTGGACTCCCAGACACCAGGTGGCATTTTGTGTTAGCATGCTTCCAGTTGGTGCCATAGAAGAAGAACAGTAACCAAACAAAAGTGAGAGATTTGAAGCAGATGTAGAAGAAAGACAACACTAAGAGAAGATATGGACAATAATGCAGCGGCTCAGTATATTTCGTACGTACTGTACACTTTGATTTGTTACACATAATGTGCATGTTGTCGTGTCGTGGCTCTGGTCACTTCCTGAAGGGGGCGTGTCCAGGCCAGTCTTACTGAGCCAAGGTTGGGCAGCGTTTACATGCACGAAGAAATTAAATTACAATCGCATTATCTGACTTGGTTAGTCCGTCTTCTAAAACTCCAGTTTGATTCGATTATACTCTGATTAAGGTGTATATATGGTTTTGAAAACTTCGATTTTATTTGGAGTGAGGCAATAATTGAAATGTGAACTTGTATGATTATTTGGTGGTGGTCAGAGTGTCTGTTTGAACCATAAGACAAGCATCCATTAAATGTAGATTACCATCACCAGAGTGTGTATGTGAGAGTGAATGAATAATGGATCAATAAGGTGAATTGGTTTGGGTGTCTTGAAAAGCACTACAGAAATATAATCCATTACTACTATCATTATTATTATTATTACCTCCACCAAGGAGGTTATGTTTTTACTGCCGTTTGTCTGTCCGTTAGTTAGTAAGATAACTCAAAAAGTAATGGACGGATCTTGATGAAAGTTTCATGACGTGTTGGGGGTGTCATAAGGAACAAATGATTAGATTTTGGTGATGATCTGGAAATGATCCTGGATTCTGGATCACTTTGAAATTTACCACTTCTTCTTTGTCTGTGGTTTTTCTTGTTCACTCATCCCATCCATTCTGTCATAGGTTTCTTCCGTTAACGGGAGTTTTCCTTCTCACTGTCACCAAGGACTTGTCCTCAGGGGGGATTATCTGGGTTCCTCTCTGTGGAATAATACTCAGGTCTTGATCTAACTATGTTAAGTGTCTTTTGTATTGAGATTCGGTGTTTCTGAAACTTATGAGTCTGCTGATGGATTGGTAATTCAGTAACAATAACAGACACTATCCATCTCGAATCCATCTGAATATATCAGCATTTCTTCATTTATGCATCTATTTTAATTTGTTTGAAAACAATAGATAAACAGACTCTACACTGCAGCTGGACTCTTCTTCCTGTGAACTACTCGGCTTCCAAATGTGACAACTTAAAAACAGCTCCTGTGGGAATGAGGTCTCAAGGATTTTAGTCCTGCAGCTGAAGCATCAAGTCAAAAACAATGACATATGAAAAGTAGATGGTTTGTGTTATGTTTTTGCAATAAAGCTCAGCAAAAATTACATGAATATATTCATCTGATTATTTTTGCGCAGTGTGTTTAACTACATAATACATAAAAGGAAAGTTATTCAGTTGATATTACTGGAACCTCCAACCATCAGCTACTCTCTTTTTAGCCATGTTGAACATTAAATAAACTCATACATGTGTGTGTGTGTGTGTGTGTGTGTGTGTGTGTAAACTCGAAGGCTAATACTGAATGGCAGGATTTGCATCAGTAAAACTCTGCTTTGTTTTTAAAGGCTGAAGTTTCTCGGCACACTCGCGTCCACTCTCAGATGTCCTTGGGGAGCAATGCAGTTGAAAGCAATACTACTGCGTGGCCATAGAGGCATAGTGGAGAGAGAGAGAGAGAGAGAGAGAGAGAGAGAGAGAGGGAGGGAGGGGGTGTTTTGGATGGCTGGGGCTTCGTGCAGAGGGAAAGTAGGGTCAGAGGACTTCGAAATATTTTAAGACAATATTTTTTAGGGGAAGGAAGCTGGAACAATGGCATTTTCTTGTTTAAATTATAAGGATTTTTGTGGGGGGACAGGAGAAGAATTGATGCCTGGCTTCCAAGTATATAAAACTGGGGAAAATTTGTACCCTGATTTCCCAGAATCTGAATTCTCTGCTGTCATTCATTGGCTCTGGGATTGATTGTATTTCACTATGGGTCGGAGAGCAGCTTGTAAGTGATTTCAGACAGACTGGACTGGAAAGACTAAAATTGGACTCAGTGAGGGGTGGTGGGGGGTGAGGGGGTGCAGTGAACAAGGTTAAAGGAACAAGTAGCATATCTGACTTGAAATAACACTTGCAGTTGCCACTTATTTTGTCAAAGCCAGTCAATCAACTTCAGAAACAGTATTCACAGATGGAAAGTTTGGACCTTAACTTCACACTGAAAATATTCTTTACTATTTTTGATCCTCTGAGACTGAAGTTGTTTTTGGTTTTTTAAAAATTTTTTAAATTTATTTTTAGAGGTACATGACGTACGGCTTGTGTTCTTATATGAAATTGGATTGTTGTTTTGTTCTGAGAGGTGTGTGTGTTTTAAAGCGATGCTAATGGTAGCTGGGGTTCTGAACATTTGCTATTGTTGAGGAATGAAAGAAAGATGCTGAAACATGAGAATCTTCTCTGGAAATATGTCCCTGTCCTCTTGTAGAAATCAGTGCACAAGCTGTTATTATGGATGTATGCAAAGGAGACAGTCAATAACATAGAAATAGGGTTAGCAGTAGACTGTGTACAGTAACGGACAGAGCCAACTGTAATATCATCCATTGGTTTTTGAGGAGCTGTGTTGTTTTTTGGGGGGTTGAAAGTGACTGTTGCACCCCTAAAGTACGAGGATAAAATAATAACACAATGAAAAAAACACACTCATGTCTTAAATTCAGTATGTTGGGACGTGAAAGTGAAACCTACAATGGGGGGGTGGGGGCTGATCTGCCTTGGTGGAGGTCTGTGCGCTCTGAGTGCTTTTCTAGTTTAAGTGATTCTATAAATGTACACATTTATAAATATTTCATCTTATCACATGACCATATTTGTAGAAAAGGGTGGTGCTTCTAAAGGCTGGGGAGTGAAATAACATTAGAAATTATAGTAAATGCCAGCTTTCTGACACAGTAAAAATAATACAAGTAATCTAACCACTGAGTAACATAATCCAAATCTACTGTAAAATGTGTAAATTATCATCTCATTAGAGTTTGACTATTTATTGTATAAAATACCTTTTGGAATCCTCATAGCAGAGAGATGAAGTCCTTCCCCTACTGGGTCTTATTTTAGAAAAAATAATCAATGGTAAGAGACAACTTTTTCCCAAGCTTTTATTTACACATGTGATGTTTGATGGTTTAAAGCCAATTATACAACAAAACAAAAGTGTTTTAACTGTCATGTATGATACAGAAATGTAAAAGTCACATTAATATGTCACTGTTAACTATAAGCTCCCAGTTCAGAGGTGGTGAAGTTGTCTGTGCAGCTTTAACATGACCAGACTAATGATGTTAATTTCTTTAAATATTTGATCATTTTCTTTAAAAAAAAAATCAAGATTAAATGTGCTGAGGTAACATTATGGTATTGATGGTATGTACAACATAACATAAGATGAGAGGTGCAGTCCACTGAGTTACTTTACCACCTCACCACCACCCATCACAATATATATATATATATATATATATATATATATATATATATATATATATATATATATATATATATATATATATATATATATATATATATAACTGTATTTTCTTCTATTTCCAAACAACAGTCATCGCATGTGTATTTCATTATTGACCATCATTTATATTTTTTCTGGAAAGGACAGGACAATGGTCATCTTTCAACCCTAAAATTGTATTAACAGAGAAATAATTGACATTATTTTTAGAGAGGTGCAATATACATGTATGTGAGCCAGACCTTTGTGGACTCAGGCCTATCTGAGTTTACCTTATATTACTTCTGCATACTTCTGAGTTAAGCAATGTCAACAAATGGTGCTTGTGGTAAAACTCACATAAGCAGAGGCTGATCTTACATATTCAGGCTTTAAATCCTTTCACAAAACCATAACACGGTGTTTAGTTTTATATAAATTACTGTGTCCTCTTTTCAGACAAACAGAGTAGGCAGGCTGTGTCAGAGCTGCACATGTATTTCATGAGTCTTCGCAGTAATACACCAGTCTGAAAGCCCTTCCATGGAGCACAGGTTCAACCCCGGCCCCTGCCAGGCCCTCATATTTCCTCCGTCTCTCTTTCCCTTCTCCTCTCCTTCTTCTCTGGGCCGTCGGAAAAACTAATAAAATTCTGAAGGAGGGTGGATTGCTCTCTCTTCTTTGAAAAAAACAAAAAAAAAAAAATGAAGGGAGAGGATTAATCCTCACAGCTGTGCAGACCTGAGTCCATATCTAAGGAGCCGCCGTCACAGAGGTCAGGCCTGTAGCCTTCTCACACTAGCCTTTAAATCAATCACATGTCAAGGCTGTGAATAGCAGACCAATAAGCTCAATTAACACTAAAATACTCTGAATCCGTGCCCTTCTGCCGCCCGTCACCACCTCCTGGGAGAGACCTCTCAGATCTCAGTACATGAGAAGACACCGACAAGCCGTCCCGCCATGACTGCCAGCCCAGCGGCGGCCTCGCAGCCACGTACAGCCCCTATCAAGCTATAGCCACATAACTTAAGCCTGCACTCACACACAAACAGCTCGGTGCCTATTTATACATCACATCCTGGCAACGCACATGGGAAAACAAGACCCCTGCACTATCAGTGTATCCACTGTTGTCTGCCTCTCACTGTTCTGTCCCTGTCTGATGTCGGAGGGGACAGAGACATAAGATAGCTGCTTTGGATTGCTGAAAGATGGCTGCTTTAGATAGCTTGAGATACCAAAACAACTTGATTATGCATTTGGCAGCAGGGAGCAGTTGTTGATATTCCAGACGTTGCATTCCTTGCTGAAATTCCTCCGCGTGTAATTGTCTGTAGTGTCATGTTATCAAATCATTATCAAGATGCAATAAAGTGGTGAGACAGTGTGATTTAACTCTGCCAGCAGCGCTTTGAGTTGCACTGTGGAATAAAAAGAACAAAATGATTCCACTGTGATTTATATGGATCTGGATTCAGTTGGTACCGCCATCCAAACAAAGGGACGACGCAACAAGTAGACAGTGCAACGTGATAAACGGTTGGAAAGCCAGTTGACATTAAGACACATTAATGATAAAAATCCAGGAAAGGTCATTGGCATGCTTCCTTTTAAACATTTGAATGCCTTTCTTATTATGGCATGGTTGTATTAAACCTAATAAATACAATTGTTAATTATTTGGGGTTAATGGGCCTATGCCATGATGATAAAGGTATTTTAATTGCTCAAAATAAGAGTGGTTAAGAATTTTATTTCTTTGTTTATTCTGTCTGAAGCACAGGTGTTTCATTGACATTTGGAACTATTTTACTGTTGCAATACTGGGATTTAATGTTGCCCGCTCCTTAAAGGTTTTTTTTTTTCTGTAATAATATTTTGAAAAATTAAGCAATATTTAGCTTTTGTTTTTAAAAAGTAAAATTTTGCATTTAAAACATTTCCCTGTGGTTCTACATAAACTGTAAATGTGGTGTTTTGGTCTGAATTCACTCTGTAAAATCATAGCTATTTGGATTTTTATGGCTTAATAATAATGACAAAAAGCATCACATACTGAGAAAATTGCCTACATTTTAAAAAATGAAAATAATTGTAATTTATATTATGGAATGTGATTCTTCCTGAAAAGGTTGGCATATGATCTTTTGGACAAATTGCACAAAGCTGAGTTGAATATTTTCACAGAACAAAATCAAACTCATCAATCTCTAAGACACTTGTTTCCATTTTTACATAAGTGATGTAACTGTACACAAGAGACAAGACGTAACAACTGTATGGTGAAAAATTACAATTTATTGCTATTCAGATTAGTTCAGATGTGACACAAACTTGACTTGTTTGGACTAAGAGCTGCAGAGGGAAGGTCTGTATATTCAGATTCATCTTTTTCAGCTGCATGGTAATAAATAAATAAATAAATAAATAAATAAATAAATAAATAAATAAAAAAACACACAGCAAAACAAAATGGACAAAGTTGGAAAAAAAAAGAACAAAACAAAACTATTTAACAGGTTTTAAAAAGTTTACAAAACATCTTCAACTCGAGCGTCCTGAAACACTGAAGACATTTTTAAGAAAACAGATTGGATCCATTGGACAACATGACGTAGAGTTACAGAAGAACAATGTAATGTCTTTTTCCCCATGAACGTTTTGTCCATAAAATATTTATATATTATTTATTCAATTTGATTCAATTTGACTTGATTCGATTCAATGTGATTTGATTAGATTCAATTCGATTCAATTCAAGCAAGCAAAGTTTATTTGACATAGCACCACTCACTGATAATACAAATGAAAAAGAACAATAATATACAAATGTAACACAGATACAATTACAATCACAAACAGGTGAAAACTAAAATAAAAACAATTCAATCCAGTTGAATGCAATGCAATTCAGTGTCTTTATTGTACATGTCAAACGTTCAAAGGTTTCTTTATTTGTACCTTGTGGTAAATTTGTTCTCAGCAGTCCAAAATTCACACACAAAACAAAAACAACAATCAAGTACAATAAAATCAACAATAAATGCAATAAAAACAAATAAATGAATAAAAAGCCAGTCATTAGGAGCCATAAAATCACATAAAATCTCCATAAATCTCCCTCACCTCTTGGCCTTTCTATTGAGTTTAGTAATAGCTGCTGGTATAAAGGTGGTTCTGTAGCGTTTGGTCCATGAATCAACAGCCAGAGGGAAGGAGCTGGAACTCACCACTCAGAGGGTGTGAGCGGTCTGTGGCACCAGCCGTGGCTTTACACTGCAGCTGATAGAGGGCTGTTATATTAAAGACAGTCAGAGAGAGCAGACCTCCGCCAAGGCTTGATATGACGTCAAAATGTAACGTGATGGAGCCACAGGTGTTGACCCATCTAATGTCTTTTTTTTTTTGTTCTTTTTTTCATTTGTCTGCATTTTGTTCTCATTGTTTAACTCCACAGAGGGGGAGTCAACATTGTTTGAGATCAATGCATATTTTAGTCTTGCAGCCAAATATTTTAATAATCAGTGCATGTGTGTGACCATCACCGGTGTGACCCATCTGATGTCTGAAGGTGAAACGATATGAATGCAAAAAAAAAAGTGAGATTCTATCTTGTCTGAATCCTGAGATATTACCACTGATGTGTTTTAAATGTTGACCTTTAGTGTGATCTTGACCTTTGACCTTCATTGCACAGAATCTAATGGGTTCTTCCTTGACCCATTATCTATCATTCCTGAAAGTTTTATCAATATTCATTCAGAACCTTTTGCATAATCCTGCTGACAGACAGACAGACAGACAGACAGACAGACAGACAGACAGACAGACAGACAGACAGACAGACAGACAGACAGACAGACAAACAGAGCTGAATTTAAGACCTCCATGGCGAAGCTAATTATATGGAAACTCACTGGTAAGTTTCCATATAACCTTCCCCTACACACACACACACACACACACACACACACACACACACACACACAACTTTTATCTTGTGCCAGTGTCAATATTTTCAGAAAATTTCAGCCAAATCCGTCCATAACTTTTTGACTTATCTTGCTCACAAACAAACAAACACATAAATGCTGGTGAAAACATAACATAGTAAATGCCATTAAAATGTCATTAAAATATCATAATATTGAAAAGAAACATTCTATACTAAAAATACTATAAGTGCTTTGTCATTATAATCAGGTCATTCTAATTTCAAGAAAGAGTTTTTTTCCCCTAGTTTTTTTTTTATTTTTTTATTTATTGAAACAAAAACTGAGTAAATATTATTGATGATTGTTTATGCAACCCTGGCTCAAGATTTTGTTCATGGTTTATCACCCCCCCCTTTTTTTTTTTTTACTATAATCTGTAAACTGAGCATTGACAATTAAATAAAAAATAAACTTATATAATACGCTGCAAAAATCTAAATCTTACCAAGAGTATGTTTCTCATTTCTAGTCAAAATATCTCACCACACTTAAAATAAAATATAACCACATAAAGAGCAACTTTTCAGTGAGTTATAAAAAGCTTATTTTTATACATGAGATCTTGAAAATCTTATTTCAAGAAATATTACCAAGATTATTTTCAGTTGTTCCACTGGCTTTTTTGTTTGTTTTTCTTGAATTAAGCAAAAGTATTTTGACATAAGCAAAAAATAAAATTAAAAAAATCTGCCAGTGGAACAAATGACAATTATCTTGGTAATTTCTTGAAATAAGATTTTCAAAAATCTTTACCTCTGTCTAAAAATAAGTTCTGATATCTTACTGAAAAGTGACTCTTTAGGTGATTATGTCTGATTTTAAGTGTGATGAGATATTTAGACTAGAAATGAGAAAAATACACTTAGTAAGATTGAGATTTTTTTTCTAGTGTAAGATTTAAAAATACAAAGATTCCAATGTAGTTTCTTCCCTCACTGTAATAACAAATGACAAAAGCCTTTTTTTTCAATGATCACTCATGAAGTTAATGGTTAATTTGTTAAAGCTTGTCAAATAAGCAGACCTACAACAAACTCTGGGTAAAAAAAGACGTTAGCAAAGCCAGTGGTTGATGTTAGGGACCTGAACAAACATAAGTTGCTGTTTACTATCAGAGTCGACTGTTTGCGATCAAACCCAGATCTGCGGCCTGGCAAGTTACTTCCTGTCTTATCTTAATGTCACTTTTATCTGTGTGTTCCTACTGGGTCAACCCTCCCATGTGGCACCAGGAAGTTACAGCCATGTTTGGTTTAGAGCTTTACAGTAGTGGATCATACAACGTTAGCCAAAAATGATATGCTCCGACTAAAGACTAGTTTAAAGTCATTTGCTGGTTCTGCGCTGACTTTAATCTGGTTGATCTTCTTTAATCTCGTTAATCTACATATTCCCTTTCTCAGGAACTCTCTGTTGGGAAATACAACATGTGTAGGCCAAGGAATCATAATTCATATTTTAACACATGTTGACTCATTCTGTGCCGCAGCCAAGTGTGTAGATATTTAAAAGGGAGGGGGGGGGGGGTGTCTATTACAATTATGATGATGAAGCACAAATATCTCCCACCATTTGCTGTGTGTCTGCGCAGTTCGATTACAAGCTGTCAACTGAGATCCAGCTGAAGGGAGGGACGAAGAGAGGGAGACTGTAATGATGATGATGAGGCACAAATACCTCTTACCATTTGTCATGTTTTCATGTGTTTGACCATTTCAATTACATGCTGTCAGCTGGGGGAGAGAGAGAGAGAGTGTGTATGAGAGATACAGCGCATGCCAGAGAGAGTGCGAGTGACATATGTTACACAGAATGAGTGAGGGAGAACACATGGTGCACCAAAAGATAGATAAAGAAAGAAAGCAAACGGAGAATTGCATGGGAGAGAAAGCTGGCACAGAGAGAAGGGGGGGTCGATAGGGGGGGGGGTATACAGAGAGTGAGAGTGGTTGGAGGACAAGCGCAGGGATATCAGCTATCTTTGACCCTCCATCGTCTCCTAAAGGACCCCTCCCCCTCCATGTGCCCTTCCTGTAAGCCTCAGCGCTGGTACGTCAAACCAGTCCTATTTATAACCTGTGGATGGATGAGGGAATCAGGTGGACTCTCCTCTGGAAGGGGTCCACTTCTGAAGGGTGTGTGTGTGTGTGTGTGTGTTTAGGGGGGTGGGATGTTGGCCCGACTAACATGAATGTTCATAGGAATGTGATCCAACATTTACTGATTTGTGCCATTGACCTGTTGGTGCTGCGATATCTTTGCTGAAAAAGTCACTTTTTCTTCAGTTGTTGTTGTTTCTGAAATAATAATCCTAAACTTTAAACTGAACATGAGAAACTAAATATATATTTGGGAAAATACCTGAAGTCCAGATATTTTCAGAAGTGGAAAGTAACTAAGTAAAAGTACTTCATTATTGTAATTAAGTACAGATACCTAAAAAATCTGCTTAAGTGTTTGTTTGTTTTTTTTCCAACTTTTTACTTTTTCTCCCTACATTTTTGCATAAATATCTGGACTTTATTCTCCTTACATTCTCAGAATAGACTCATTACTTTTTCAAACTAAAGTGTGAAAAATAAGCGTCTGCAGAGGGAAAATCAGTGGAGAGAGATTGTGACTTTCTATATCACAAGTATAACTTCTATCTTATGATTGTGACTTTTTAGCTCATACTTACCTCCACTAAGGAGGTTACGTTTGTCTGTCTGTTAGTTAGCAACATAACTCAAAAAGTTATGGATTGATATTGATGAAAAGTTCATGACGTGTTGGGGGTATCACAAGGAACAAATGATTCGATTTTGGTGATTATCCTGGTTTAACTTTGAAATGTATTCTCCATTTACCACCATGTAAAATTTCAAAGTGATCCAGAATCCAGGATCTCTTCTGGATTTGCTTACAAGATTTCTTGAATCAAGATTGTTAAGTCTACAAATAAATATGTGTACAGATGTGTAAACATTTTATCCATAAAGACCCAAACCTCCACTGGAAATGAAGCATGTCTACTGATTTATTACCTGCTGATCCACTAATTTTATAAATATATGTTGTTGTAAAATGCAGTTTGTCATCTTTTCATGGTCATCAGATGTGACCCATTTGGACGTCCAGAGGCTCCATAGTAAATATGGAAACACTGTCAAGATTCACCAGTAAAACCCATGGAATTGGATCAATGACAGTAGATGGAGACACTTAGTTTATGATATCTTTGCTGAAAAAGTCACTTTTTCTGTAATTTTCTTTGTTTCTGATATAATAATCCAAAACTTTAAACTGAGCTATTATGAAAATCTACATGAGCAATACCTGAATTTCACTGAAAAAACAGCAAAATATAAAGGATAATAGTATAACAAATGATAAAACATTTAAGAAATAATAAATATAGACAAAAAAAATCTATCTGGGAATTGCCATAAAACTTGCATTTGGTCTTTATATCACTTCTAAATCAAAGTCTGTTTTGTTTTTTTATTTTTTAATCTGGGTAAGAACCAAATAATTTGCAGTGTACACAAAGAAGTCACAACATCACAGTTAACTTACGGACCATTTCCACCAAATTAGTTCTGGTTCCTGAACTGGTTCCTTTCAGGAGTTTTGGAATGTTTCCACAGTTTTGACTGGAACGTTTCTAATCAAGTCATAAACGGAGGGTGGTACGCTACAGGAACATATTACACTGTCGAGCTGCACTCTGGGACTTTTTTTTCAGTCTCTTGAGTTTGTATATTATTTGTAATGTACTATTCTAAAATGCAGTAGATGATTTCCTCACCACCCTGGACCACCTTTGAATGAATATACAAAGGTGAATGAAAGGCAAAAGTAAACACAAATGGAAACAGAAACTTCCAGAGTAGTGAAGGCAATAAGCCAGCCAAAATAAAAAGAACACAATATACAACTATGTCAGTGTGGCTTTATGTCTAAAATGGAGTAGGAATTTTATGTAACTAATGTCCACAAAAAAGAACAGGTCAGCTCTGAAAAAGAAGTCAGTTAATTATATACCATAAATATAGTTCCAACGTCCCTGTGCTCATCTGGACCTCACAGCTATGATGTCTTACTATCAAAAATAGAGTCATTCAATAGGTCAGAAAATCAGACTTGAAATCCATTGAGAGGGAAGAGAAGCGATTTTGGTTCCAGACTGGTACAAAATATACAAAGTTGTAAATTACAATTTTAAATTTCAACAAACAAAGTAATAAGTGTTGTGTCTAATGCTTAGATATATCTAATGAATTAGTCAGAAATGAAATCTGTTGAGAATTGAGGGGGGGGAAGCAATTTTAGGGAATTGTGGACGACGGACGCTGCCGCCGCTGATGGACGGACGGACGGACAGACGTGTGGGCAATACATTATCCCGCTTATTCTGCGTGTTATTACAGCTTATTACTGCTACTACTCTAACAGATTGGATAAAATAGCCGTTACAACGTGGTGAATATTTACTTTCAAAGTGGCCGAACTACCTGCGGAGTGATACGGTATTATGAATCTGAAGTGACAAAACTCGTTGCCATTGGCAGCGGGTGGTTATCGAAAACGTCAATTCAAAGTGAACGGAGCTGTTGCAACGTTCTAAAAGGCCTTAGAATAAGTGAAAAAAAGCAACACAGTGATGTCTGTATAGTCTCCTATTCTACATTTATCTACTGAACTCTCATGAACAATAACTTATGTGTCAATCATTGGAAGTCTATACACCCTTTATATTAAGGAACAGAAACTTGCTTAGAAAACAAACTAGCAAAGTGAAAGCAAAGCAAATTCTTCTGCTAAAAATAAATAAATAAATGAAATGAACGAATGAATCACTGCATCTACGAATGGTGACATTTTTTGATATAGCACCAATTTTGATGCAAAAATTCTACTTTGACAAGATACAAAACCGCATGCAAACAGGAATGAATAAACATTTGTTTTCATCACACCCTACATATGCCCAAAATATTTCTTGTTCCAAACTAAACTTGTTGAGTCACAAAATGTCAATACAAGGAAACCAAGGTGTTAGATGTGTGAAGTTAAACTGGTCATACCAATATGACTTTGGAGGTTACTATGAAGTGAACGCATCTAAAACTGGACTGTCTTGAAAAACAAACAAACAAACACACACAGGGTTTTATACCACAAAGGCCATTAACAACCAAGGATTTTTTCAGATTTTGACATTGCGCAATCATCAACAAAAATAGTGTGTAGTTGTAAAGAAAATGACCAAGCATCAATCTGTGTTCATGCCTTCATCTGCAGGGGCTCCTCACCTCTTTACGGACGCCGTAATTAGCCGTGCTGCGTGCCACGAGGCAATGGCGGCTGAAGTGTAAGGCTAAACCTGCGCTAACACTGGACAGCTAATAGGCTCATCCATCATGCAGGAAATGAGACAGCCTCTCCCCCGCTCTCACTGCTCTGTCTCACTCAGCCAAGTCTTGAGCCCAGACACACTCACAAACTTACAGTCGAAATTACTGCAAAGTTCTCCACCGGGGTATCCTTTCATTATTATTCTAAGTGAACAAGGGGGCCCTTCATACTCAACGTAATTTATCCAGTGTCTCATTTCGGAATAAAAAAGCCCAAAAATGAAGCGAAAGGAGCGAGAAGGTCGTTGTGGTTTGAAAACCTCCAAACCTCAGGAGTTCCTGAACGGCCTGAACGTGGAACTGAGTCCAGAGGGTTGTGAGGAGGCCCATTCAGCCCTGGCTCTGTTTGACACAGGAAAAAACACACATCCATCAGGAGGAACATTTACAAAACCATTGCATTCCTACACTTTGTTCCCCTCAGTAATTTGCTCGCTGTCATTTCATAATATTGGAGTTTCATGACTCAGAAAATGTGCAGCATAGTTTGAGGATGGCATAGAGGAATTACTTAATGCTTAAGTTTAACTGATGATGCATGTTTTATAGACCCTGGTGCCTGCGTAATGAAATAAAATGTTTGCACATACAGTATGAAGAGTTATTGGGAAAAAAACTTTATAATACCTACACACAATTCACTATGTATAAACCATTTATTACATATTTCTTAATGTTGGTCAAACACAATTGATCATAAACAAGGCATTTGTGCTTCTTTTCTATGAACAAACCATTTGTAGCCATGTGAACAAATGCTTTATGGTAAATTGTGTATAAGCGATACATTAATAAACATTAACAAATGGTTAATACACCATAAACAAACCATTTACACATGGGTAACAAATGGTTAGTACATAGTGGATTGTGTGTAGGTATTATAAAGTGTTACCAGGTTATTTTACTCATAAAGATCCAAATAGCCAATGACGACCTAAACCATCATCTTATCTAAATGTTTAATACCTGTTGATCTATTAAACCTATCAATACATGCAAATAACTGGTGTAAAATGCAGTTTATCATCTTTTCATGGTCATCAGATAAGACCCATTTAGATGTTCAGAGGCTCCGTACACCATCATCTTCTACAACATTCACCAGTAAAAACCATGGAGTTGAATCAGTGCCAGTGGATGGACACGCTTGGTTTTTCAGTTCAGTTACATTTTATTTTGAGCACATAAAATCATCAAAACATCAAGGCATTCACCACCATCACCACTCAAAAAGGAGTTCTGTTTATGTGGTTTGTAACAAGTTCTTTTTTTTGGTTCTGTTAATGACATATTTAGCTGAAAAAAAATCTAGTTTTTCTTCACTTTTCTCTCTTTTGATAAGATAACCCTCAACATTAACCTGAGCTTTTATGAAAATCTACTTGATCCGTGAATGAAATATAGGATATTCACTGGGAAAAAAGCAAAATAGAAAGAATACTATCATAATAAATGGTGATAATTGACTTAAAATAAGTTAAATATAGAGAAAAAATCATTTGTAACTCCAAGAAACATAGTTATGGGTTAAACTTCATTTGGTGATGTACAGTATTTCATCCTGGTTTATGCTATTTCCCTACAATATAAACATGTTTTATAATACGTAAAGATAGACAGTAAAAACACACAGACACACATCGCCACACACCTTTTGATGGTCAAAGACGTCTTTGATTTAGACCCAAATGCTCAACCCAGAAGTCTGTATGTTTTCCCAAAAGGAGGAAAATCATAAAAAGCCCAGGTTCCTAAATTACTGTCACTCAAAGAGTTTCTTTTTTCCCTCTCTCTCTGCCTGTCTCCATTCACCTATACTCCCGCCAACCCTGCAGACTCCGGCCCTTTCCTGCTTCCACCAGCAGCAATGGGGGCTTTCTCTTGTTTCCTGGTGCTGGCGCTGCTGGATAAACACACAAGCTCCCCCTCATATAAAGGCTCAATTCTTCTCCATCATGTTTAAATATGGATACAAAGAGAAACTTGTATGATAATTTTTGGCATATGGTGGTGGGGGTCAGAGGGTGTGTGTATAAGGGGGAAGAGGGGAGGGGAGGGGGGGTAGAGGCTAGACAGAGTTCTGCCTTGTTCTGATACTTGTCTAAGATTTCGAGGTTTTGTTTTATGCAAGACCAGACCCATGCCATCTGACAGAGTGACTGACTGAGCAGCAGTTTGTGTTCGAGCCTGCCTGAAAAGGTGAGGTTTAACAAACGCTCGGCTCCCTCCAGTCGTGCGCTGATATGATAAACAGGGGTGTGCTGCAGCATAAAGCAGCGCTGTTATGGAATTTGGGTGGCATGTGGAAACACACAGAGCAGCCAGAGATTAAACAAAGACTTAATTGCAAAAGTCAAATGAAGGGGATCGCTTCTCCTCTCCGACGGTGGGCCGCGTAGTTCCCAGCACGCAGTTATCTCTCATTCATCTTTGATTTCGTGATGGAGTAATGGAAATGGAGACATAATGTGGCTCCTGGGTTGGAACATGCCAGAGATGATACAGATACCCTGGATGATACTGATGGCCTGCTGATAGCCTGTAGATCACTTTACTGCCCCAGTGCCAACAGAGGTGCAGCTCGGCAAGTCCAGGCCCCTGAGGAGAATGATGTTACCCTTCGTGGATGCTTCGAAGGCTACAGCAGCTTCCAGTAATACGACAAAGTAGCTGCAGGCCTTAAAATACAAAAGAATTGTTGCGTGCAGTCTGTTTTTATTTATAATTCTCACTCTTGCTCGATACATTTGTTCAGTGTGCATGACAAGAGCTGCTCTAAGAGGAGAATTATACTGTACGTGTGTATGTGTGGAGGCTTCAATATTGATTTACTGTAAGCCAAGAGGCAGAAGACAACTAATGAATTTCTAGAGTTAATGTAGAGTATGAGTATAGTCCTAATGATCACTAAGCCAAGTAGAATAAGAGCAAACTGTGCGTCAGTCATTGATAATGTATTCACTAACAAGTTTTCAGTGAATGCCTAATCTATCCCTTATTTTGTGCCTCAAGTTTCTATGGCAACCTGTAGTTGAATTAGAGCCAATAATGTGATTTTTACCTTTCTGCTAAATGTGTCCTTGACTTTTGACCTTTTACAATATCAATAATTTCATTATATGTATGTACGTGTAATATTATAATAATATATCCAGTATTGATTAAGTTATAGTATGTCTATGCTTGACACACACAGTGTTACACAAGTTAATTTTACGACATGTCACATGTAGGTGATAACACCAATTATGAGAATTGTATAATCTTCATTCTGCATCATTTGGTACCAAGATGAAAGTTCTGTGACCATCTGTTCTGGAGTAATAATTGATCATGTGATTTTGACACTTAAGTGTGTGAATCTTTGCATTGTTAAAAAGTTCATACTCATATTGGTTAAACCTTCATAGTTCATTTACAGAAATATTTGGGAATTCAGTGAAGAACATAATGGATTAATATTATGTACAAAATCAAGGTGGAAGTTACAAAATTTGGTTCCTTATCCATAAATGATAAAAGAAAATACAAGAAAAGTAAAATAAAACATATGTAAGGTAAAGGAACATGTATTTGAGAACATTAGAACATTACTTTATGACATTAGTGTCACGACCTTTCCTCCAGTGACCTTTGCCCCACTGCTCTCCATATCACCTGGCCCACACTGTGCAGCTGTAAGCCATTGTGGATCTGCAACTATATAAGCAGTGAGGCTCCCAGTAGCCAGTGGGGGACCACTCAGCATTGGTACATCCATAACATGGACACTATACCATTTCCCTGTTCTCAATAACCTGGACATTTTTCACACCACAGACTCTGGCTGTAACTGTCACTGTCTTGACCAAAAATAGTCATTTGCCTGATAAAAGGTAAAGATAATTTTGTGGTTTGTCGTAAATAGCCTGGGTAAGTGAAGTAAAGGTTGAACTTTTTTGCCAATGGCAGGACTGTCATCCTCCTTTTGTCTGTTATCAACAATCAATCAATCAACATTTATTTATAGAGCCCTTTACAACACTCAAAGTGACCAAAGTGCTTCACAATGAAATCAAGACAATCAAAATTAAAACTGTTCATAAGAAAAATACAACTAAAGTGCATTTAAATAACGTATCACAAGGCTAGTGAGTATTAAAAGCCAGTTTGAATAAATATGTTTTGAGCCTGGATTTAAACAGGCCAAAGTCTGTGATGGTGCACATATCAGGGGGGGCAGTGTATTCCTGAGTCTGGGCCCGGCCACTGAAAAAGCCTGATCACCTCAGTGTTTGTATTTGACTCTCGGGACTTCAACCAAGAGCTGATTTGAGGACCTCAAAACTCTGGTCGAGCTGCGAACATTCAGGAGCTCGGACAAATATGCGGGGGTGAGGCCATTGAGTGCTTTAAAAACAAAGAGTAACATCTTAAAATCAACTCTAAAAGAAACTGGAAGCCAATGTAAGGAATAAAGGACTGGGCTGATGTGTTGACGTCTGGGTGTGTTTGTTAAAAAAAAAAAAAAAAGGCGACCTAGGATGGACTGGGGGACTCCAACATAAAGGGCATTACAATAGTCTATGCGTGAACTTAGAAAAGCATGAATTGTTTTCTTAAGGTCTGAGCGGTTTAAAAAAGTTTTCACCTTTGTCAACAGACGCAACTGAAAAAAGCTCGCTCTGACCACGCTGTCGATATGCTTGTCGAATCTAAAAGAACTGTCAAAATCTTTAAGTTATCATAGTTTTCAGTTTAAAAGTCCCCTCCCTTCACAAAACAACATCCTCTGAACTGTAACTACAGGCTGATAACAGTCACATTAACTTAGACATGTCTTTTTAGGTGTCCTTTATGTTTATTCATGCTCTACATAAGGTCAGACACTACACATGAATATATACCCCAGTACAGTATGGACTTCAGCTATAGTGCCCTTAGATGAATCAATTAACTTATTAGAATGAATGTCTTTTGATGGTGGAAGGAAGCTCCAGACATGGGAGAACATGCCCCAGCTGATACTGAGGTCAAACCCATAACTTTCCCACTGTAATGTAAAAGTGCTAACCACTTCAACCATCAGCTCTGAGTTTATAAAGAGTGTTTTCAGGTGAATGATTTTAAAAATGATTATAGATATTATATTCCGTGCCTGTAATTAGAGCATCCTAAGTCTCACACAAAACCTTTAATGCTTATCAAGACTGGGAGTTAGGATTTTCTGTACTGTGAATCTGGTGATAAAATATTTCAGCAGGAGTATAAATAAGCCTGGGAGTATCAAAGTGGGAGTAGGTTGCTGAAAATTGACAAAGAACATGAAAAAAAAAAAAAAAAAAACCATGAAAAACGATGGAATTTCCCAGATAGATTAAATTAAAACATTGTCTACGTGGGGATTATTGAACTGCAAGTGAATATCTGTTCATTGTATTCTTTAATAAACGCTAACCTTGTTGTGTGAGGGATACCTGTGATGACTGGCAGCTCAGGGCAGAGGTAATAAAGCAACTCATTCTTCTGTCCGTCAGAACATAGAGCACACATTCAGCAGCTGCCAATGGACACAGCCCACTTCATTTTTCTGAAGAGTGCATATAAAATCCTGTTTCTTTTGTAATTGTCCCAAAAGCCTATTTGATATTTTAATCCCATCTCACCTTACCCCTCCAAGGATTCAGAAAAACAACATTTTAAATTTACATTTGGCTAAATTCTTTCCATTTTGGCTTATTTCAATGAGTATTTTTGTATTTTTGTGGAATAAGTAAAAAACACACACACCTCAAATATAGTCTAATTACTTCTGCCTGATCCAAAAGGAACTATTGACAATCACAGTTATAGTTGGATGTGTATCCCAGATTTCCATCCAGGTAAAACTACAGAAAATCTTTATTTAATAGAACAAACCTTCCCATGCATGTTCAGAGTGTGGACTGTTGTTTTTTTTTGCAGTGTATCAAAGCTTGCTATCTGCCAATGACCTTGGTTCATTAATCTTCCGTAACACCCAACAAGCGTAGACACTAAAGCCCCCTGAAGTCAGACATGAAATCGTTTGTGCATTGACACAGGGGGGCTTTACTGTAACATTTTCTGTACAAATTCCTTAAATAGCAGAAATAGCAGATACCAGAAAATACCAGATATCTTCATCCTGAGAAACATGTTAGAGTAGTGACCCTTTTTAACAGTTTTAATGAATTTAACACCTAAAAACCCAGTGCTACTATTCTGTCAGTTTCTAAATACATTTTTCTTTGAATTTAACCTTTCTTAAGTGATTTATCACCATTTCTTATAATGTTATCGTCCATATTTTGCATTTTATCAGTATAAATTAGCTATTTTCCTGTATTTGTTGTACTGATCATGTAGATGTTCATAAAAGTTAACATTAAAATTAAGAATTATTATATCAAAAACAGAGAAAACTGCAGAAAAAGTGACTTTCTCTCTTTAAAAAATTTTTTCTATCTTTTTTAAAAAATTATTTACCTTAGCACTAAGCTGTTTTAACACTCTCTTTTTAGTTAATATACTGTAATATATTGGTTTTATTAGGGTGCCCATTGTTGGCAAAAGCTGCCCTTTTTACTGTTATTGATGCAGTTAATTCATTGGGATTGTCCGTAGTATAATAATCTAATAAACTAAGACTACATTAAACTAAACTTTTTCAGTGAAATGTATCATTAACTGAACATAAACTAAACATTTCCACCCAATGTCACCCATCTATTTCCATGGGGTTTACTGTTTCCACATTCACTATGGACCATCTGAACATCCAAATGTGTCATATGTGGTCACCATGGATAAATCACAAACTGTATTTTACACCAATTATTTACATGGATTGAATGGATTAATAGATCAACATGTATTATACAGTTTAGATCAAAAGATACTCTTGGTCAGTGATTGATGTTTGGATCTATATAGATTAAAATCTGACTGAATATGCATAAAAATGAGGATTAAGCCTCTTAAATCTGGCTTCCACCTCTACTTTTTGTGTTCGTCTTGGGAGAGTACACCATATGCCCTCATGAGGCGAGGGGAGAGTGCACGGAAATGAAGCTTAGGGAGGATGATGTGTGGATAAAACACCCCTATGCCAAACAGTACACCAGAAAACTGATCTGGGAGATAATAAAGATCTAAAAACACTGATGTTCAGGTTTCAAGCTGGTAACTCTGACTCATAGTAACTGCCTCAGTGCAATGAGCATCAAAGAAAAGGTTTAAATCAATTTGACATGTGGAGGAATGAGAGATACGGTAGGTGCAAAAGGCAGGAAGAAAACACACAAGGCTTGTAGTGTTTCCAGTGAGACTCGTCTGGAATTATACACGTCTGTTTGGTCGGGAAAGTTACGCAGGTAAATGTTTACATGACTCTAACCACTTTTTTTCCCCACCACATTGGATCCTGTTTTCATTTTGCCAGTGTACTGTGTTAATCACTTAAGGAACTTTAGATGTCACTGACCAGCATTGACAGTGTGTGTTTTAGCCGAAAATAAAGCCCTTAAAAGTTCCTAGGTTTTCCTTGCCATAACCCTGGTTTTAATGTATGCGGGTACAGGACTGGGGAGTCAGTATTAATTGTTAAGTTCAGTTTCATTGTTGTTTGACTTTAGCTAAATGTCAGACAGATGAGTCTGTTTATTTTTAATTTTTTTCAAAAGCTCAGTAAATGTGATGAACTGAAAAAGGACTGATATGGTGGAAGATGACGATTATCACCTAAAGACCTACCATTCTATATTCAATAAGCGGCTCTCCTCACCATCACATCTCAGTGTCAGAATACCCCACGATTCTGGCTTGAATCTGTGTGGTTCCATGGTTCCTCGCTCTCTCCTGCATCCTTATCTGTCTCATCACAGATCCTGAATGTCTCTTCACTCTGATTTTCTTGATTTCTGGAACTGCAATTGCTATCGTCTGCCATTGTTGTTTTGTGCAAAAGGATCCCTCTCGTGATGTCATGCAGCGTTGTCTGCACTACTTCCTGTTTGTTTGGCACTGCTAGCAGGAGGCTAAAGTTTATCTGCTTATACAGGGCCATCGCACGGCCTAAACATTTCTTTTTTGTGTTGAAAAATACTCTAGGTAATAAGGAATTAATCTGCTATTCCACTTTTGCACAAAAATGTGACTTCAGTTGACCTTTAAAGGGGTAATTTTTAGCTAAAACCCACTTTTATTGGTCTTTGGTTCATTTATTTGTGTATTTGCACCCTTCTATTTTTCTGTTTCCTGGAGGTATAGCCTGTATGTGATGCTTTTTTGTCATTATTATTAATCCTTCAAGAACTAAAGTCATTGGTGTCCAAAATAATTTACTGATCAACTGTTTAATACTTGTTGATCCTTTAATCCTGTCAATGCATGTAAATAATTGGTGTAAAACAGGGGTTCTCAAACTTTTTTGGCCCAGGTCCCCCTTGGAGGGGTGAAATTTTTCCATGTCCCCCCTCATCCTCGCGATACTGAAAATGATAAAAAAAACCACTTCAACAATGATTATTATGAAACAATGATAACCTTTTTTAATAGTGCTTTTGTGCAAACCAGTGAAATTTTCAGGAATTATAATATAAATGAGCACTTCAGAAACAACAATTTTAAATAATTTTAAAATAATAAACGGAACAAAAGACACACAAAACCGTGTGTGTGTGTGTGTGTGTGTGTGTGTGTGACAGACAGACAGACAGAGACTTAATGAGAGGGATGGGCTTGTCAAACTCAATATAACTATCAATGTACTTTCTCTTTTTAGGGTTAGAGCGTTTGTTTTTGTCATTGTCATTTTCATTGTCATTTCCTTTACCACTTCTTGAGGAACTTGGCGGACACAAAAATCGATCCATGTTCGCTGCAGGGTGGCTAAAAATAGCCTGTGACTCGCTCTCAATTTAGTCAAGCTAGCCGTCAAACAGCGCTGTTACTTCCGCCCGCTCGCTACAAAATAAAACTTCCGCATTTCAAAATAAAACAGCAAACCCCCCCCCCCCAAAAAACAAAAAAAAACTAAAACCGTGAATAATTTCGCGTACCCCCTGGACATGCGCCACGTCCCCCTAGGGGTCCGCGGACCCCAGTTTGAGAACCGTGGGTGTAAAATGCTGTTTGTCATGTTTTCATGGTCATCAAATATTACACTTTTGGATGTTCAGGGGCTCTGTAATTACTGTAGAAACACTGTCATTGTCTACAATATTAATTTGTCATTAAAACCAATGGAGTTGGATCAATGACAGTGTCCATTCACTGTCATTGATCCAACTCCATGGGTTTTCTCATTTCATCTCTTCTCATTTTCTGAACCATTTTATCCTCACTAGGGTTACAGCTACAACAGGTGAAGTCCATGGGTTTTATTTTATTTTTTATGTTACTTACTTTAAAATAAGGTAAATAACATGCTTGTACTATTGTTTGTTGTCACTTTTTCTTTTATTTCATCTATGATCTATCGGGTCATGTGATATGTATCTAAAGTTGGGGTAGGGTACGTGGGTATTGAACAGTGTAATGTTTCTGTTTCCCATCTTGGGATTTGTTCATAAATAAAAAAGTGAATGAAAACAATTACTTACTTTATGTTGAGTTAATGATATATTTGCTGAAAAAGTATTTTTTTGGATTATTTGTTTTTGATATAATAACCCTCAGATGTAATCTCATCATGATGATTTAAGTATATGATCAGTAAGTTAAATATAGGAAAATACCTGATTTTCACTGAAAAAAATAACAAATATACAGGATAATATGATGATATATGGTAATAAATCATTTAACACACACTGAATATGGACAAAAAGTCATTTAGGATCTTTCACAACAGTCTTTATGGGTTAAAATCTGATTAGAACTGCAGCATTTTTATGTTTTGCAGTATTACATTTTGGAACATTGTTAGAGTACAAAATCTAGATGACTGAAGCATGACTACACACACAGTTGTAATAATTGCTAATGTAATTATGCCTAATTCATCCTACCAGAGTTTTATTATGAACAAAATGATTCCACATTAGCAGTGACTCTAAACATCTGTGTAAATCAAACTCACCGCACGTCAGAGTTCAGAAGCAAACCTTCGGGTAATTCTTCATCATCATTGCTTCATCAGTGGCAGAACTACAAGTCACAGACAGGAAGGAAATACAAATTGAAACTGAAGACTTTAATGCAGTGAAACTATTATTTATTGCTCCAAATGGATTAAAATAAATTCACTAACCCAGCAGCCTGATGCCTTGACATTAATGCTACAAAGTCATATGTTATTGTAAAACTTTCTAAATAATAAAATATGTTTGATAGTGCTGTTATTTCTTTTTATAATGACATTGAACTATAGATTAAGATGACTCATGACCGCAGACTGTGAGAACGCCCAGTCCTAAATACAAGGAAAAGGAAACTTTAAAAACAGATAACTAAAACTATCAGAAGCAAAACACACTTAAAACTGACACTGTGTTTAATGTACAGTTATATAAGATGTTTTTGGAATCACAACACTGTAACTTTAGTATGCAGGTGTTTTTAGTGTATTTTACTGCTGTAGATGTTTAAGGGTGAGCGTATATTAAATATTCTAATCACTACTGAACAGGATGGATGCACATGATTATATGTCTAAAATGTCTTCTAAAAATATACCTGTTCTCAAATCAGTTTACTCAGACTTCTCAACTCATTAGGAAATACTTATCTGCCCCCAAACATCAAACACAGCACATTTGTAAAACTGGTGTTTTCACTGCACAGGGAGGGTGGAAAACTTACAAATGTTAAAAATAACTCATAAGTGAAGCTGTCAGATAAGTCGTGGAATAAAAAGTACAATATTCCCCAGAGATGTAGTGAAGAAGGATATCTGCATAATAATGAAATGCTTAGTACCTCAAATTTGTACTTAACAGAAAGTATCATACTTTAGTCAAAGTATTTAGTTCCATTACATCAGAGTTTAACCTCCTACGACCCAGTAATGAGTTTTCTGTCCATGAGTTTTATAACTATATACAAAAACAAAACAAGGCCACCGCAAAGGACATTTAATGAAAGAAATAACTGAAAAACTGTTGCATCATGATGGATTTATATTCAATTCAATTTATTTTGAATATGCAACAAATAAAACAACCGCACTCAAAAAAAAACAAAAATAAATAAAAAAAAAAATAAATAAAATAAAAAAAAAAAAAAAAAAAAAAAAAAAAAATATATATATATATATATATATATATATATATATATATATATATATATATATATATATATATATACAGTATACATGAAAAAAACCATTGCTTCATTTACACATTCGAAAAGGAGTAAGAGGAAGTTAAAAAAAATGTTTTAACCTCACCCTTCACTTCAAAACAATCTATGGTTTAATGTCCTGTCATCATAATATATGAAAAAAAAAGTAGTAAAGTCCTTTGGATCAATTCACCTCACTTATCAAACACAGTCATACTAATTTGACAAACCAAGAAAGTAAAAGATAAATATAATAACATCACAATATCAAGGTTTATATATATACTCATACGTTCCTGAGTCCTTTCGGGTAAATAGGAAATGACAGATGGATGGTGGTGTATAAAACATTTATGTCAGCCTTTTCTGTTATTAAAAAGATGAATGTGGAGCAGCTTGTGAGTAGAAGTGTTTGTTGTTTCAGGTACAATTAAACCTTTTTTGCAGATTTGCGTTGTTGACTTTTTATCTCCTAATTTTTTTTATTTTTTTATTTTTTACATCATAATTATGCTTTAAAAAAATTTCCTATTCATGACTTTTGAATTTTCCTAAATGTCCTGTCCTTACCCTCTAAACTGAGTACCATGACCCAAGAAAAACCATCATCTACACAGTAACTCACTTTTAAAGGCTGTATTTTTGGATTTACATTTTTGTGATTTTTTCCTGCTTAAATAAGTATTATTTCATCCAAAGCAAAAAAAAAAAAAACATGTAAAAAAAAAAAAAAAAAAAGCATGTAAACTGAACAGACTGATTAAACTGAACAGACTGATATATGAAAACAGAACAAGAAGTATATATTTTCTAGGACGTTTTCTTACATCAGAAAATACTTCCTATACTTGAACTGCACATGACCGATGGATGTATGAGTGTTTGCAGGTTAATATTAGGGTTAGACTGAAGGAAAGTTGTTTTCAGTGACAGCTCTAAATCATTTCTTGCATAATTTAACCAGTCAAACTGCCCAAATGCATTATGGGAGGTTTGCTCCATGTCTTCCCTTGCACTACAGTCTCAGGTTGTTTAATTGGTTAAAGGTGGAGGCTAAACTCACAATGGGTTGTTGTTTTTTTTGGCTTTATAAAGAAAAATTGTTTAATGCTCACTATTCCATGATAGGCCTCAATAATAAAATATGAACACTAAGATCACCTCCCAGTATTTTCATAACTATATCCACTCTTCTTCCATGTATGTTATCTCAGCATATCAATGTAGTGACAATATTTTGGGAAAGCTGCCACTGTATGGGGCATTAATCGTACTGGGCTTATTCTGTCAACATTCAATAATTTACCTTAGTGTAGTTCTGATCCTGTTAAGCTGGAATGCACAGACAAAACTCTCTCAGTGTCTACAGACAAATGGAGGATGAGCTAAAATATTGAGTGCGTTCACTTCTCCACATAAATCCTGTTAACAAGAGTGCTTTATCTATCACAGCTGTTGGACCTTGTGCCTCCTGGATTGAGATTAATGTTAATATTGTATGAGAGATATCCATGTCTTCTGAAAGCTACATTCTTCAATGTGCAGGGGAAAACTGGGGTCATAAGACTGACTTAGTGCTTATAAGGGAATGAAACTATTACAGCTTGGCTCAAGATTTTTATCCATACTTTCAGCACTCAGCCCCCTCAGACCCTTCCCTGTTTTACTGCACAGATCTATGTTAAGCAGGCGTGAGTTATGGTACGTGTTCACTGACAGGAACGTTTGAGCTTCCTTGGGTGTCATTGTTCTGGGCTGTTGATTTACTGCACGTGTCTCATCTGTTTTCCCAAACCAAAGAAAGACCTGGCCCACGGACGTAGGGGTGGGTTCTCAACCAATCAGGGTCCGGAGCAGTCCAGGTCACGCTGCGCGACGTGGTTCCACAGGGAGGCATACTGATGTCTAATAAAGCTCCAGCATGTCTGAGAGCGCAGAGGCCCTGATCCACTGGGGGGACTCAATCTGTCATGGCCTATCAGTGAAGCCCTAAAGCACGGTGATGGCTGTATTCCTTATAGCTCACAGGGGCAGTGTTTGTTACTGAGCAGATCTGAGCTGCTACTGCTTCTTCTGGAGTTTCCTGTCATCTGAAGATGTCGACCTCACTGAACAGTAGATGTTATTGAGTGAACAGTTAAAGGTAGGGTAGGAGATCTTGGAAGCCCGCCCCTTGAAATCACACCTTCAAAAATACATCAATGTGCATGCTGTCTGGAGCAATCATGGAGATTCATGAGAACTCAACGTCAATTATCATCCTAAAAGGAAACAAATATGAGATAAAGAGTCAAAATCATGAGATAAAAAAAGTCTAAATTGTAGGAGATGTTTTTTTTAAGTTGATTTAATGTTTTACTTTTTTCAGTGTACAGTTAGTGCTGTTCAGGTTTAAGGAAGAGTTTTGATGCCAGGCCTCTGTTGTACTAACCAGGTTAAAGAAGCAGTCAGCTGTGAAGTGGTTAGTGCACACTAACAGGGTCTTCTTTGGGACTATAGGTGGTACATTTCCATAAAAAATAAATTCAATCCACTCCAGTCTTCCATCTTCTGAAGCTGGAAGCCGATGTAGAGACGTGTGTCCTTCTGTGCAGGGCAGGGGTCACTGTGGCTAGTAGGTGGGGTTAGCTGAGCTGGTGGGCTGGGATGGGGTGGGGTATTCAAATGAGTATGCATGTGACATACGATGCATAAAAAATCCAAAAATGGAGCACTTTCATCCCCCTCCAACAAGAAAATAATCAGGACAAAAGAATAATTTAAGGGTCTCCTCACAAACAGACAATACATATTTGTGTTGTAAAAACACTAAAAATTATGATATGTCCCCTTAAGTAGAACAAAAATAGAATGCAAAGCTAATATATGCATAGTTTTCTTTTAGATTTCAAGCTCTGGACTGCAGGTGAAATTGTCAAAGTCTCCAGATACGTCATCATCCACACTCCAAAAGCCAAGTGATGTCTGTAGATCCCTCATGTTAAACTGACTTTACAACAGAAATGAACATTTTTACAGCTGGATAAGAAAATGGTTTTGGTCTCTGTACCTTTGTACCTTACTCCACCACTCAGACACCTGTGAAAAGATTTCATTTTGATAGTTAGCTCATCCAAAAGCAGAAGATTAATGTCTTTGTCTTATCATTTGTCACATATTGACTTTGACTGAATGTCTTAAACATGAGGGGGGGGTATGGTTGTGTTTAAACTGGAGCCACTTTTCTGTTACTTTAAAGCAGGTTTCAACTTAGTCCTGCCC